>CM055894.1:35229131-35736631 GCA_029582155.1 Panopea generosa | reverse complement strand
CATACCATTTGTTATTAAGCCACCGATATAAACTGTCAATTGTTCTATTAACAAAAGAACACCCCCTCCCCCACCCCCTGCTGCGTGAGCGTTTACAATAAAATATGGCCCCAAGATAGCATGGGTTATGTTATTTTAATTCCAGTATCCCCATTAGTCACACTGTTAGACATGTTTTTTGACCTGTTGTATGCTATATTTTTTTGTAATTCTAATTGATAAATTTGGTACAAATGATTTGTTTATGTGTGAGGGTTTCATTAACGGGGTAAAATGAGGTATTTCATAAACTGCATAGATACTGGAACGATAAATGTTGTATAGGGCTAAGCGTCACTTTGAAAAAAAAAATCATATCGCGATGGTGTCTATTCTAGAATACTTAAGACACTTTTCTAAGCACTGCCACACAGGGCATGAAACCCTTTCAGTCACTTATACTGACACCGGGTCGACCAGACTAGAACTTAACACATTTAATAACAAATTTTATTTCTGTGCACGTTAATAACAAATTGTCTTAATTTCTAAGTATATTTTTTATGAAATATATTTAAAGTTTTTTCGTCCTTTTTATAGTTTTCACAAGCACTATCAGATTTTAACAGCATCCTCGTAAATGATAACTTGATTATGTATATATGTGTATTTTTATTATCAGTATACATCAATGTCTCGGGGGCCATTGCAATTTAAAAGGATGTATGCGAAACTGTCGAAAATTCAGTTTACCCGTTCCAGTATAAAGCAATTTTTACAGCTGTGGACATAAATTATATACCAGTAAAACAGTATACCTAGTTTATAAAGCGTATTTTGTCGTTACACTTTAAATATATGTACTTTAACCGATAGCCTAAACCTTTTTAATACAATTTTGTTCTGCGTAAGTTTTAAGGTTTCATAGCACAGTTTTGCACATATTCTGATTTATTATAATTTATTATAGACGTACGTTTTTTTAATTATTATTTCCATTATATTCTCTGTTCTCAAGTGTTTAATTTGCCCAGCAGTAAGGCATAAAGTGGATTTTCTTTAAGTACATATTGGACATCGATACTACCTTCTGTTATCCAACATTGCCCCACAGCATGTGTGCCCAACAGCATGTGGCGAGTGGAATATAATAACGCACTGTCACTGATTAGCTCACGCTGTGTGACGCCAAAGTGTCCAAAGTTTTTTGAGACATACTGTTCCGGCATGTAAACGTATAAAAACACTTTCGCCCTTTTCTTTTTAAAAAAGGTATGTGTTTATAATATTTTGGGGCAACGAAAGAAAACATATTTTATATTCGGTGTTTATTTTGAGTCAAAATATTTAAAGGACTTTAGATTTTATTGCACGTACCGCTATTTCTGTTACTATCACGACTACTTCTATTCTTTTAAAATACATACACTAACAAAACATAATAGTACTACTACTACTACTACTACTACCACTACAACTACTACTACTACTACTACTACTACCACTATTACTACCACCACAATCACCATTACCACCACAAACACCACCACCACTAATACTACAACTCTCAGCATCACTACTACTACTACTACAACTACTACTACTACTACTACTACTACTACTACTACTACTACTACTACTTCTACGTCTACTACTACTACTATTACTACTATTAATACAATTGGTACCACTACTTACACCATCACAGTCACCACCACCACTAAAACTATTACTACTAATAACTACTACTACCACCACAACTACTACTACTTCTATTACTACCACCACCACTACTACTACTACTAATACAACCACCACCACAATTAGTACTACTATAACCAATACTTTTACTACTACTACTACTATTACTACTACTACAACTACTACTACTACTAATACGACTACTACTACTACCATCACCACACCCACCACCACCACTGCTATTAATACTACTATTACTAACACACCACCACCACTACCACTACTACTACAACTACGTTTGCTAAAACTACTACCACTTATATTGCTACTACTTCTACTACTACTATTACTACTAGTACTACTACTACTACTACTACTACTACTACTACTACTACTATTACTACTACTACTACTACTACTCCAACCACTTCTACCACTACTGCTTTTACTACTACTATAACCACAACCACCACCACCACTACAACTATTACTACTAATTATTACTACTACCACCACAACTACTACTACTTATTTTACTACTACCACCACCACCACCAATACCACTACTTCTACTACTAGTACCACAACCACAACTACATAAAGTACTACTACAACCACTACTTAAACTACTACTACTACTTCTACTACTACTACTACTACTACTACTACTACTACTACTGCTACTGCTACTACTACTACTACCACCACTTCTACTAATACAACTATTACTAACACACCACCACCACCACCACCACTACTACTGCTACAACTACCACCACCATCACTACTGCTACTGCTACTACCTGTACTACTATTACTACTACTACTACTACTACTACTACTACTAATACTGCTACAGTCACCACCACCACCACCACTACTACTACTACTATTGCTACTATTACTACTACTACTACTACTATTACTACTACTACTACTACTAGTACAACTACTGTTGCTGCTACTACTACTACTACTGCTGCGACTACTACTACTACTACTACTACTACTTCTACTACTATTACTTCTACTACTACTAATAATAATAATGATAATAATAATAATAATAATACTGCTACAGTAACCACCACTACTACTATTACTATTACAGCTACTACTTCTACTACTACTACTACTACTACTACTACTACTACTACTACTACTACTAACACTTCTACCACTACTGCTATTACTACTACTATAACCACTACCACCACCAACACTACAACTATTATTACTAATTACTACTACTACCACCACAACTACTACGACTTCTATTACTACTACCACCACCACCAATACCACTACTTCTACTACTAGTACCACAACCACAACCACAATAAGTACTACTACAACCACTACAACCACTACTACTACTACTACTACTACTACCACCACCACCACTTCTACTAATACAACTATTACTAACACACCACCACCACCACCACTACTTCTGCTATAACTACCACCACCATCACTACTGCTGCTACTACTACTGCTACTACCTACACTACTACTACTACTACTACTACTAATACTACTACTACTACTAACAATAATGCTACAGTCACCACCACCACCACCACTACTACTACTACTTTTGCTACTATTACTAATACTACTACTACTACTACTACTACTACTACTACTACTTCTAGCACTACTAACACCGCCACATACACCACCACCACTACTACTACTACTACTAATACCACTACTACTACAACTATTACTACTACCACCACCAATACCACCAGTACTACTACTACTATTGCTACTACTACTAACACCACCACTACTACTACTAATACTACTACTGCCACCACTATCACCACAACTGCTATTACAACTACTTCTACTACTACTACTACTACTACTACTACTACTACTACCAGTACTACCACCACTTCCACCACTACTACTACTACTACTACTTTTACTACTTCTACTACTGCAAACAACTACTGCTACTACAAGTACTACTACTACTACTTTTACTACTACTACTATTACTACTTCTACTACTACTACTACTACTACTACTACTACTACTACTACTACTACTACCACAACGTTGTTGGAGAGAGTATAGTAAACACGACGTGGTTGGAGATAGTATAGTACGTGACAGTAGATGGTATGGTAGGTAGTGGTAGCCAAGTACGTGGTAACGGTATTGTGGTTGGTGTCAGTATGACATGTGTTGATTCTAATGCTAGTGATGATGGTATTATAAGAAGTGGCGGTTTTGTGGATATTAATGATACAGTAGGTAATTACCGTATGAAAGGTGGTGATTGTTTATGACGGTGTGACTGTGTCATAGGATGTGACGATATATTGGTAACGGCATAGTGTAGTGGTACGTAGTCATTGTGCAATAGGTGGTACCGCAGTAGTGGTTCGTTATACTGTCAACCTGCTTGTCTTGGTATCAAACATAAATAGTGTAGTGAATAGTAATGTCCAGTATTTTTGTCTTTTATCTGTTTGCTATCTGATGACCCCGAGTCAATTCTAAAGCAACGAGTGCTGCATGTACCTTAAATATAATATGATAATTTATATGTGATTTAGGCAATATTTTAAAAATATAAAAATGCTACCCTATATTGTACCTAAATAATTATGTATATGCGTGTCTTAAATGTATTGCAAAAGTAATGTTACTAATCAATCATTGGTTTTTAGTCATACCGCAGTTAATTTTGCAATATATATAAAGGACGTAATAAGTATATGTCATAAATCACGGTAATCGTTATTAATTATAAGAACGACATACATCTGCCATGACAGTTTTATACATTACATCGTCAGAAACAGGGTACACATGTGCGATAATATCAATAACGTATATTGCAAATATTCAAAGAATACAGAAAAAAGAAAAGAAATATGAAGGGTTCGGTAGTACCGCCATAAAGGAAGAACTATGAATGCTAGTTCTCCTTTCCCCAAATTTCGAATGGAGAAGGAGAGCAGAGTGAGGCATCCTGTCAGGTTAAACCAATGTAGCGAGAATTATTCAATTGCATGTAATTAAGCACTGACTGCATGTAAAAATTGAATGAAAATGATAACATATAAAGAAACTCAATTCAGTTCTTCCTTAAAACGAATAACGATTCATAATTGGATGTACCATAACATTATGAGGTAAATGTATCACACATATGAATAATATTCTAAATAGCATATGTAGACCATTATGTTGGTAATCAATATCAAATAATTGTGAAAGACTGTAAAGCCTGTGGTAATCAAAGTGTGTAATACAATAGAGAAACAGAATCGAAGCTCTTGTATATTACAAATGTATATGTGACAATTCATATATCAAAATATGAAAACATAGTATATATTTGAACATCAGTATGGGCATCGCACATAATATTATGCACATCATCATAGTATAATATACATGAGAAAATTAATTTTGAAAGTTGAAAAGAAATTAAATAATACAACATTATAATTGTAAAAGTACATGTTACACAGAATAATCATTATTAGTACGGTTACCTAGAAGCTGCGCACGTCAATTACGACAAAACATCCATGTGTTTGATACACACAAAGAGAGGTAAAAACAAAACATCAATAGCATGGTGTGTGTGACACGGATAGGTAGGTAACAGCAAATTATCAATATCAAAGTATATGTTGCAAACCCACAAAGGTAACAATAAAACATAAATACCAAAGTACATATTACAAGACCGAGCAATTAACCATAACATATCAATACATGTATATTGATACCTGGACAAATCCCATGTAGCTAACAACAATAATACAAACTGATGTTATATAATCATAGTATATATTACAAATAACAGAAAGGTAATAACAAAATATCAATATCAAAATGCCTCTTAAAAGCCCATGCATGTAACAGAAAAACATGTATATCATAGTATATCGTATTCCCTAGTAGATTACATAAAATATCAATATCATAGTATATGTTTTAAGCCTAAGCAGGTAAGAAGGAGATAACTCATATAATGAATAGTCGCAAGCTTACCTGGACTGAGAATATACAGAGGAATTGCCTGTACACCACGTAAATCGAGATATTGTGAGATATTGCGGAAACAGGGGATATCGTAGTGCGACAATGAGATAACCCAATGCTGTGAGGTTTACTGGTACTATGTTTTACGTGTCTGAAAGTGACACTTACATCCATGAGAATGCCTTGATTGCAATGTTAGGACACGTTGCAATATTGGAAAACAGCTGCAGCCGTGTAAAACCTTGAACGTACAATTTCACTACACCTTGCAAAAGTACTAAAAGCAAACAAACATTGCTTTGAAAAAGGTACAGTTATACCAAGACATTGAAACATGTGTAAGTGCTTGAACTATTTTTTTTCAAAATGGGTAAATTAATTGGGCGTCGAAGTCGTATGAAAGTGCTAATCTCTGTGTGCCCTTTACCATATACGTTTCCAGGAAAGCATTGGTGGGGTTAGACACATTAAGAATTTTGTGAACCATACTAATTGCAGATACATTTGTCAATATTAATTTAGAAGACATTCGCAATTTGTGAAAGTAAGATACAAAAAGAGCAATAACTGATGTCAAAACCGGTGGGCAAAAACATGTTGAGAAAACTGACCAAACAAATGCCAAGCTCTTTGGTATGTGATTGACGTAGAAGGGTTTGAGATGGTTTGTTTCTGTACTTGGTCGCAGTGTGTGGCCAGTAGCTTAAACGACAATCTAAAAAAAAGCGCATCTACTATACTATTATCCATGTCTGCAACATGTCTGGAGATGAAATGGATATTTAGCTGAAGTCAGGAAAGTATTACATTTCGGTATAAATACATGATGCTGGGGACTTTGGAGGTGTGTTTGTTAATAATATATATCAATGCCTATAGAAAACTATGGTATGGTTTTCGCAATAAATGACCCAAAGTTCAAGAAACGTAATATAAACTTTACGACAATGATAAGGAAATGGACCTTGAAACAATGTGTTACTGTAGAATGCGCCATATCCCAAAGAGCCTGCTGCATCTGTGAAAAGTTGCAAGTCTTGACTATCAAGGTAGGCATGAACCAGAAAACATGATTTCCCGTTAGATTTGCATAACAAATAAAGCCATATAGGCATGGCCTCCTGGGCCATCTTCTTCAATTTGACATGTTGGTGTTATTGTTTGACCCTGATTGTTAAATTGATAAGACTGCGAAGAAATGCTCTGACTGATCGGACAACATGTAAAAGGGGAATATAAAACCAGGTGATGGAACCCCTTGTGTATTACTATTCCAAATATATGGAAAGATATGATAGGGTATAATGTTGGCTGTGAAAGCATGCATCATATTTATGCTCCCGAAACGGAAGTGTACGTGGAAGAAACAAATGCCACAATCATGACAAAGCCCATAAGCTAACAGAAACTGTCAGAATTATGGGATAATGTGTCCAAGTCCAAACATAACTGTTCCTAGAACTGGTAATTTATGTAAAAATGCACTTGCCTGCACAAAGGCTCACAAATCAAATGAAGAAAACTCATAAACAAGCCCATGGTAAAGTACAAATGCTCACAGAAGCTGCTATATATATATATATATATATATATATATATATACGATAAATGGTCATTGAAGCAAAAGAAGGGAAGAAACAAGCCCATGGTAAAGCACATATTCTCACGGAATCATAGGGATATATAATGTGCCCGTGCTAAAACATAAATCCCAACAGAAGCAAATGAAGAAAATAAACCAGCCAGTGCTAAAGAACAAATGCTCATGGAAGCTTCTGATAACATAAAAGTATGTCCGTGACAAAGCACAAATGCTCAAGGAAGAATAAGAAATATATTATGTACCCGTGCTAAAGTATAAATTCTTATGGAAGCTGCAGAATATGCCCGTGGTAAAGCTAGATGCTAAAGGTAGCTGTAATAACATATATCCACGTTAAAGTATAAATACTCACGGAAGCTGTTAAAGAAATATATATTTATAGTACCCGTAGTAAAGCCAGATGTTCACGGAAGCTGTAACAACAAATTCCCGTGGTATAGCATAAATGCTTACAGAAGCTGTGTTTAAAAAATATATATAGCCCGTGTTAAAGCTAGATGCTCACGGAAGCTGCAAATAACATATACCCGTGGTAAAACATATGTGCTCACGGAAGCTTTGTGTAAATATATATATAGTGCCCGTGGTATGAGGGCTGCTTATAATATATGCCAGTGGTGAAGCATAAATGCTCACGGAAGCTGTTAAAATATACATATATAGTGCTCGTGGTAAAGCCAGATGCACATGGAAGCTGTAATAACAAATGTCCGTGTTAAGCATAAATGCTCACGGAAGCTTTATTAAAAAAAGAATAAAGTGCCCGTGGTAAAGCCAGGTGTTCACGAAGCAGTCAATAACATATGTCCATGGTAAAGTATTAATGGTCACTGAACTGTAAAGGTAAATAACAAATGTCATTCATATACCAAATTCAATTTTTGCATTTTCTGTCTGTCTGAAAGAGATATCCAGTCAATTTCAATTAATAACCTAATAATTGAGACAGAACGTGTAAGACCAGTATCTATTCTTGCAGCTTCATATTGTATTTTCCTAACGATTTTTTTCGATAATGACACAGCTATCCCAAACAACTGATGCATATTCTAATATAGGTTTAAGGTAGGAAATATGAATTTGATTGAGTGTTGAACGTTTTAATTTGAATTTTACATTTGCATTGAACATAAAACATTTTCGATAATGCTCATACCAAGAACCATCTTTACTTAAAGTGACTCCAAGAAGCTTATGGTGCTGAATAGAAATTATATCAGTTCCATCGAAGATAAATTTTGGAAGTTCTTTGTTAGCCAGCGAAAAAGTTACTACGTTACTACGTGTTTTTTAATGGATTAAAGTTTACCAGCCATTGTCTTGACCAAGCAAAAATATTTTGTAAGTCAGACTAAACGGTTGTTTCAATTGATGTTGTGATAAATGACGATCCTGCAAGATAGCTGTCATCAGAAAAGTGTCTTGGGAGTACTTACTAAAGATTCCGCTATATCATTGACATAAATTAAAAATAAAAGAGGGTCTAGCACCGAGCCTTCAGGAACACCGGCATTTATATATTTAGTTTCTGAAAAAGATGAGCCTAAAATACTCTTTGCGTCCTATTATTTAGATAATTTTCAATCCATTTGCTAAGTTTACTTGTAACTCCGTACTGACGCAGTATATTTAAGAGGCCTGAATAACACACTCTGTCAAATGCTTTTGATATATCACAAAAACTAAACTGGTGGTTTCTGTTCACCAAATGCCTTACTAATTTGGTGGTACATGTCAATTAACTGATATGCGTTTGAATTACTAGGAAGAAACCCTGACTGTAAATCTGGTTATTTAAATGTGAATAATTGTAAAAGTCCTTGAATATTTCTCTGTCCATGACCAATACAACTAATTAATGAAATTGGTCTATAATTTGATGGAATATCTTTAGCACCCTTATTAAATAATGGTATTACATTTGCTAATTTTAAACACTTTGGATATGTGCTTTGTTGAAGAGACCTATTGAAAATGATGCTAAGTGGTTGGCATAGTGTTTTAGCTGTTTCTTTTAATATGTGATGGCTTACTACGTCTGGGTCGCTAGCTATTAATGTTATGAATTGCGGCATCAGTTTTGGAAGTTCAGAGTGAAAATCATCACTTATTAATTATAAACCATTATTAACAATATACCGGATATCACTGTTCAAACAATGAGGAAAATAAGATATAGACACTAATTAAATCGTAAAATATCGGATGTGTTAACAATATAACTATGTGCGATCCTAACCTGTCTAGTGTAATGACTAAGACAGGCTTTCCACTGACCCGAAAATTGACCAATCAGCGACAATCTAATCGGACATGCTTCCAATAGAGTCAATTGCATCTGTGCGGAGAGGCTTGCGATAATACATGATTCAGGTTTCTCACAGAGTTAAGTGTGTGTGTTGGAAGAATGCGATAAGAGCTTATTAATCAATACACGCTGACCTAAGTTCGAATTATAAAACAAGCTATGATTTTCATAGCTATTATATATCTTTATATCATTTTTGAGAACCGTTCTTGAATATGCCACTGTTGTTTAGAACAAGTTTACTCAGTACAATAAAGATAATCTGGACTAAACTCAATATGAGGCAGCTCGTATTGTTACAGAGCTAACTCGTTCATAATCAATAAAACACTTGTATAAAAAAAAAAAGGTTTGATATCGTTAGAAGATATCAAAATATAGTTATTGCCTTTAAAGCTAAGATATGTTTTCATTATCGTTATAATTTTTAAAAATTAGTTTTTCCTCTAAATATTGAATGCATACATGTATATCATCCTACAAACTCTGTAGCTTTTTGTCACACTGTATATATCTTCCGGTTATGTTTATTATCTAACATATACAATACGGAATATGACTCAAGTTAAATCTTCCCTTTAAGAAGTAATTATGTTATTGTTAAATCGTGTAACATAAATAAATAAACCATTGCAAATAATGAATTGGATTTTTTAAATTTTAACTTATTGTAGAATACATCACAGACGATGTTTAAAGGTAAATTGAAAATATGTTTTAAGTTTTGATACTTTTTGAAAAAATACATCTTTAAAAAAACGTAAACAAAATTGTGTACCTATGCTATCTTCTGTTTCCTTTATTTATTAATATATTTTTCCAATACCATGTTGATTAAAGTACATTTATTTTATGTAGTAATTACTACTTCTACTACTACTACTACTACTACTATTACTACTACTACTACTACTACTACTACTACTACTACTACTACTACTTCTATTACTACTAAGCAGTATTTACCCTGCTGCATGTTTTACATGAATTATGAATATTTCACTGAGTATTTTGCTTCAAATCAACTAATGCTGACTATTGATTTATATGGCCTTCGAATATCACTGTCCAGGTTGGTGTAAACTCTTTCTTCAGTCATTAATTTATACTTGATTATACAAACCGTGAAATCATTATAGCCGCTCGTTTCTGTATTGTAAAATATCCTTTCGGAATTTGAATGATTCGTATTGCCAACGAATGAAACCAACTTGAATAAAGGGATATAAGACATGTCTGCTAATCTGATATTAATGCTTGGTTTGTGTTTTAAATAAACAAAACACATCAGATATATATCTTTGTTTTAATATTAATCACATATATAATCTGAATATAAAAACGTTATTTTTAAATTGCGATTTTAAGGAGTTTGTAGTAATTACATAAAAATGGAATAATGTTGGTGTGATATTGATCAAAGGGTAAACACTCCTGTGTCAGATACAATGTTACAAAAATGACTACATTGTTGTTCAAACTGAATGTTCTAGTTCCATTTTAATGCGTTGTTTCTGTCTTTTTAAATACATACATTTTCGCTAGAGTATCAATTACACCCGATTCTCATGACAAGAAAGTAGATATTTAAGAATCAGATATCAAAACATTTTATTTCTGAAGCTTACCGTTTTGTTTATATATTCTCATTTTCTTCACAGAACACATGAGTGTCTGTCTTGTTTGCTCAAAGGGTTTGTATTTTCTACGTCAGATTTAGATTTAAGCGGCAATAAAACTTATTTACTAAAATGCATAATTGTTAATAAACAACTTAATACGACTTTCTATTTAAATATGTATGAACACTTAACACATCAACTACATGTATGTAAGTCAGCAAATACTACGATCCTTAATAACATATTCAAGGAGTTGTGGTAATTCAAGTATTTAATGTGTTAAGTAACAGTCAATTCACTGATGTGCAGATGTGAATGAATATGTATGTATTATTTCAGCTGATTAAGAAATTGAGGACGAAAAATGATATGAGCGAATTAAAATATCTGGAATTAAAAACCTTTTTGTTTAAACAGTTAGATTTTCGACTAAATCCAATTCAGTATACGTTTATTTTTCTTTCACAGACAACTTTTATATCGTTTCAAAAGTAATATTGGTTTCCTAGTACGACTAATTTGAAGACGTCATGTAACAGATGCATGTAGAATTCATATCAGTTTATGTCCAGAAACCACTTTTACTATTACGACTACTACTACTACTACTTCTACTACCACAACAACTGCAACAACAACAACTACTAGTACAACTATTACTACTACTACGACTATTACAACTACCACTACTACTACTTCTACTACTACTCTTACGTCTAAAACAACTACTACTGCTTCTTTTACTACTTATTTTTCAACTTCAATTACGTCTCTTATTATAACTGGGTCATCCGTGTCCGAGTGGTCTAAGGCGCCATCTCAAGACTTACCTCCCACCGTTAAGGTCGTAGGTTCGAGCCGCGCTCGCTCCACAAACTTTATGTGAGAAAGTTTTCATTTACTTGCGGAAGGGCGGTGATTCTACTCAGTCTGAGTCTGTCGGAGGTCTTCCTCTATCAGAAAAATTGGATTTGCCATATAACCTGAAATGTGTTAAAAATGGCGTTAAACCCCATTAAAAACAACAACAACAAAATCAACTATTATTACTATTAAAATTACTACTACTTCTATTTCAACTACCACTACTTTAACTACCAAAACTAATTCAAAGACTACTACTACAATTGCTTCTACATGTCATTGGTGTCACAGTTATTGCTTATTTTATTTCAGCCGATTCGAGGTTTGCCATGGACTGGAATATGTTAATATTTCTTTGTTGTTCATGTGCTGTGCAATCAGGTATTATTTAATAAATTTATGTCTATCTAAAACGATATGGATTGTCGACAGTAAATTACTACATTATTTGATTATACATGTTTTAAATAAAGAAATGATTTTAAAGAAAGATATAGTAATTTAGTCAAAACAATAACGTTAAATTCCGTAAAATATCACGAACATCTACATTTTGAAAATGCATTTCAACCAAAAATAGTCGACTTCAAACAAAAGTCGATTGTCACGAAATTACCTCTCGACATTTCAACAAAGTCGTTTGTCTTTTCACCATCATAGGTTTGACTATAATGGATGATAGATATATATCAAATTAATGTTATATTTCAACTACATGTACGCCTCTATCTTAGGCTTAAATAAATTTTCCACTTACAATATCAACACAATCTGTGACATATCAAATGAGTCACGTGATTTAATTTTGATTTACTTTTGATCCGTTATACAGTTTAAAGGTATTCAAACTGCTTAAAGGGAGTCCGCATGACGATGTGAAAGTCGTTAAGAATTATTCCGTTGTTTTCTTTTTTTAGAATGTGGATTTCGTTTCAAGTTTACCACTCCAATTTTAATATCTAATCAATTTTGTTATGTTTTGGTGGATTTAACATACCCAATCATCCAGATTTTATGTTATAATGCTAATGAGAGACTTTTTATCAATATTTTATTACATAACAAATATTTCAAATGCACATAATACTGGTATATAGTTTAGGAGATATTGTTATAGGGAAAAACTATACATTTAGTGCTTTATGAAATAATACTGTTTTACTATCAGTGACGATAAATTCGATACAGATCCGTGACAATGTAGTTCCAGTGAAGGGATCATCTATACAATTGGTGTGTAGCATTACTGGCTTCTCTAAAGCAGTAACTTGGATTGTAACAGACACAAAGGACATAAACGAGACTGGCCAAGTTCCAGTTGCCAATGCGCAATGTTTGCCAAATATCTGCTTTGAAGGTATAAAGGAACACACATACACAGCTGATGCCAATAACATGTATGTAAACATTCGTAAACTCAGTCAAAGTGATGGCGAAAAGTGGTGGACATGTAAACAGGGTGACAGCAAACAGGCGTTATACTTGTTAGTTTACAGTAAGTCAAAACTATGTTACTCATTTTTTCTAAACAAATAATATACCGTTTTGTATATATATATATATATATATATATATATATATATATATATATATTAATATGAACGCCAAGGGTGTAAGGCAATATACTATAAATCAGCTTTTTGTGCATGTTTACATTTAAAATATGTATCAATATCGCTAATAGTATAGAACTCCACAATACAGCGCCTTCTTTTATCATTGGCTGATTTAATGGACGAAGTTCCATTTCATATGATGACACAATAGTCTTCTATAGTACAACAAAGTTAATTAATACTACTAGTCTATTGGTGTTGACTCTTTCCGACTTTGCATAAGATGACGTCATTCAAGTTTTTATTCAATTTATGCCATGTTGATGCCGTTCGAGTCGTACAATAAATTATCACATGGAGACATATTCGTTTATTTCAAACACAGTCAAAAACGATTTCCATTCTTGGGTTATCACGTTTAAACTATAATGACATAATATTAACCACCTCCGCGTTGGTTATAGTACTATTCACAATTTTAGCACTTGTGTAAATATCTACACAAATGGGATCATGCTCACCTGTGCCGAGAATATTCGTTCTAAAACAAAGCAAACTGTGATGATTTAAGACTCTATTTAGTTCTATATCTTCTAATTATTTCTATTAAAAGTTCCTGAGATCTAAGGACGTCGTATTGATAACATAATGGCATAATAACATTTTCACTATCTGACTTTGGCTGTTTCTAGAAATCTCAAATATAAATATATGTTTTGTAATTGTAAATCCAGATTCAAGATCTGGCTATCGCGCAAATTTTTAACTAAACCATAATGAGAATTAAACCATGATTAAATACCTTATTTTAATAGGTATATTCATATGGAACCTTATCCTGGTCAGAGTATAAAATTTTAGGCCGGTAAAAATGGCCGAAATCCAAGATGACCGCCAAAATCACTTATTTTAACCTATAGTATGGTTTTCATTTTTTTTCTTAAATATGACAAATTGGTGATTATATTTTATTTTTATCAAAGAGAAAAGGTTTAAGTATCAAAAAATGGAATTTAATGAAACTATTTCAAATAAAACATACCGGGATTCAAGATGGCGGGCAATATTGTATCTTAAATGGTATTCTTAGATAGGTATTAACTCTCACATAAAAACATATTTGCAGTAATATGTAACTAATTTTATTCCAGTCGTTTTTATCTGAATCATAACATTTTTCTCTTTCATATTTAAGCCCGATTATAGGCCAATAATTCGTATGCATATACTATCAATATACTCTGACCAAAAATGAAAACTTTACATTGACTTTAAAAGTACCTCTTTTGCTGAAACATGTATATTCAGAGTTGAAAACAGATTTTTATTGAAGCGTTATGGATATATAAATGTTTCTGTGTAATTTACTGGGAAAAAAATCAGACAACGCATTTTTTCTAAACAATTAAGTGAAGAAGGGTCAAAATAAACCCCCACCCCCCAAATTGAAAATGATTACGTAACATTTGGAAAAAGACATAAAGTGCTGACTGAGTGCAATAACTGATTTTGTAAACGTCAGTGACCAGTGTGGCCTTCGTTTTTACGAATGCATTTCTGAATATGTCATCTGTATGAGTTTACGTTACGTTGAATTAGCATGTTCGGAATACGTTGCCATTCCAACAGAAATGCATTTCAGAGGTCGTTTATGGTATCCATTTAATGATTGGACTCTGCCTACCGAACCAATTCAATCCATACGTGTTCTATTGGGTTCAGGTTCGGAGAAACAGAGGCATTGTCACTGGTTTCGCGTGTGTTGTAAATGACGTCGTGCCCAGAACTGTCTGGGAGTTCTGTAGCGCGCTGTAGAAATCTGTCCAGTTTATGTTCGACGAGAACGAATCGGAACACGCTTTTGTCTCAAACAGTTTATGATAGTCTGTGCATGAACACCGTAACGCCAAGGGATACTATTCGATGGTAAAAACGATTACGGAGGTGGTGAGTCAGTATTGTACCTGTTCGCAAAAATATAAATAGTCTATATGAAAACAGCCAAAATGGCGTGATAACCTGGCATCGACAAATAAATTACAAATGATGTTCAATGCAACATATACCAGAGTTCGAATTATCTAAATGGTGATTCAGTAGTTATTAACAGAATTCTAGGGGATGACGAATGTTCAATTGACATGATTGCTTATGAAGCTAAGTATCACTTGTTATACAGAATTGAGCAATAAAGCTAGACCTGTATCAGGTAAAACACATTTTTAAATGTACAATGAAGCATAGAGAAAGTATGCGCTTATTTGCAAAATATTTAAAATAAAGGAAAGTTGACACATCTCAGCATGTTTAACGACACTATCATACTTGAAAGAGATGGGTATGGTTTCAAAAGTGAAAACCCGTTACCGAAATCATACTGTCAAGCAATGAGTTTGCAAAACATATACATATTCTATTTTTTCTAGCCCCTAAACGGTCGAAATTCTGATTGTATTTGTTTATCTTCTTTATGAATTGGCAAATTGATATCAGCAATCTTGGACCTCTAACAAAATGTAGAAAATAATTCCATTCCATTCCAGACTCTTATGACAGAGGTGATGTTTCCAACGAATACGAGACCAATGAATTAAATGTTGTTTCAAGCTGCACAAATGATGAATGTTGACTTAAAAATATTAAAAGACGCGAATGAAAAGGAATCGTGGAATGTTGACTATATTCAAGCCAGTAGCTTAGTTCCAAATAGCTTAGACAACTTGAAGGCAGCTTGTGTAATGAATGACGAATCAGATACAAAAAATATAGATATGGTTGATGGAAAAGATAAAATTAGTGAATGTCCCTTGAACAGTGACGGGTCAATTGTATTATTGAATGAGAAAATTCGTAACGTGGCACAGAATTTAGGTCTCAAAGCTCCCAAGGCAGTAAAATCGACCTTTAAATAATGCTGATATCAGTTGCACTAGATATCACAGATAAATGTTCTGAGGGTAACATTTTCATTCCTTTGAACATTGTACCTGAAATATCTATTCAGTATGTTATTGAAAATTTAGCCTTCTAAGAATGTACATCATATGGGAAAAGCATGCACGTCACTAGCACTGTTATGTAACAGAGCTGTGAAGTAGAGCAGTAAATATATGGAGGATCATTAGGAAACGTCCATTGTCCTGTATCAAACAGAGCTAAAATTTGACTTGATAATATATGCCGTACATTTGATATGAGAAAATTGCATCGAGATATACCCTTTAGATAAAAAAATTATTTGGGAAGGGGAAACAAACATTCATGAAATCCGTACAAGAACAGATAAATATATAGATCTAGCTTGCAAAAATGTACCGAAACAAGATGGACGACAATTAAGACTTGATCAATTGTGCTATTGGTGCATTCACGCCATAAGCGGATTGAGATTTTTGAGAATTTAATAATTGAGAACTTGAACACTGTCCGGGTACATATGTTTTACGGGGGTATCAAATTTTTGGAAGCTATATCTCCAACAGACAATGCTTTGCGTGCACTGTACCAGATTACTTTATACCTCTCTCCATTGATACATTTATTATGGATGAACTACTATTTCGGAGAACACAATACCTACTCTAATGACAATGAAGCATATACCTGTTGATTTAAGCAATGACACTTATTGTAAATGTAAAAAGCGATGTGTTCGAAACTACTCATCCCAGAAACTTGGATTACAATATGGCATTGCATGCACATTTCGCGGGCATCCGGTTACTTGTACGCATGTCCAGTTTATACAGGACAACAATTGAAACGTTCACTTTTGATTTTGAATGATACAGAAACAAACTATAAACTACGAAATATAATTCGAAATTAAGAAAAAATATGAGTGTTCATCAGTCACTTTTAAGGATAGAATGACAATCATCTTGAAAACCTGCCATTTTTATTCTGTCAATGTCATGCGTTATATAAGCATGACATATGTAAAATAAAATAAAAAAGAAGAATCAATCTTCAAACAGTAAACGATTTTAAGGCTAAATTTTCTATTGTACATATAATGATGATGAAGACACCAAAGCATAATATCTTTCCCTGCGGTCACTCCCTTTCGGTTTCTTACTTCCTTATTTTTTTTATCAAATGATCACTAACTTTTGCTTTCAATCATATTTAATTGCATGTAAATTATATACTTCCTTACACAAAGTATGCAAAAGAAAAATAAATTTTGGCGGCCATCTTGGATTTCAGCCATTTGATCAATTTTTGCTGGCCAAAAAAATTATACTGTGGCCTTCACTGGATTCCAGGTATTTGTTTTTATATAAAAAGATGTATCAATTCTCATGTATGGTCAAGTGAAATGTCATGTTGTTGAACATGACAAATGCGGGTACAAAAGGTCACAATCGGATAAATAAATACTGTTGATGATTCAAAAACTGTGACTCGGAAATGTATTTAATGCGGATCAAATAAAAGTTGCCAAAGCACATAATGCCAAGTAATTCAATTTCTGACTTAAGGATAACAGCTCCGTCATTATGAATCCGATTTGGCATATACAAAAGCTATTCAGAGATTTTAACGTGATGTACCTACTGATTTGTACAGTTCAAGAAAACCAATACATGTGTGATTGTATAAGAACTCTTTAACTGCGCTGAATATTAAATGTCGAATTATAGAAAGCACATAAGTGCATTTTTTACAAATTGTCATTTTGATGACAATACTTATCCGAGTTTACCTGTCCAAGACATTATGGACAGACTTAGCTATCGACCGATGAGATAAACTTACACTTCCTGTATATTTTGATATTGTTTTTGTTATGTTGTTTTTTGTTATTGTTGACTTTCGGGAAGGATTGGTTTTCTTGTTTTGTGTAACGCATTTATCAACACTCATTGCATGTTTTCTGATATTTATTAAACATTAAATTTAGAGTTTTATGTTTCCCATTAGCCGTACCGACATCCATAGCATATGAGCGAGTACCAGATATACCACAAGATCTGTCAGTCAATGATGTTATACTTGAATGTGGAACAACCTGTGTCTACCCAGAGCCAGTATTTACATGGTTCTATGTTACGGTAAATGAACTTGTGAACCTGAATGAAATTGTCGGTGAAATCGTTCCATTATAATGTGACAAACTTGCTAGTTCTTAATGTTAGTGATAGATTTAAAGGAAAACACGTTTCAGATTTGGATGCTGATAAGATAAATAACTAATTAATATAAATTTACGTTAGTTTTAACAACTTCAACGAACACAGTAATATAATAACTATATAATATATATATAGGCATGGCTGTCTACCATTTTAACAATTACACAAGCGTTTAATGTATGTAAGTATCTAACTTTAAGATCTGTAACATTTACAATAATTCATAGAAGTTAAAAACCTAAATTAAACTATATAAAAATAGAATATAAGACCAAAATAAAAACGCATGTTTCCCACTAGAAATTTGCTTTTTTCTAAACTGGAAAGTCTATTTTTAGAATCTTCAGATTGAAACCGGGATTCTCCAATTGGAGAGTGCCAAATTGAATCACGACTCTCAAGTTTGAGAGTTCCAGTTGGTATCGGTCACGCTAGATTCACACGAACTACAAAAAAATCCACGCTTTATGGGTGAAAAATACTGCTTATTTTCTAGTTATGTTTTGATATTTTAAGTTTATAAGATTTGTTTCATAATATCTTAACTTCAAATTGGTAAAGGTTAAAAGAAATATTATGTCAAATAAAATTGCATTTAAAACCAATCATTATTGATAAAATGGGATATTTTATCGTCAATACGTTCTGTTTTGAAACATTACGTCTCGAAAGAATTAAACAAAATAAGCGTAAACACCGGACAAATCTCATTTGATATAATACCTTTTCAATCGGTTTTACTGTCAAAGTTGCCAATATTTGTGTAGTTTGTTTTAGTGCATGTTTCTATTTTGTAAATGTATAATCGACATTCAACATAGAAGCGTTTCTACTCCCTAATTGTGAAACAAATATATACTATAGTTTTTACAGCTTCAAAAATCGTTTAAAGAAAAACTTATCCTATGCATATATAATAGTTGACGATGTTCAATTAAGTTTTGGCCATGAAAACCATATAGTAACGTATCGTCGTAAAGGAGTTGCTTAGTTAATTATAACGTCCAAACGTTCATGACATCTTTAAGTAGCGACACCACTGGACCTATCTATTGTATATGGTGCTCTAAAAACCATTATGGTATTGCTGCAGAATCATTGATAAAAAGCAACAACTACGTTTCATCGGTGCTGTTGATACGGTCTAGAGACGCATCTCCTACAATCCTGTAAAATGAATCAGAATCTGCTACACGGTGCTCTCTTTCACAATACTTATACAATAGTCGGTGAACCCAACGTGTGCATACTACCGTGATTCGAATATAATTTCCTATGATACGCCAAACATAACTGTAAATCACTCAAACTTCCTCCGCGAGCGCTTGTATTGTTACGCGCCTGCCATGAATAAAACAGTATTTAAATGACATCACCAACGCTTGCCCAATTATTTGTTCGTCTTTAAAACGTTCGTGCCATAGAAAATAAGCGACCGATTTGTATTTGTTTCATATTAGCTCAACTAAGTGTGTGTTCGTGAATTGCGCTGAAATCATAAATTTGAATATGTCCGTGTTTCTTGCAAATGTTTATAACAGAAAAAAGTGAGATTTAAATTAACCCACTATAATTAAGAGAGATGAACGTGAAAACATAACCTATGGTAACCAGGCACCATTCCCTTCAACTAATAGACGACGACTTTTTAAGTAACCGGCCAATATGGGATTTAGTATGCTGTAGATTAAAATGTGCAATGTACTGTCTGTTTTTAATTGCAACACCGAAAATTTAAACATTAAACACCTTATAAATAGTCGGAACGTGTAAAAATTAAAGTACTATGTTAAACATGCAATAAAATCTAGTCGTTAAAAGAAGGCAGTATGCAGGCAAATCATGTCTAGAATTAGAATGAATGTTCGAAATGATGCGTTATATAATGTACGTGATATAGCAACATTACTGTCGTTTCACTATAGTCAGTTCATTTCGTTTAGAAATCAGGAAACTTTGGTGGGTGCCCCACTTGCTGACTGACGATAAAAAGAAGGCACGTGTTGAAACTGCCAAAAAAATACTTAAAACTTTTCTTGAATATAACCAAAGACCAGTTGCACATTTTTTACAGGTGACGAAAGGTTGGTACACTATTACGAACCAGTGCAAAAAGTTAATAACAAAATATATGACACCAAACATGGAAGAAGACCAGTCATTGACAAAAGGGTCTTGAGTGTATAGAAGATTCTTTATGCAATTTTATTTTTTTAGATTTATTTTTATTGAAAGTTAGAATATCAGGTACCAGTAAACAGGGTAAAAGTGACAATGCCCCAGCGCACACCTTTTTCTTTGTAACTTATTTTTTGAAGTCTGAGAAATGGGACACGGCAGGCCTTAATACTGCATTAAACCAGTGTTTTTGTAATATACCCCAACTGGCTGACCGTTAAGCTTTCCGGAAATGGGTCCACATACTAAAAATATGTATTTCTAACCAAGGAGAGTATTTTGAGGGAATGGAATAATAAATGAGAATATACATAATGGGTTTCGAACATTCCTAGTAAATGATGCCCTTAAATATGATGAGACCTTCTATATACTGTATTAGAAATTAGATATAAAAAAATAAACTATTGTACCCTTCGTAAAAATGTGTGATTAGTAATTACGGAATATGAATTGTTTAAACAGGGTAATGCATCACAATATCAGTACACTTCGTCAGGAGTTAAGAGTAATAGTACAAGTAGCAGATGTACAAGCCCAGAGAGAGATTACAAATCAACACTAACCCTGGCGAAGTATAGAGTATTTGCTAACAACTCAGACACTACTGTTAGGTTCAGATGTGGGATAACATCTTTCCCGGGATTGCTCACCGAACTGTATACACAAGTTTCTCCAAATGTTACGTTTGCAGGTCAGTATAACACTATGTGTACTCTTTACACATAATTGTATTGTAGAATCGCAAACAAAACATGTCCCTGAAAACGCACTGGTTAGAGGTTATTTAAATATGTTTTATTCTAATGTAATACAGACATTTATTATGATATACCATAAGGTAAAAAATGCTGTACATTTAGTTTGTCGTGAAATCTATCAATATTTTATATAGTCTTATCATACCAAACACTTGCCTGCGGATTGTTGGTATCGTTATCAATTGTATTAGGATTAACACACATGTAATGCTAGCTTATATTAGTCGGATACAGTTATAGATCCATATTTTCAAAGACTCTATTTCAAGGACAAACATGGAAACCCATTGGATCATGAATAGACCGTGAAATCAGTATGAAAATAATGCTATTTAATAAAGTAAGACAATTAAAATCCCAACAGCCGTATATTCGATTATGTTCGATATTTGTTGTATGTTTTAGATGCACATTTCGAGGTATGCTATATATGTGGATATAATTATTTGTAAACAAACATAATATCTAATTTACACACCGGACTACGACAAGCGCATATATCACAATTTACATGGTTTGAAAATTATAAAATAAAATAAATTTGCAACAGTTATAACTGTCATGTGCCGTACTTTTTTGCACAGTACAGAAACACGTGTCAAAACACATAACTAACTTTTATATACTCGTGCATTTATCTTAGCAATATTACAGACAATTTGATTTGAATAATTATGTTGCTATGAAAGTATTGCATTTATTTTAAGAAAAAAAGACTATTTAAGACAAAATGTTGTTTATGTACGCTACCGACTGCAATAGGCACAGATTAACTTTTTAAGTTATACTTAGAAATAGATTAGCATAAAGCATTATATTCGAGGCTGTATGGAGCAATATTATAAATGTACCAATTAAAGCCAATAAATCTAATTTCGATTTCAACGTTTTTGAATATATGTAAGAACAACAAATATGGTAACAAATAAAAATTGAAAATAACTGATGTCAACAAGCGTGTTAATTAATTCAAGCTTTTTTACTTGACATAGCTAATCTAATTATATTAGCTTATTTTACATGTTTTAAGATTAATATTTAATATAAACGTTCAAACATTGTATATTGAAAACCTTTTTCAGTACCTACTACAACACCAACATTAGCCAACAAGACGACTATAGGAAGTTTGATTGTTGTATTTGGGGATGTAACAAAACTTGTATGTACAACATCTGCTACAAGACCTGCAGCGATAGTCACTTGGAAGATAGGGGAGACTACTCTACAAAATGTAACAAATACTTTTACAATTACTCCCAATAATCTGACGACAGTAACGAGTACTGTGGCGTTCACTCCTGGCAAAACAGACAATAACAAGACCGTTACATGTATGACTCGCATCAGTGGACAGACAGATTTCCCGAGTGTCAAACATAGTGTAAATGTGTGGTGTAAGTACAAACATGCATGACTAGAACATAATAATCATTCTCTTTAATTATAACAGAAATATCGATATGTATATTAGCAATGAAACCATGACAACGGTGTCAGAATGGTGCATATTTATTAGTCAATGAAATGAAAACGGCGCTTGTCAGAATACAACAAATATACAACAATTATATGATGACAATAATTCATTAACTATATAATATAAAGGATTATCTGAACATATTTTAGAAAAAAATAATCAATATTTTCGTAACATTAAATTATACTTATTGTTACTATGTATCTATTTTGAAATATATTTGAAAACTATATCTCAGATATAACAATCAGATGAATAGCCTTTCAACACCATCAATATTTATTAAAATACTATTAAACCAAACATATAAAATGATTAAAAAACAAAATTATTTAGGGGGTCCATCAAATGCTACAATTGAGCTCAGTTCACCTTTTCCATGGCGTGAGAACCAGACTGATAAGTATTTGTTGTGTAAGGCAAGTGCCGATGACAACGGAAATCCTGCTCCCACGGCCAACTGGACGTCTCAGTATGGTACACCTGATACAACAAACAGACTCGTATTCAAATTACTATCCTCTTTCCATAACAAGATGGCGGCTACATGTGAGCTTAGTAACGAATATACTCGATTGAACGGTGTTCATATCAAATCACAAACAACAGAATTAGATGTACATTGTGAGTAGTTTTCTTGTTTAGTTTCTTATTTTGATACCAAATTAAATAATGTCATAGTAAGTGACTAATGTTATATATATATATCAATTGAACATAAGTATCCAGCAGAAGTCATTGGCCCCCAAAAGACATTACATGTACATTAAATAAGTGCATGCACTTGTATGACTTTAAACATTGTTTTAATTTTAACAAAAAGGAACCTAAAGTTATAACTGTTGTAAATTAGACTTAGTTCTATAGGATAAATGATCAAGTATGCATACACATTCTACATAGTAGATACAAAATAGTTGAGTCTGTCTTTTAATAAACTGGTATTAATAATAGTACACAATAAAGTATCAATTAAGAAATATGCAAATAAACCGATTGATCAAAAACTCATTTACATCATGCATATTTATCCTGGTATTACTACATTAACTTGTTATTCATAATTTAAACATTTATCACAGTCTATTAGGGATTCAATATTCAAAATGAGGGTTCACTACTTAGATCATTTGAGTATTATACATGAGTACCTTTTTATATTTACATTCAATGGATAGTTGTTACAAACTTGGTTTCTAAGTGTGTGGCATTAAAAATTCATTTTAGAATTCTCAGAATAATCTTAAGAATGATTATTGGATACAACCCAAGATCTTCCGATCCACTCGCTTTATCATAATTTCGATGGCTTGATGACACCCCTTTATTTTGGACATATCTGCCCATTTGTTGCAGTGTATCAATACGCATCTTCAAACTGTCATAGCTATACCAAACAGTTCCCAATGACTTTAAAGCTTGCCAGAACTCTAGAAATGCTCCAATGTTTTCACATGCGCAAAGAAATATTACAATTTCGAAGTGTTTAGCTATATTTTAAGTCAAGCGTTTCAAAATTATTATCCACATTAAGATATATAAGATTATATCATCGTCTAGAAGGAAGGTTTACTTAATATACTTCCTGGACCCACTGGCTTCCATTTATAGTTTAATTGTGCTAGATGTTATATAACGTGAATCGGAGTCGACTGCGATTGATAAAGTATGGGCTAAGCTATCATGGTTTGTGTATTAATCTTACTAAACACATGAAGCGCAGTGATATGTACATGTACCTACTATATTTATCATTGTCAAACCTTTAGGTAAAGGACAGAAAAAGTATGTTACTGACAATATTCTATTTCACTTTAATGTTTTGTTTTCTTCATAAATGTTCATTACGCAGTTAGAATACAAAAACAAATGGTGATACCGATGTATTGCTTAGCCAAACAGCAGTTTGATTAGATGCGAACAAAACTATTGAACCATAATAACTAAACATTATAAAGGATAAGAGTACTATGCAATTGTTGTAATACTGTACTAATTAAATATGTTGTTCCTCTATAGCTGATGTTTAGTGCTTAAATCATGTGTACATTTCATTGATCATTTCACAGACATTATCAATTGAAATAACATGCATTTGATAAGTTATAGATATAGTTACAAAGTTAACAAGTTACATTTGGAGTTTTACATGTATTATATTTATTCTAACTGCAAACAGCAAACATACTATGAAGACAATATATATTTAAATCAAATAGAAATAAAATATCAATTTGCTGTTTAGTTCAAGTACAATGTCCATGTCTAAACAAGGTGTCATTGGCTTATTGTATGATATCCTTACATTAACTATTTATGAAATTTGGAATGTGCATTTTAAAACATTTCAATGTATGCATCTGGCATGGGTAGACATCTGAAGATCTGAAGTAATCAATTGTATTCATAAATTAAAACTATACCACTATTCCAGCTAGAGTGTACTAGAACGAAATCTAATGAAACCATTTCTTGAATGACAGAAACAATGTTAGTAGTTCAACAGTCTGAATGACTTTCGAACCCACGTCATCTTATTATGCATTAGGTCACATGGGTTCACCATAGGAAAAGGCAAGTTGATGTAATTTTGCCTTTGGTGGTTTATAATAGATCAATCAAACACTTACTAAAGTAAAACATAAGAATACCATTTATAAAATATGTAAAGTTCTGCATTTATTATTGTGCCACTTTCACTGTTTCTGCAACCTTGAGCTGTTTTATAGATGAGGTATTCTTTACACATATGACAGCGATTCTATCTGTATTTTGTTTTTCCTACCATATACGTATAGTTACATTGTATACGTTTTAGACCTGGGATGGAGTTTTACACTGACACAAAATGAAAACTTTACACTTTCTTTTGTTAACATACATGTTCGGAAACGTGTTATACATGGCTATCAGGATTTAATTGCGGGTCATCATTATGCATATTTGTTTCAAAATGTATGCGTCCGAGTACAACAAACGTTTTCCTTACTTTACACATGCCCAACATCCGGCTTTTTTCACTAACATGTTTTACACCGACAAGTAATCTTTCGTTGCTTAGCACAGATAAAAAAACTAAATTTGTTTCAAAAAACACTTGTATTTAGTGACGCCACGTCTTTCTGAAACTGAGAGAAATCAGGCTCTTTGTATGCTCCGGATCGCGTCATTGGTAAATACCATTGCACGTCATGTTGGCTATTCAGATAGACTGTTCATATTCTTGCAAACCGGTACACTACAATTGTGGAATATAGTGTCAGACCCGGTCGCGTACATGTAACAGCGTTACGTACTCATCGGGCTATTACGTTGACTCACCTACGTACTCGTTTTTTACAAGCATTCCTTGGCGTTACGGTGTTCATGCACAGACGATCATAAACCGTTAGAGACAAAACCATGTTCCCATTCGTGCTCGTCGGCCATACACTGGTCAGATTCAGACAGCTCACCACCGAGTTTCCAGACTGTTATTGGCACGACGTCATTTGCAATTCACAAGAAACCAGTGGCATTGCCTCTGTATCCTCGAGCCTAAACCGCAAAGAACACTTATTTATTAAACTAGTATACCGTCATGCCATGTAAGATGTTAATGTATTGAGGCATTGGACAGCCGCCAACCAGATTTATGACCGCTTCCTGTGATTCAATCACTGGGCTCTCAAATATATCTAGAGTGTATTATTCAGTATATTATCTGTAGTACTTAGTCGTAGTAAATGTGTACTTAGTACTGCGTTTATCTTGTTGGACAAATCACTTTTTCTTTCAGATAATCCAATAATTTCAATAACGATAAACAACGCACCTATGCATTCTGTGACCGTTATCGAGGGACAGTCATTAAACATCTCTTGTTTATCTGAAGGAAACCCAATACCTACTGTCCAGTGGCTTGGCAGAACAACTGTTAATAGTCAGTTACAGTTTGTAGATATAAACAGAGATGATGCTAATTTATACACATGCAGGGCGTCTGTAACCCACAAGGGACACGTGTTTGCTAGGGAACAGAATTTTAGTGTTGTTGTCAATCGTAAGTATGTTGTATTAATCATGTGCTATCAAATGAGAGATGGCTGTAGTACCCGCAGTCATAGGCATATATATATCAAAATGAAGATTAATCAGCTTAGTGTAAAGCGAAGCTCACAGCGTAGTAAGTTTATCATATACTTTAATTTCAGAAGATGCGATGAATACTGGAGTTAATCTATTCCTCGGTAAACTAGTTTAAATTATCTGTGATTTCAGTTTTACAGTATTGAATTATAACATATATATTATGTATAGTCGAATAAGTTTCCATTTGAACTGTTGAAGAGATATGGCAACATGTCCGTCGGATACAAGAAAACCACAAACCATCAATACAGTTATATAATATATCCTGATGTGGTAACCTTTATATCATTACATTCAAAATAACTGTACAAAAGACAGTGTAATGTTAACTTTAGTAAAATAAACACAAATTACAGTTGTATATAAAAACAAACACATAAATTATTTCAAGTACAAACAGCAGTGTGCTACATTTATCAAATGTGAAAATACTATAACACAAAAAAAAAATTCAATATGACTTTCATCATAATTGTATTCTTTATGGGAATAATTTAATGCTTTACATAATTATTCCCAGCGTTGTTCTTCAAAACAATACTTCTGTAATTTATATTCCTATCAAATAATTAACAAGTTCCCTGGTAAAAATAACAATGTGTATTTTGTATTTACTTTTATTAAAAACCCTTTACAGTGTTTGCCTGTTGTACTGTTACTTCGCTTGAACATTCAGCTTAGTAAGACGGACACCACGTTATATTAGTATCTTTGTTGTTTGAAAATCTGCTAAACATATAAATAAGTTTAACACCCTTAGTATTGGGATAAGCTCACGCATGGTTCTCAGTTTTGTCGTTGGTAAGCATAGTCTAAGTTTCTGTTCTCTTAAAGATCGATTTTTATAGGGTAGTTTGACATACTCAGTGATGGACAATACACAACATATTAGTATAAAATATAATGCATACAATATAAACCACCTGCAAGCAAAGTTTTGATGAAATGTGACATTGAAATTACTGGAAGACAGGTATATAATGTGTATATATGTTTTGGTAGTAGCCATGGATCGCTTCTGGCCAGATTACATGTCTACAATATGTATCTCATGGTTTCATTATACATTGTGTATATTGAATGATATTTTAAATCACATCATCAGAAAATGTGATTTGTTTCACTTCATGGAAACACTAATCATACAAATAGTTTATTTTTTGAAAGCTACATACTGTTTTAGGTTTGGAATTATCATATATATTGGTTTTTTGATATCTCATTATATGCATGCATTTAATTAATGCATTTTATGTCATATATACATATGTTTGTATCGTATTTAGTTTTTCCTGTACTTGTATGTGATTGCAGTATTGATTATATTATAACATTTACACAGTACATATACCTAATACATTACTATACTATACATATCACAGATTCTTATAATTTATTATTTTATTATATAGTATGTGCAGATCACCAGCTGCACCTAAAAGTCTTACAATCGAAACCATTGGTCAAACCTATGCTGTGTTATCATGGAAACCTGGGTTTTGTGGCAAATTTAATCAAACATTCATCTTTCAAATTAGAACGTGTGTGAATTCTTGGCAAGATTATTTATCGAAGTTTTGTGGTGAAGACGTAAGAGAAGATCGGATGTTCGCTACTGTGGACAATTTACTAGCTGATAAAACATATACAATCAGAATGTATTCCAACAATATACAGGGAAATAGTGTTTTTACGGAAGCTCTAAATTTCACTACATCAAGTGAGAAGAATATTGACTGTTACATTCCCTCATGTTTGGTTTTAGATGATATATATTTAAAAAAATAAGACTTATTTTCATACTTATTTAAGCAGCATTGTCTGAGTATTAATACGCATGTCATTTATGTCAACCATGTGCATACGTATCGCATATATTAGATAAAAAAAAAAACAGTACTTCTAAAACACACATTGTTTGCAAGACACTACAAATATATAACATAAAATAAATTGAGACAGTGAATTGTTGGTTATATGATTACCTTCATTTTGTTCTGTTTTTTTATGCATGTGTAAAGAATGTCGAATCACAAATCAAATAAAAGTGAGATTTTTTGATCATTCGCATACATAAAATGATAGATTTATATGAATAGGATCCATTTAAGGATTCGTAACTACTCACAAGTTATATAAAGGTCAGCCACAGACACACGTCGGATCATGAATATTGTTGCTGTGCGGTGTTTAACGTCGCTTTCAACACTTTTTCAGTTATATCATGACGGTGTCTTCTTGAGACAGTTTTCAAAGCGCTGCCACACTGAAGTAGTATGTTACTCCGCTCAGTCATATTAATATACTTACAAGATATCACCTAGAACTATCCTTTAAATAGTGAGCGCCAAACGAGGAAGCTTCTAGAACAATTTTCCAAGTCTTTGATATGCATGCTAGGCGGGTGCTATACACCTAGATTCCCGCTGCGGTTTTGATCATGTAGATACAGTGAACTCATAGTATTTTATATAAGGGAGATAATTGAAATATATATATCGGTTGACGCCATCTTGTCTCTATTTGTGTTTATGTAACACCGATACACCGGTTAATATTGCGTTAACCATTAATTGAAATTTGGTAAACATAATGATAAGCGCCATGCTGATTATACCCGAAGTCTACCTATTGCTACATATCGTCATAATCAATGATTATCGCAAATCTTGTAAAAACTACTGATTGTATAGGAAATTATGTCCAACTCTATGTCCGAATTCGATGGTTTCCGATTATGTGGAATGCAATACAATACTATATACATGATATATGGAAGATTTAGTCAAGAATGTAAATATTAGCTGAAGTTTTCTCTCAACTGAATACTGCGCTATTTTGTAATCCACATGATATAATTACGACAAAAACAGCCATTTTTTAACGAAGAGTATAAAGGAGTTTTTTATATACAAGCAATTTGAAATATTACACACCTAAAGATATCTTACATAGCAAAACATTTTAAAATATGATTTGAAAACGTACTAAGTTTAAATCTAAGTCTTTATTTAAAGTAGTTTTTACGATCTACTTAAATATGAACTGGCGTTATGATCCAGTGATAAGTGAAAGTTTTGCTTTGCTAGATTTTCTCAGAACTAATTGTGATGTTAATGGTTCACAGAATCATTATATCTGATGTTTCATCTTCAGAAAAAAGCAAGGACAACAGTAGTGCAGTAACTGGAGGGATTATAGGAGGTATTATAGGTGGCATAAGCATTTTGTGTATAACGCTAGTGCTAACTACTTTCATGTTGCGACGCAGGCAATGTGCATCTGAAGGTAAACTCACACATTCGTTTGCATATTTTATTAAACTTATGAAACTTAATTATTGCGCACATTAAAGGATAATAATAACAATAACCGAAATGCTTACATGGTTTCATATCACGCTAAGCTAACATTCAGTGTGAACACGAAAGCCCTTTAATGATGTACATGTACCATTGAAACAATAAATATATTTTTTTGAAGGTTAACATATTAAGGAGTAACACCTCTCGCACTAACGCTCGTTGAACATTTTCTTATGTATCAATCCATATTTTTATTTATATTAATATTATTACTTATTATTAACACATATAATGTATGTTTGCCAATTAGAATATAACTATAAATCATGATTGTTATATATTGAATAAAAGTTTATTTTACATTTTTTTTTATACTATACTAGTTGTATGACTTTCAAATAAAAGGTACTGTGATGCTGGCGTCATTTAAGTAAATAATTGAGGTTATACTGATCGGATATGCTTTTGAGTTTAAACAACAATAGAAATCGACTTACTTTTTATGAAATAAATGTCATTGTATGTATATCTGTAAACCAGTTTGTATATATTGTGCATTTTAAAAATATATGCAGACTAATTGGTCAGTAGTTATTTTCTTGTCCGTACATATTGTAGGTAAACATCTGAGCAGGAATTGCGACAACGAAACAGACAACGATGCACATGTCTATCACAGTCCTACTTCTGCGGACGGTAACGCCAATTGTCACCTATAACCATAAGAATATATTACTTATCAAGTTATTCATCTCTGAGGAATAAATACTAAATACAAACAGGGTTAAAAAGTATTTGTAGCACATCCTTAACCACAAACAAGTTCTGTTGGAGAAAAAGCGTGATGAACAATTCGGCGCTGGTCTTAGATTATAGGTGTTGGTAACTGAAACTTGATATTAATATTGACCATGCTATAAACATCCAAAATTGTTAAAATATAAAAACAGGATATTATTCTAATAAAGTACAGGTATTACCTTTAGTATTGAGAGATCCTAATAATTTTCAAATAAATCAAAATAGCATTTAATGAAATCTGAGTTATGTTTAATTTTCGTTTTACATGCATTGGTTTAAAAATTTTACTTCTTTAACATATATACATGCAATTCAACATGCATAGGCTTTATATTAGTACAATAACATATCAACAGTTACATAGTTAACTATTATTATGTACACATTATGATCATTAATGGAATTATATTAAACAATGTCATAAAGTGTTTATTTATGGTTTTAAACAACATACAATTGACAAGAATGATGTGTAACCTAAAACTTTAGGATTACGTTTAAATTGTTTTGATTTTTGCGTTGATTTTCCGTTCATTATTGTTATACCTTTGTTTCAGAGACGGTCCACTACGAAAATGTAACTGCAGACAGGTATGTTCGTGCATTAAGTTTAATGCAACACTAATAAAAAGTCATTGTTATCTATTGTGTCATTATATTTGTCCTAACGTTGAGCACGGACAAGCCTAGCATTGACTTGCCGGAATACCATTTTTGTGCATGTACACTCCCAGCATTGGTATGTTGAAATCTTTGTAAACGGACAATTCTAGTATTGATCTGCACGCGTTCCAACCTTGCATCATGAATAACTAAAACTGCCTCCCATTTTACAATGTTGTAAACTAAATAAAAATCTACAGCTAGGTCTACGAGATATTGTAACAGTGTTAATAAATAATATGGATTAATATAACAGTTAATTATATGTATACACCGATTTGTTTTAGGACACCCGAAGATCAATATGAAACACTAAACTCTGATACACCGAAGGAGAAAATATATTTAGAAATAAATCAGAAACAAGGTAACTAAATCTAAATAATTTGTAAACATGTAAACGAATATCTTCTATATACATGCATGTAATAGACATATGATATTTCTTACAAATGCATGAAAGAGACAAAGTCTAGTAAAATAATTAACAAAACAACGACAGCAATTACTATTGATAATAACCGCACTAAGTTGTATTTATTTACAAATAAGTATGTCCACATATAGTTACTGTTAGCGTCTAGCTTATTGAATATTTAACGTGTTTTCATATTTGCAGATGAACTACCAAACACTGAAGAAAGAAACACTTATGTTAACCTACAACTGAATGTTACATAGAATGTACGCTTGGAAACAAATATTTAAGGCATTTCATAGTATCGATGTATAGTACACTGTTACATTATACATTGTATGTGTATTTGGCCTGACGCGAGAACGACTTTCACTCCGCCCTCTGGTCACATGACGGTTTTATAACTAAACCTGACCCGTCTGTCGAAGTAAATACATTATATTGCTAACTTAAACATCGTCAACTAGTCTAAGAATAAAGGCAGCGCTGGAAACAATATCGAACGCTTATTGGATTATAGCCCTTTCTTATTGACAGCCTGTGTCAGTTCAATTGTTAACAAGTTGGCTGCTATTAAAAACATCCGATGAATAGGGCTTATAAAAGATGTGGCAATTAAAGTGAATGAATGTGTAAGTTTGGTTCCTTGTACAGGGAACTAAATACACGGGTGATACCAAATCCCGACAAATTTCCGGCCGACACAGCTAATTCCCGGCTGCAGGGAAAAGGCAAAAATGGTGTGCCTTATAGTAACTTTGATGTTTAAATGTACTGATTCAATCATTTTGTATTGCCATTTGTATATTTAAAAATAAACTTACCTTATATATTGTATAACGTACTTACTGCTATGTTCTATACTATTTACTACCGTTATCATAATATATGTTAAAACAATGTGTATACATGTGTTAAATTAATTTGTGGATATATTATTTTTAAAAAAACAACAGTAAAAAATTATTGCTTTTCCAAAACTTGTGCATGTTCGGCGATATATCTGATTCTGACGACGTGCTGAAAATATGTCACACCGGTAAACTATCTTTATATCTCTGTTGTATCGAGAAACAAAATTGTAGCTGTTTAATTTCGTTATTATTTCCATTGCTATGGGTTCAAATGAGTAAATTCATGGCTATTTGAAAATTATTTTCATTAACTCCGTAGGAATCTGTCAGAAACGGCGATAAATTGTCAAAAAAATATAAGTTTCAAGTCCTTATTTAAGCAAGGAATTTTAGAAAATTCCTTGATTTAATGCATTTTCATTTTTTTTCTGGATTAAATTTCGAAAGAACAATTCATAGCGGTCTCAATTAGTGTGTTAAACTTCACAATCAATTATTAAACAAACCGCATTTACATTTTCCCTTTAGCCAGAAAGTGGTCAGAAAGCCGGAACATGTCCAGGTTTTAATATCAGTACCAGTTTGTATATTCCCATAAGGCAACCTCCAAGTGGTGAATGCCGTGTTTGTGGCACGTGATCGTGACGTTTCAATATGGCAGTGCTCAGAAGCAATTTCCTAACTGGCCCTTATATAGTGTTCAGTCGTTCATGCGATCTAACCAAAATGTATATGACATAGACGATACTATTGCACGTCAATAGTATTACCAGAATTCCAAACAAGAGAGTGAAATGTACTAGTAGTAGAAATAAAAATATATTTGTTATTTAGTCGTTAAGAAATATTAAATTATGGTATAAATATTGTCATGATTTAATTAGAAATCGATCGTATATATATTGACATTTTGAAAGTATGCACATAATTTTCTTTATAATTGTATTCATGTCACATACTTGTAATTGTATATATCAATGTACTATTGTTGTTCTCTTGTATACATGCAATTAGGTAATCTATATGATTGAAAGAATCTTGAGTTCCGATTCGTTCATTTTTTTTTGTCCATTCATTAGTTAAGCTTGTTACAATGTGATTATATTATAATCATTATGAATTTTATACATGTATTCCAATGTATTTAAAGTTCTTTAAATTCGTTGAAATCATAAAGCTTTTTTCCCAAATAGCATATATGTTTTATATATATTTGATTCCACTTTCAAACCAATCATTGTAGAAAAACCTAACTTTGTAAATTTAAATATTATAGTTGTGATATTCTACGATTTTTCTTAACGTATGTACCTTTTACCATCAAATCCATGATATATCGAAAATAGTAATAAATTAAATCAGAAATATATGCACATTATTTTAAGACATATTTTTCTTGCATGTTACTTTCAAAAAATAGGTTAATAGGTTACTACCATATTTAGTGAGTTTATTTAAGTATATAGCCTTTCATTGACCCGAATTGCTGTTATAAAATACTCTTTTAATGCAAGAGAGAGAGAGAGAGAGAGAGAGAGAGAGAGAAACAGAGGTAGACAGACACAGAGTAAAGAGAGATATCAGTTATACAAGTAAAGAAAATTTCTACATTTGTTTGAGTAAATATAATATTTTGCTGATAATATTATTAAATGAATCAGAGCTCCGTTTGTATTATTGGCTGAGTATCCTAAAGTTATGTTAAATTAAATGTTATAGTAGTTGCAACTATTGTCATTAAATAGTTATATTGTAAATTGCGTAGTTTAGTGGAAAATACACATTTTAATGGTATACTTAATATATTTTTCCATTCATTAATTGCATCATGAAGTTCTTATTCCGATTTTGTTGTTGTATGTTTATGAAGGTAGGTTCTTTATGCAATTTAAAAATGTGCAACATTCTGGTCACCTCAGAAAAAAAAGTAAAATCCATTTGGCGAGGTCAGGGTATCAATTTCAGATAGTGTTAATCCTGATCTGAAAATCATTGAATATATAAATTAAACAGATAAATGAGTTAAAACATTGATGTTATTTTTTTGCAATATCTAAAAAAATATACAATAACACTGATTGTTTTTGCTAATGAAATATTTGTATATACATTCTCCACATTTCTTTAAAACTACAATATATTAAAACTATCACCAGAGGCCCACACTTTACATAGTATTTCGTTTTCTCTAACCGGTCTCTACCATATATACCAGTTTCAATACTAAATCTATGTGGTGGTTAACGTAATTAAGTATTATTATTTCAATATTTACTATGCCTTGAATAGATAGTATTCACCTGTCTGTATTAGGTAATCTCGCTTTTCTATTGTAATACCCGAACTCAACTTTATTTTGCTTAACGTTACCCCTACCCCCTAAACACAAACATACTTATAACCTGGCTAATGTTGTCATTCACTTAACACTATTATACCATTATAAAAAGTATAATGTAACTATCGATTCAGACCAAATTATAAACATACTTGCCGTGCAGTGTAAAATTGTTCAAACAATGAAAGCTGACACCTTATACCTCGGCATAGTTTAAGTTTAATTATAACTGTCTATTATTAAATAACATGTCTATAACATGTTTGACTTATCTCTCATTGTCAGTTATGCATGGAAAAGGGGGAAACACGAATAATTCGTTAGAAAATGATCTGACAAAGCCTACAACTGTTATTGTTTTAATATTTCACTTTAAACCTCTAAATACTATAGATATACTGTTATTTTCACAATAAAACCTAAATTAAGTTCAATACTTTTCGTCACTAACTGATACTTTTTAATGAATGCATTTATAATACGAAACGATTTCTAACCGTGGAATGTGGTATAAAGCTATTTGTACGGTAAAGTTTATTCAAAATGCACATCGACATATGTCAATAAATATGAATGCCAGTTTATAATTAATAAAATCATCATACAATAAAGTATGAAGGTCGAAACTGGATACGCGCTATATCTTCCAGCACTATCTATCGTGTTCTTACCAATATCATGGTTTACTGAGTGTGATAGGTCTATTATGTAATCAAACAATAAAAACTATATATGAAACCAATGCACATCTTGTGTCTGGCATTTGTTATTTACCAGTAGAAGTTATTACATTAATACATTAAATCAGTTGATAACCACTGTTTTGTAATATTTTTTTTTGTTTAAATATCCAATATTGAATTTCATTTTTGTTAAATAGGCAACATTTCTTAAATATATCTTTAATCGAGCAAATCAGATATAACGACAAGTGAAATAAATTTTCAAATGAACATTTATTTCAGAAATTGCTATATATTCTCACCAACTATGATGTATATATCTTAATATATTTTCACAACAAATCCGTTACTGTCGAAAAGTAGAAATACATCAGTCATGTTTACACCCAGTAACAATTCATGAATTAAGTTTATGCAAAATTAATCCCTTTTTCATTTACTTTTCATACGTAAATGATCAAAATACATTCAAGTATATGTCCGTAATGTATCGAGTAATGTATCGTTGGAAAGGTATTGAAAAGACAAATTCAACGGTTAGCTTTTATGAGTCTAGGACGAACCTGAGCTGATATATAGACGTTTGAATAAACCGGAAGTGACGTCATAAACGATCGATTTTTTTATGCGTGTCCGTAACGTATCGAGTAATGTATCGTTGGAAAGGTACTGAAAAGACGAATTCAACGGTGTAACTTTTATGAGTCTAGGACAAACCTGAGCTGAGATACGGTCGTTTAAATAAACCGAAAATGCCGTCATAAAATTAAACTTCATCGTAGAATATTCGTTTTGGTAACGTTTGAAAGCTCTCGACACACTCATAAGGAAAATGTTATACGTATTGGTCTTTCTCTTACCGTTTTGGAGATATCACGATTAAAATGTTGTGTGACGTCACACAATTCAACGCTTTATTGTGCCGAAATTTCAAACGATCATAACTGGGTCAATTTATGAGATGATATAACCTTATTGGGTATCGTACGAAATAACTTTTTAGGCTCTATCAGTTGATATAATCGGACCGGAAGTGGAATCACTCATGCGTAAAAAGGTCATTTCTTCATAAATTATAAGTCGATTTCAACAAACTTGGAGTCTAGATACATCAGTATTTTGTCACGATTCAGAATCCATTCCAAAATGAAATGGACTGGTAGGTGTAACACGTCGATACTTGTATTGAAGAACGTTTTTATTTGAACAATGATATAATATGAAAGTTTTGATTCAATTCTCTTTCGTAATGTTATTGAATAAAAGACATTGTGAGTGTCTAGACATGACGCTATATTCTATAAATAAATAACCAATCAGCATGAACGTGACGTGACGTGATGATCTATAAATTGTCACAATACAGTGTTGACATATCAGAATGTAGTAAGAGAATATAGATAGCTATAACATCTGTGATTTTGTCATTCTGTTTACAGAACTCAAACCAAAAACATGGAAAATATTTCTCCTACATTTGAGATGATGATGATGAATACTTTTACCGACGCAGACGAACTGATGAATTTTGCTGTGACGTTGGGAATACAGGATTTCCCTGCAGTGCGGTTTCGTTTGTTTCTACTAAGAAACCCCCAGTACGGAGATGTATTTGTCAATGAAGAATTAAACACAAGTCTACAAAATTTGGGAGGACAGCTCGACACTATGCAGAACATTAATGAAGATGATTTAGATGTGGCCATAGAGTATGTAAGAGAGCAGGAAGAGGTAGACGGATCTATACAAGCGTTATTGTTTGACGAAGAAATAAACGAATTAACGGTAGCCTGTGTAGAAAACGGTGAATGGAATCCCGTGTCACCAGTTGTACAGTCAGGGTATGGTGAAGAGCCGCAACCGGGTCCTTCCCATCGGTACGACTCAGCACCTTTGAGAAAATTAGAGTATACCATTCGAAAGAAATCGGAGCGTACTTACGCTAAAAACGCTGCCGTGGACAAATCGTACCAAGTGAAAATTGAAGAAGAACATAGGGGACAGCATCTAAAAGATGTTCAGCAAGAATTACATGATATGTTTGATGATGTATTAGAACAAGCTCGAGGTGATTTGGCGGGAAACGATTTGGGAAGAGTTGTGATTCAACATGAGGGGTTACATGACCCGATCGTCATTCCTCTACAACCGTGGGATATCAACTCAATGCTGATACCGTAATGAGAGCTATCGAAAAGGTACTCAATAGTCATCAAACTCTCGCTGTCAATGAGAGTATGGAGATCACAATTGGCTCTATCGATTTACCCAAAGGTAGTGGAGGACCTAGACGTAGAATTACGAAATTGAGAGGAAAAAATAACTCGCTTCAGCGTAAGACGTCTGTCGTTACCATAGAAAACGAGGACCAGTTATGTATGGCGAGAGCGGTAGGAGTGGCGTGGGCTAAGTTAAATCGATGTACCTCCGAAGAATGGAAAGAGATCACCAAGAATAGAGGAAAGAAAAGTAATTTGGAGTTGATTTTGGAACACAAAAAGATACCAGAAAGTTATGACAAGAATTTAATGAATAAACAAAAGGATATGCAAAGACAATTGGCTGTAGCTATAAGTCAATTGGCAGGTGTGCCCTTAGATCGTCCGGCCAGTCTCAATGATTTAGAGGCGTTTGAAGAAGTGCTGGGCGTACGTGTGATGGTCGTCAATGCTAGATTGGGCAACAAATTCATCGCCAGTCAGAGCACAGAAGAACGGCCATGCATCTACATTTACTTGGTGGATGACGACCATTTTCACGCGATATCTTCGATTACGGGATTCTTCAGTGCCAGATATTTTTGTGTTAAATGTTTAAAACATTACAACAACCGCGTAACACACCAGTGTGACATCTCCTGTATCGTCTGCAAGAGACAACAATGTCCAAAAAATGATACTACTATCGAATGTGATAGCTGTAATATGACCTGTCGATCTACAGAGTGTTACCAAAGGCACAAAGTTCAACCCAAACACCTCAATGGCAATAGGAAAGGGCAGGTAGCAGGACCCTCTCAGTGTGAAAAATGGTGGAAATGTACTACGTGTTACAAAGTGCTAAACATAGAGAAGAGAAAAAAGGATGAGCACCAATGTGGAGAATATTACTGTAATTCTTGCGAACAATTTGTCATGGATGATCATCAATGTTACCTGAGAGCAATACCCACCAAAAAAGACTTTATACCCAAATTCATCTTTTTCGATTTCGAATGTAGTGAAGACGAGAAAATGGAATGTCAAGAGAGGTACACACCAACTAAGAAATCAAATTGTAGAGACTGCAAAGATGGCAAATCGTGTAAACCGTGTACAAAATGTCAACATTGTAAAACGTCTTGGTGCGGGAAAGCCACACATCGACCAAATTTTGTGGTGGCTCATACTGTCTGCCCAAAATGTATAGACAAGACATTGGAACCGGACTCTGTGTGTAAAGCATGTGGAACACGGTGTGAAGAGTGCAAAGATATTGACGGTGAAGGTATTGACCCATGTCAGGGGAAATGTGGATTTCGAGAAACAATTTTTCAAGGAGATGACACGACGACAAAGTTTGGAGAGTGGCTGTTTGCCGACCAACATCAGTATTTCAAAGCTATCGCTCACAACATGAAGGGTTATGATGGTTACTTTTTGTTGGAATACCTGATTGACAATTCTTTGAGACCTGACACAATTATTTACAATGGATCGAAAATCATGTACATGACTGTTGAGAAAGACCTACATATCAAGGTTATTGACAGTTTAAACGTTTTACCAATGAAATTGTCAGCATTACTGAAAGCGTTTGATCTGAAAGAATTGAAGAAAGGGTGGTTCCCACACTACTTTAACACAAAGGAAAACCAGAAATATTTCGGACCATATCCTGACCCCAAATATTATGGCACTGACTTTATGAGCGCAAAAGAGAGAGAAGAGTTTCTTTCCTGGCATCAGACAAAGAAAGGTGAAATGTTTGACTTTCGTCAAGAAATGGAAGATTATTGTAGAAGTGATGTGGACATTTTACGACAATCTTGTCTTCAGTTTCAACACCTTTTGATGGCAGCCACTGGTGAAAAGAAAGAAATAATCAATGATAAAGGAAAAATGGAAAAGAAATGGGTGGGTGCCGTTGGTCCCTTCGATTCAGTCACCATCGCGTCAGTTTGTATGAATGTCTACAGGACGAAATTTTTAGAAGAAACATGGAGAGTAAAACTGAACAAAAATAAAAAATGGACACCTGCTAAAATCGTTGATGGAAAGATTCACGTGAAAAAAGATGGCGGATGGATTGGAGAAGGTAAACTAGAAGATGTGATTATTAAAGACAAGGAATTCGTTTCAACACCAATTCCTAAAATACCACCAGGAGGTTATAACAACCAATACAGTAAGGCATCAATTGAATGGCTAAAATGGATGGCTGAGGTAGAGGGCGTACGCATACAACATGCCCTGAATGGCGGTGAAAAATGTTTAACAGGCACACGGTACAAGTTAGACGATTATTGTCTAGAGACCAATACAGCTTACGAGTATCACGGTTGCGTGTTTCACGGGTGCCCCGATTGCTTCCCGGGGGACCAAGAAGAAATGACACACCCATTAACGAAACAATCTTTGAAAGAACTTTACGCGTTAACTCTGAAGAAAAAATCGTACATCAAAAATCTTGGCATTAAATACGTATGCGTTTGGGAACATGAATTTCATCAACAATGTGAGCAGAATCAAGACATGAGACAATTCATCAATAACTTGGACGTCACTGATCGTTTAGACCCTCGCGACAGTTTTTTCGGCGGTAGGACCAAAGCAAGTCAACTCTATTACAAAGTCAAAGAAAATGAAGAAATCAAATATGTGGATTTTACATCATTATACCCCTGGGTCAACAAGTACTGCCAATACCCCGTGGGTCACCCCGAGATCAACACTACAGACTTTAAAGACATCAACCAATATTTTGGAGTGGCAAAAGTGAAGATTCTACCACCAAAAGGACTGTATCATCCGGTCCTCCCCTATCGATCGAATGGAAAACTTAATTTCCCACTATGTAGAACCTGCGCAGACAACGAGAATCAAACAGAATGTACATGTTCCGATGAAGATAGAGCAATGACAGGAACGTGGTGTACCCCAGAAATTCAAACAGCTGTACGATTGGGGTACAAGCTTATTAAAATATACGAAGTGTATCATTGGAAAGAAACAACTAAGTATGATGCAGAAACACGAGAGGGAGGGTTGCTTGCGAACTACATCAACACCTTTCTCAAGTTCAAACAAGAAGCGAGCGGACCACCAGAATGGATCAAGACTGAAGATGACATGAAAACTTATATTGAACAATATTTTGAAAAATAAGGGGTTTCATTAGACATAGCGACCATAGAAAAGAATCCAGGACTGAGAGCACTGGCGAAATTGTGCCTCAATAGTTTCTGGGGAAAATTTGTACAACGCTTAAACATGCATCAAACCAATTTCTTCAACGAAGTGGAAGTCGACCAGTTCTTTCAAGTGTTCACAGATCCCATGAAACAAGTTTAAAACTTTCATATTGTGGCGGATGATACCATTCAGTTGGAGTGGACGTACAAAAAGGACTGTCTACCCGAAGACAGCAAGACTAACATTTATTTGGCTACATTTACCACCTGTTGGGCCCGAATAAAACTTTATAGTGTGTTGGAACTCCTCGATAGACGTGTCCTCTACTACGATACAGACAGTGTGATCTATGTGAGTCGAACAGGAAAATACGATCCTCGTCTCGGTGATTACTTGGGAGAACTGACAGATGAACTTGGAGGGGGAGAACATATTGTAGAGTTTGTGTCTGGGGGTCCTAAAAACTATACGTACAAAACAAACACTGGAAATGAAACGTGTAAAGTGAGAGGGTTTACATTAAATTTTACAAACAGTAAACTCATTAATTTTGAAACAGTGAAATCTATCGTGACACAATCGGATCAAAACACAATTACAGTTACGAATCCTAATAAGATATGTAGAGACAAACGGAAGAGAAAACTGTACAACAGAGAAGAACAAAATACATATAAAATGGTATACACAAAACGAAGACGGTTGGACAATTTTGATACAGTACCTTACGGATATTGATTTGGGCCACGAGGGCCATTCTCGGGGCCACGCGGGCCATTCTCAGGGCCACTCTCAGGGCCATACGGGTCACTCTCAGGGGCATACGGGCCGTTCTCAGGGCCACGCAGGTCACTCTCAGGGTCTCTCAGGGCCACTCAGGGCCACTCTCAGGGCCACTCAGGGTCACTCAGGGTCACTCCCAGGGCCACGAGGGCCACTCTCAGGGCCACTCAGGGCCACTCTCAAGACCACTCAGGGTCACTCTCAGGGCAATGAGGGCCACTCTCAGTGCCACTTGTCATGAAGCAATGTCATTGTTAGGTTAGCCATAAGGGGAAGAACATATAGAGTTTAACACAAACATGGGACGTGTAAGAAAAGACTGTCCTATATGAATAAATGTTTACTACGTCTACCAAATCATATGAAACAAGTTCATAATCTCACATCAACAACGAAAAAAGAACCATCATTAGATACGATGACACCACACAGTACCCTAAGATGGGGGCCTAAAGAAAATAAAGAAGAACAATGGTGGGAAACGCAAAGTCTACTCTCTTTTGAGCCATGCTCAAGCATCATGGTCTCTGGGCCAACGGGAAGTGGAAAATCTAGATGGGTGTACAGACTTTTACAGAACAGTAGTGGAATGTATGTACGAGATCCACCAAAGAATATTATGTACTGTTACAGTATATTTCAAACATTTTTTAATGAGATAGAAAAAACGATACCGAATCTCACATTACATGAAGGATTGCCTACGCAAGCTGAACTTGAAGAGTTTGCAGAAAGTTCACATGGTCTCGTTGTCCTGGATGACCTACAACAACACGTGATAGAAAACAAAGAGATGGAGCTGCTGTTTACTCAAGGGTGTCACCATCGTCGTTTAAGTGTGATCTTTATTGTACAGAATTTATACGGTCAAGGTAGATCAGCGAGAACCATTGCATTGAACAGTTGGTATTTGGTGTTGTTCAAGAATATAAGAGGGACCAGTCACCCCCTCCAAGAAGGCTCAATTGAAGAAGCACCGAAAAGTCATCAGGCAAATTGGCGATTCCGCCATCAGTCTAAAGAAGAAAAAAGAGTTGTTGTGTAGACAAAGCAGTGTTATTGCTTTACTTCTGAAATCCGTGGAACCGGCATTAAGAAGTTATATAAAATGAAGAAATCTATACTTTTACCGTATGATAAATATGAACGTTTAATAAAACAAAATCATCATCAACCAGATCAATCACAACCGCAACAACGTGAGTCATTTATTACAGAAGAAGTGGAACAATACGGAGCGGGACGACTTCAATCAGAACATATATTAGATTCTATGCCTCAACGATACAAATACAAAACTGGAGCTATATTGGCTCATATCATGAGGGACCACGAAAACACATTAAATTGGAATGATGTTGGTGAACTTAATTACAAAGGGTCAACCGTAGCAGGATCACATATAACAGATTTACTGAAAGATAGCCAGTATAAACATAAGGGCCATCAACTGAAAGGAACAGTCGAATTTTATAATGGTTTACAAGAGACATATTTACCTACTACACTCACAAGAGTTCTATCGACTGAGACAACACAACTTCCAAATAAGAAAATAAGACCTCCTGGAATACCTAAGAATAAACTGAAAAAGTGGATTCATGTCTGATTGGAAGAAATATTTAACCTCCATTTATTATGATGTCAACCATCCGGGTAGTTACGCGGGACCAGACAAACTGTATCGTGCAGTGAAATCTGAAGGAAAATTTAAAATTGGAAGATACAGAATTAGAAAATGGTTACAGGATCAAGAGTCATATTCTTTGACTCGTGGCGCACGTCGCAAATTTCCCAGAAATAGAGTGATCGTGGCTGGATTAGATTCACAATGGGATATAGATTTGGCTGATATGTCGCAATTAATCAAAGACAACGACGGTTATAGATATTTACTGGTTGCGATTGACATATTTTCTAGATATGTGTGGTGTCAACCTTTAAAAACGAAAGAAGCTAAAGAAGTCGTGAAAGCATTAAACCACATACTGAATCAAGTTAGACGGCCTTATATCATTAGGACCGATAAAGGGAAGGAATTCCGTAACAGAAAAGTTTCCGCCTATCTGAAAACCGTTGGAATTCATCATTTTGTGACACAAAATGATCCAAAAGCGAATTACGTCGAAAGAATCATTAAAACTTTAAAGCATAAACTATTTCGCTATCTCATGAAGAAAAGAACAAAACGTTATATTAATGTATTGAATGCTACGGTGTATAGTTACAATACCACAGTGCATCGGAGTTTAGGCAGATCTCCAAGCTCTGTCATTAAAGAAACAGAAGGCGAAAATCGTTTGGAACAGTACCTGTTGAGAACACATAAGAGGAAGTCGAACCCTAAGCAAACAAAGAGTAAACCGAAGACTAGGTATAAGTAAAAAATAGGACAAGTTGTACGTATATCACATGTGAGAGGAATATTCGACAGAGAATATTCACAAAAGTGGACGGGTGAACTGTTTAAAGTCAAAACGAGATATAGGAGAGAAGATATCCACGTATATACTCTGGAAGATTGGTCCGGGGAAGAGATAGAAGGGACATTTTATGGATCTGAGCTGCAATCAGTCAATGTAAACGACACTACTGCGTACTATATAGAAAAGATACTACAGAAAAGGACGAGAAACAAACAGAAAGAAGTGATGGTGCGTTGGTTACATTGGCCCAAGAAATACGATAGTTGGATTACTGAAAAAGATGTCAAACAATATTCTTAATGTGGAGAGTCACATGTTAGAACCGTTTGGAGAAGAACTGCCAAGAAATATTAAATGTCATTTGACCATTATTACAACTACTGGAAACAGATACGACCGTATTGTATTGCACTTTACATTTGAGAAAGAAAAAATGGACGTAGAGAAATGGACAAAGCATTTCCGAAGGATGGCAGAAGGAAAATTACGTAAAGATCCTAGAGGCTACTACGTAGTGGATCAGATTGGTGGCACCATCAAACCCGAAATCACCGTGGTATCTCCGGTACAACAAGCCGTGAATCTCGTCAAATCCGAACTGAAAGAGCAAAAAGTTAATAAGGGTGTGTCAACGACTCTTAAACCTACCAGGAACACTTTAAACGGCAGACCAAAAACACATAAGGGGAAGTCTGCCAAGGCAAAAACTGTTCAAAAGAAACGAAAGCCGTCTGTACAAACAAAGAATACTAAGAAACAAGATTACTTATCCTAAAGATGGAAGAGGTACAATACGAAGACTTGTCTTTATTTCAACCTAAACGCGTAGAGACGGCATCCCAGAAAATATCATGGACACAGTATAGACCTTCTAATCAGTGGACAGAAGGATCTGTGATTGAGTTTAACGGGTCATCTACGTCGTACTTGGATCTACGTCAAACTTTGCTCTACGTCAAACTGAAAATCATTAAGAATGATGGTTCAGCCATTGCAAAAGATGAACTCGTGGGGTTGACTAATGCTCCCTTGCACACTCTTTTCTCACAAGTGAACCTCAAGATTCAGCAACATCCAGTGAGCGAAATCGGAAACAATTATGCTTACAAAGGGTACCTGGATACGTTACTCAACACTGCTATAACTGAACAGGAACTACAAAGTCAACTGTTTTTCAAAGATGACTCTGACTTTGATAATCCTTCTCCCGCTGGAACCATAGTGGATTAATTTCAAGAGCAGGGTTCACCCTAGAAAGGAAGGAAATCGATCTTATCGGTCATTTACCTCTCGATCTATGCCAACAAGAGAGAGCGCTTCTTAACGGCGTACCCGTTCATCTTAAATTATGGCAAAATGCCGACAGTTTTTTTTTATGTCATCGGCATCGGACTATAAAGTTAAGATCACAGATGTGTACCTAAAAGTAGCCATGATAAAATTGAACCCAGCAGTTATACTATCTCAAACGGGAGTGTTGAAAGACACACAGGCTCTTTATCCTTACACGAAGACGTTGATCAAATCCTACGCTATGTCACAGGGGCAATATTCGTTCACAGTAGACGATTTATTTCAAGGAGATATCCCAAAACAATTTATTGTAGGAGTTGTGTCGTCATCGGCGCATCATGGGGATTACACCAAGAATCTGTTTAACTTTCAACACTTCAACTGTAACTACTCTGGCTTTTTTGTGGACGGACAATCAGTACCTACCGATCCTTTCCAACCCAATTATAAGGGTAACAACTTCGTTGACGTCTACGATCGTCTTTATCCAGTCACTAGTCAGCGGGTTGGAGTGATTAACAGACATGCATTCAAAGACGGGTATTGTTTGTACGTTTTCAACATAGACGGAGATCATAGAAACCGAGACATACAGAGAGGACATACGAGACTGGAACTCAAGTTTACCGAACCATTGCCGGAACCGTGCACAGCCATCGTGTATGCACAGTTTCCATCATTGATGAAAATTGATAGTAATAGGAACGTCACTTTGGAGTAATGCGTACACTAGAAATTGAACGTTTAATGAAAAAAGACAGTGCCATCCGACAACAATATGGAGGCGTATGCGCTGCCGATCATCTACCCATGAACATACGATATCGACCTCGTATTTATATCGTGAACACGGATTCAAGTTCGAAACCGGGACAGCATTGGACTGCATTCTACTTTAGTCGGGGATCTGTAGAATTTTGGGATTCTAATCGACACCCACCAGAACATTATGATAAACGTTTCAAACGTGTATTACTTAAAAATGAACGTCGTTATAAGTACAATACGATTAAAGTACAAGATGTCGGAACAATGACGTGTGGTCAATTTTGTTTATTCTACGCTTATCACAGATGTCATGGTTTCAGTATGAAACAAATTATAAACATGTTTAGTAAACCCAATGAAAATGAACGTATTGTGACACGTTTTGTTCAACATATGTAAATAATGATGTAAATAAAATATTGTAAAATAGAATATGGACTTGTCATTTATTTTGATTACCAATGAAAACACAATATATTTGTTTGTTAATGTTTTTATTAACTCCTCTTAATACAATGGGATTAGGGCAGTCCCCTCACAATTACAATATATACATTTCTAATAACGTAGGTATAACAGTATCATAAAATTGTCTTTCTGTCTTGATACCCGACATCAATACTGCACCAGTATGAAAACACGTAAAGTGAATGGTATTCTTCACAAACATGACTGCCGGAAACCGTTCTGCTTCATAAGTTCCACCATATTGTTTAGCTAGTGTGTTCACATCCAATGGACCGTCTAATTTGTAGTGAGCACTGATGGTTGATATAACGATGCGTGTTAAATTTATGTTCCAACCCATTTTCTGTAATAATCTTGCATACCGTCTCACTCGTTGTTTGGCTTCTTGTATCGTTTTTACTTTTCCATTGACCATCAATTTTCCATTGGCAAATACCATACACATACCACCGACTCTGTTATGTTTCCATGTGACTCCAGGGAATTTAAATGGATCGTCGACAATGTTTGTACATTTCGCTGTTAAATCCTTCAAATTGATATCACAGTGTAAATCCGTATTGCACACCACGTTGGTGATCATGTTGTCCGTTCAAAGTGTTTTGTTTATATGACTTCATGGTTATGAACGCAATTCTTTTTTAATAGTCTAAAACATGTCTGAACATACTCATGTCAGATAAAGTTTCGAAATAACGGCTTTGTGTATCCGTATATAGAGTTGCTTTTTACTCGGTCCATGTGTAACTTTAAAAGGCCTAAAAATGTTAATGACGTCACGATGATGACAAAATCGGACAAACGTATTTATATCTGTGAGTCATATTCTTTAAAACATTCAACGAGTCTGTCGGCAGCTTCCCTGGCCTCTTGGCGTAATGTATAACATCTATATTGGTACGCTGAAGTATCTATAATTCCAATCATTACTGCAACGATACTAACACACATGCTTTAAAAGTAATTGAATCCAAACGCTGGTGAAGTACTGCCTGTTGTAGTCGTTGTTGGGAAGTGAACTCCTCCTTTGTTGGTCCCCTTATCTATGACATTCAGATTACCTTCATATCCCATCATTTTCAAGTAGACGCAATTTTTAGACCATTTCACGTGTTCCACCCACGGATCGTCCGAACGTTCCCATTGTCTCAAAGTAATCCCGCAGGTAAAACAAATCACTTTGTCCATTTCTCCCATGTAGTAGAATCACGCCTTGGCAAGTTTAAACTTGTCTGGAATGATTTGCTTAGACCAGTGTTCAAACGTTTGAAGTCTATCTTCGTAAAACATTAAATTTCGAATTTCACAGCGTATGGCGTCTATTACGTTCATGATTGTAGAATGATAAAGTCATAAACGTTATTTCCTTATATACAGTAAGTCATGTGATTTTCATCTGATTGGTTGATACATATACATGCTGTCATTTCTAATAATAGTCTATGCATGTTTAAACACGTCACCAATTATGAAAGTCGTTCGAATTACATTCTCCACAAGTTAGAGCTCCCTCCTGGTTCATGTGATCTTCACCCATCCAACACGGACGTTCTCCATCCATTTCGGGTATCACGTGCTCAATCTCCGTTTTGAGTTTCACTAATGTATCGAATTCGTCAAACTTAAGAGCAATTCCTCTTCTCGTCGGTTGGACCACAGCTTTTCCCTCCGGTAGCCAGAATTCTCTCAAATCAACTACTTGAAATCCTGTCTTGACTTGTACGTATCGATTGCGCCCCAAATGGTGCATAAAGTGAACTTCTTTCCCGTCTTTATGATCATCAAGTGTTTTCTGAATATCGTTAATCTGCCATATCAGTTGTTGCCATTGTTGTAGAGATAGAACGAATTCTTTCATCTTAGGTTTATCGTCTTTACAATATTTATTTTTATCCACTTACACTGACTACAAAAAAACAATGTTTACATTTCCGTGTCCATAATCTTTCACCTTCACAGTTATAAAAGGTCCAAGTTGATATGATACTCTCACGTTGACCATATTGACTGCTTGTGTTCTGTAAACAGAATGACAATATAACATATGTTATAGCTATTTATACTCTATTACTACATTCTGATTAGTCAACGCTGTATTGTGACAATTTATAGATCATCACGTAACGTTCAGCACATACCTGTCCAGACCAGACCAATCATGAATAGTACAGCAAAGGACCCGTTGATCCTTTGTTCGAAATAGTGTCGCTAGCTATTATGTACTCAGACATGTTGACGCTTGCACAGAATTGTGGGTGATTTTCAATATAACGTTTACACAAAGGATCCATTGATCTATTGTTCGAAATAGTTCCACTAGCTAGTATGTACTCAGACATGTTGGCTTTTGCACTGAATAATAGAACGTTTGCACAAAGGATCCATTGATATATTGTTAAGACGTCCGGTGATTAAGTTTGTCACTTGAATACATCATTGTCTACGTACTTATTTGACACTGCGTTTGTACTGCCTGTTATGTTAATGAGTTGTCTAATGATTGGTTGAGATGATCTATACGTTATTTATTTATTGGTTATGTTAATGAGGTGTCTTATGATTGGTTGACACAATACATACGAAGTGCGTGTATTTTCATTTGTGAGCTGAACGTTGGCTAGTCAACGATGTAAAATGAGTTATTGAAATGGATATAAAAATTGATAAATACTTTGCCATAGAAAGAGGGAACGTAGCAAATTAAACTAAAGGAGGTTTGTAAAGTCTATTTAATTTTATTATTATTTATTTAATTTATTACAGTAGTTATGTTTGGTTGCGTTAATGCGTATGATTGATTGAGACGATACATGCGTAGTGAGTGTATGTTCATTTGTGAGCTGAACGTTGGACAGTCAACGAGGTAAAATGAGTTATTAAAATGGATATAAAATTGATAAATACTTTTTCATAGAAAGATGGACCATAGTAAATTAAACTTAAGGAGATTTGTAAAGTCTATTTGATTTTCACTTATTTTCTTTTTAATTTAATACAGTATAAGTTGTTGCTATATAGATAGATGTAGTTCATGTTTAGTTTTTTAAGAAACGGTTGTCACTAAAACGTCTCCGTCTATGGCTTAGGACCTGACCCCCCTAAATGTCCGCGACCACGCCCTAGATCGAGTATACAAGTCAGCTCTGTATACTTTTGAGACGTTTTTATCAAACGCATGACTACCTTTTTAAACTTCGATATAATGTCAGTCGGCTTCTATATTAAAACTATGACCGCACATACGACGTCAAAATGGCCGCCGCGCACACAGCCAAAATGACCGCCTTCCGATATGCGTTCAGAATGGCCGCCGCGCGCACATCCAAAATGGCCGTCTATGCGCAGAAACAAGATGGCCGCCGCGCATGCGCAGTCAATAGAAACAAGATGGCCGCCGCGCATGCGCAGTCCGTACGTTAAACCGGCCCACATACTACTCATAAACTAGTAATTGCTCTCAGTTTAATTCAATAAATACTTGGTACAATCGTAATATTTAGCATACATTGTTAATATCGTGATTATATCAGGTGCAACATATCGTCAAAATAGTGTTTAAACTCGCTATTTAATTACCGCTGATATAGAAGTAGACGTTAACAATTTAGATAGATAATTTTAATCTCAATTATAACTGTAAACGTCCGCAAATTTCCGAGCATCGTCGATTAAACCGAGCAAGCGGTAAAGTTTAAACTTGTTTTACCCGATTTTGTTATAGCCCTACATTGCGCACCGGTTACCTTTCCGAATTGTCGCTCGGGCGATCCAAGTTCGAATCCTTTGACAAAATTATGTGATTTTATCATTTCCGTTACTGTAGCAATACTAAATTTTCTTACAGTGCATCCATAAACGGCTTTTCATATCTGAAAAATATGTGCCAACAATATGTCAAAAATGTTTTATTCATATATCCATTTATATATTTGCATATATCTAGCGACCGTACATATTCTGAGGGATTGCGGAATTGTTTGAGTATATACTATTCAATCGATTTTTAACGATAATTACCATCTAATTTTTAGATTATAGTTACTGATCAGTAAATATAACTTTAAAACAATATTTATTCACGTGGTGTCGACTGTTATAACTGTAGGGAATGTGATAAAATTCACGATAGTGTTGCCATTCATAAATCAATTGTTTATTAAAAAAAATATTTTCTAAAAAATATAGTTAGTGGTTTTGCAGCTATAACTGCATTTGTCTAATACTTATATGTATTATTCGGTCATTAACCACTTATATGTATTATTCAGTTATTCAAGGTACAAGATAATTCAATGCTTTTTGGATTGTTACATTTGAACAAGTTTATAGCAAATTTCTACATTCTTACGATTTAATGTATATCATATTTAACAAAACTAATTTTTAAAAATATCACAATTTTAAGGGAAGGGACCCCGTTGGAAATCAGCGCGTTTGTTGCTTTAATGGGTTATCCCAGGTTATAAGATCTTTAATTTTTAGATGATTACTATATTTATTTATTTTACATATTTACTGTTTTATTACTGTTGTTTTATTATCATGATATGTATGCTGTATAATGATCTTATATACCTAAATAAATTTGAATTTGAATTGAATTGATAAATAGAATTGTTGATCATTAAAATGAAATTTTACTGAGAAAAGTCACAAATTATCCATTAAAGCAGGTACACTATAATTTAGACGTTTGTTTTCTGTATAATTATATACATGTTTGCCCAACAACATTATTCCGTACAGTGCAATATCTTAATTATATACACCATGAACAAAGTTAAGCACTCTCAGAAGCGCCACTCCCCAACTTTAGCACAACCGCAATTTCAAATTATAACATCCTTGGTTGCAAGATTCAGAAGCTGAACCATTCAGAAGCAATTACGCAAGAACTGGCATAATTTTTACACCGATATTTGTTTTACACCAGGCCCGTATCCAATGTCTTACTAGCGGCATAAGGAGGAAAACTGAAGCTGTCATTCTGGCACTCGGCAGCTATACACGTTACTGGCGGTTTCACCACAGAATGTTATGTTAGGGTAATACCCGTCATTTTTAATAAAAACATATTCACTTGGAAACGTATTTCAAACTGTACAGCTCCATACCTAAAGCATGTATATCATTTTGTAAAGAAACAACACTTGTGCTTGTGTTTCGATATTTCAATTAAAAGGTACAAAACACTGATAACCGTATAGGCTTTTAAAAGTCATAATATTTTTTCTTAGCTAAGTTTTTCGGTCATCTCATGACATCACAAGTGTTGACATTCATTGTCAAGTATTCGGGGGTTGCTTACCTTTTTCAGGTGTAGAATTATATTTAGGCTTTCAATTTTTAATGCTCATGGTAAAATTCATAATATATTACGTACGTTCATGTAAATTAATTGTAGCGTAATTTACATTGCGGACACGTTAGTTGAGATGTTAGCGCGTTGTTTGTCAATTCAGAGGTCGCCAGTCCGATTCCTGCGTCCATTCGGCAATTGTTTTTAGTATTTGTTTTTACAGAGATGGTTCGCTCAACATATTTGTTGGGAATACAACTGTGAAAAACGTACGCGTGTCAAAAAACAACACCAAATTTAGACACAGTAATTCCAAAGCTTGCAAAATCAGGCTTTGACCCCAAAATAAACTTTATTGTTGCAGCTAACAGTTTTAGTTTTGTGTATCTATTGCAAGTCAAACCAATAAATACACAACTTTTGACAAAAGACAAAATAATAAGAATTACATAGTAACTAAGAATGTCAGCTGTATTTTGGCGAGTGTAAGAAAAGATATGCATACAAACATTTTGTTTATCATGAAACGCTATTTGTTTCCGTTAAAAAAGTGAAAATAAACTTTTATGTTTTCATTGCACAAAATATGTCATTAATCGGACGCTTTCCTTGCAAATACAACATCGACTCTAATATAAGAGGCGTTTTGTGCTAGTGATGGTGCTAGAATAATAAAACATAATAAGTGTTTGGAAAACAAATAACTTTCTTTTGGGTTTGGTGAGGTCATATTTAATTCATAATACATTCCATTTTCAAGATATGTGTAATAATGTCAAGCAATATTGTTTAAATAAACACACTTGCCTAGAAACAATATTCAATATGACCATAGTATCCGTTTACTGGTGGATGATGTTGAGCAAACGCTATGTCACCAAATTTCACTGCATTTTATTTTACCACCTACTTTATAAAATATCACATAATGTAAAAACTAAAGTCGTTTTGTCTTTATGTTTGCAATACCTCTTACTATGTTAAACATATTTGAATAAATAATTACAAACAAAATAATAATTGTAACATTAGCTTCATTTAAAACAAAATGAAATTTAATTATAACACAAAACACTTTATGATTTGCATACATATTTGAGGAGTCATTTATATAACATCTATTATAGAGCTATTTATCTTTACTGTTCAATCAATATATATGATCTGAAGTCTGTTATCATTGCTAGCATTACAAATTATTGCATTTATCTATAAAACAGGCATTTTCTGCAATGTTTCGGCGACTTTTGTGTTAGAACAAACATCACATATATGTCCGTTTTCGATCAAATACCCAATTGTTATTATAGAGAAAAGTGTATGTATATTTGCAAACGTAATCGGAAACTTAAGCTTATTTTGGATTGATTTTACACTTGTGTACAATGTTGGATATTAAGCCTTGATGGCAACGTGAAGAGTGGAGATGTACATTCAAACATGGAATTATGTAGAATATCTGTGTTATTGTCTATCGTTTTAATCAATAGATCTGGTGAGTACGTTTATAATACCTCATTATATACAGTTGACGGGTATATCATTGTAATTGTTCGGTAGTCAAGACAAGCGTGTATTTATATACATAATTCGCTAACGACCGTATCACCTATATTTTGTTGATAGTTCAGTATGCATTATCCTTCTTTTTTGCCGTTTGACGCAAATTGCAGTAATCATACTTATAACTGTACTGTACATTCAGAACTTATTTTGACCATCTTTTCTATCTGAATAGCAAATATGATTCTTGACAAGTAGTGTATGTCGAAACATAGTTCCGTTTAGTTTATTAATACGAAACGTTAACTGTACTAAATACAATTTGCAATAATAACAAGGTCATAAACATGTTATTCGATTTGTACTGTTGGCATATACATGCATTATACATATTGATACGTTATAACGGTTTACTTAAGATATAACTTTTAACATTATATCATTACTCGTATTGCATTCATACAACTAGCTTGACAAACTACAAACATCTTGCCATATTGATACGTCAGGAAAACATGATATACATATGGTGCTTGTCATTAAGAAGTCGCCATTGTTTTTAAAAGTATTGTTCTATCTTAAGGTAGTCACCGCGTTTTTACATTAGTTATTTTGACATCTGGCGTAAATTTTGAATAATCTGTACACTTATATCAGCTCTGATTGTAGAACATGCCTAAGTGCGGGTTACCTAATCAGGTTGGAACAACGTGTTTTTTTAATAAAAGAAAGTGTAATATTTACTGTAATGTTTTACATATTAAAAAAGTTCAATATTTATATATATATGTATTATATATTAACATTTTGATGCTGTATGACAATTTTCTTCAATACACTTTCGCGTGTAAGGTTTGCTTTAAAATAACATTTAATTTGGCATATTTTTCGATAATTAGTTTACAGATTGTGCGTTTACAGCTACGCCGGGTACAGTTTCAGGCTGCGAGAGTGATAATGTTATAATATCGTGGAACAATACAAATTATGCTTCAGTAAGTACAATACAATGGAAGAACAATGTCACAACAAACATGAGCAAATCTGGCTCAGGTACCCCTACACTTAGTGCTGATGTTACTATTGCTGAAAACGGCGGTGATGGAGCAATTGTTATTAAAGGAGTACAACCTAACAATTCTGGTGAATATTCCTGCCATATTACGTATCAGCCTGGATCACCAAATTTGGCATCTTCGAGTACAGCCATGCTTAGCAGTTTAGGTAAACGACATTTGTTGCCAGTGTTATGTAGTGTGTCTTTATAGATAGATTCACTAATTATCCTTAATTTTTTTTCACGATAATGATTATTTTAAGTCAATGTTTAAATATATTTGATCATCTAAAATTATATTTCTGCTTGCTTAATGCAGCTTTCTTAAGTATCCAATCACATCAATATGCAGATTGTTTTGCAGATAGGAATCAAAAGAGACACAAATACCATGTTATGCAAACACGTCATGTTATTGTACCATAAAATGACTGTAATGTAATATATAATTGATTGCATTATATTATAATGTGCTTAGCATGTTATATACATGACTATTTAACTAATATTCTTATGGTTAAACATTGTAGCCACTACATTCATATTTTTTAGAGCTGTTACTAGGGTGAGGGTATATCAATATCAATATGAAATTTAGTAATTGCATAGAGAAAATGTTATTTTTTTGGCAATATAATTTTTGTTCATGTGCTGTATTAAATATTGAAAATATTACGAAAGTCCACATATATTTTTAACACAGCTTCTGACTGCATATATGCTACCACCTTGTCTTGATGATCAGAATTCATTGGTGACAATATGGAAGAGATAAAAAAAAAGTTGTGAAATCGATTGTCCCAAGGGATCAGATTTTCTGCCTGAAAAGAAAAGAAAAATATTATTTTTCTTGCATACCAAACACATTGGTAGTTAGTTTAGTTGTCTTGCATACCAAACACATTGGTAGTTTAGTTTACATGTTATACATATTTTATTTTAACACGATCGCATTTAAGGTGTCAAATTAGTTTTGTTTTTTTTGTTTTAAACTTATTTATTTTACTTCGATTGTGAAACAAGTTCTTACAACTTAGACAAATCACGCTCGAAGTCTTCCTGGGTAGTACCAGTACAAAGCATATGCGGAAAAAGTGCCTTGCTCAAGGACACAACAAATAGCCGTAACGGAGGATCGAACCCACGACCCTCCGATCATGGGTTCGGTGCTCTACCACTGGACCACGCGTTCCACTATTAAATTAGTTGATGCTGGATCCTATATGGTAGCAGGAGAACTTTATCACAGCCCTATAGTGGAATACAAATATATTTGGCCCCAGGAAAGAGGCAGATATCCTTTAATATCCTTAGGTATGCAAGAAATATGAATTCAGAACTGTTGGATAATAAATATTCTCGTATTTAATTCATTGATAAAACCCATAATAAAGAATAAACAAAATGCTCATACAAGTTTTGACAAAATTTTGACTTATTTAGTTTTGTTATTTACATTTAATATTAAAACTTTCATTGCTGTCACTCCAAAAACATTTTTGCACTAAAACATTCACTGTTGTCATTTTAAAGTTACATTCCCCAATTACAGTCAAACCTGTCTTAAGTCAAGGGAAGGAACAAAAATAGCAAATAGCTGCTTAAAACAAGTGTCTGCTCAAAGGAGATGACCAAAAACACAGGTTTAATATTAAATTATTCATTGCTGTCGCTGCCAAAGCATTTTTTAAGTGCGAGATTTAAAACAAATCATTGTTGTTATGATTTAAAAGTTATATTACCCAATTACATTATGTTGTATTGTTTTTCAGAATGAGTGGATACAGACCAAAAAACAATGAAGAAATAATCTACTGCAATGTGTACTCCTGACAACTTGGATCATGTTTAAACTAAAATAATATATAGGAAATTGAACCCTCGGTTACATTTTGTGTGGAATTAATAAAGCTTTAGGTCAGTATTAAATATAAAAAATATTTACTGCAAAATGATTGTTAAAAATGTCCTTAATTAGGGACTCAAATGAATTCCATCCATTTATGACACATTCGGGTAATTTTGATATCTTCTAATATCTTCCTTCGCTTTGAATATAATGATAACTGAGGCTGCTATAAATTATTGCGGGCAATTTTGTGCAATAAATAGGTTTTTGGCTGCTCACGACAGGTCACAGGTTTGATCTAGATTCGCACCATTGATCCACAAAAATTAAACCCAGTACTGGCTCTATTGAAAATATAACTTAAGAGAAATTCCAAAAACTCTGCAGTTAGACGCAATCAAGCTGACATTGATTACTAGAAATATAAATACAAGTCAAAGATCTAAAAGTGGAAAATGCCCTTTATTTAACATCCTCACAGAAAAGTAGTACGTGTCCATTGAAATGATTCATGATTTGTTTCATTTTTGAAGGGATTACAGGTTTGATCAACAGAATGGGCTTTGTACGGTAACGGGATATTTGTACACGGAAATGCTATAGGAAGACAGGACTAGAAGAGCCTAGGTACGGTAACGGGACATTTTTACACGGAAATGCTATGTGAAGACAGGACTAATAGGGGCTAGGTACGGTAACGGGACATTTATCCACGAAAATGCTATGTGAAGACAGGACTAGAAGAGCCTAGGTACGGTAACGGGACATTTTTACACGGAAATGCTATGTGAAGACAGGACTTATAGGGGCTAGGTACGGTAACGGGACATTTATCCACGGAAATGCTATGTGAAGACAGGACTAGAAGAGCCTAGGTACGGTAACGGGACATTTTTACACGGAAATGCTATGTGAAGACAGGACTAATAGGGGCTAGGTACGGTAACGGGACATTTATCCACGGAAATGCTTTGTGAAGACAGGACTAGAAGGGGCTTGGTACGGTAACGGGACATTTTTCCACGGAAATGCTATGTGAAGACAGGACCAGAAGAGTCTGGGTACGGTAACGGGACATTTTTACACGGAAATGCTATGTGAAGACAGGACTTATAGGGGCTAGGTACAGTAACGGGACATTTATCTACGGAAATGCTATGTGAAGACAGGACTAGAAGGGGCTTAGTACGGTAACGGGACATTTTTACACGGAAATGCTATGGGAAGAGGGGCTAGAAGGGGCTAGGTACGGTAACGGGACATTTTTCCACGGAAATGCTATGTGAAGACAGGACCAAAAGGGGCTGGGTACGGTAACGGGACATTTTTCCACGGAAATGCTATGTAAAGACAGGGCTAGAAGGGGCTGGGTACGGTAACGGGACATTTTTCCACAGAAATGCTGTGGGAAAACAGGAATAGAAGGGGCTAGGTACGGTAACGGGATATTTTTCCAATGAAATGCTATGTGAAGACAGGACTAGCAGGGGCTGGGTACGGTAACGGGACAATTTTACATGGAAATGCTATAGGAATACAGAAACAGAAGGGGCTAGGTACGGTAATGGGACATTTTTACAGGGAAATGCTATGGGAAGACAGGAAAAGAATGGGCTGGGTACAGTAACGGGACATATTTACACGGAAACGCAATGGGAAGACAGGAATAGAAGGGGCTAGGTACGGTAACGGGACATTTTTACACGGAAATGCTATGGGAAGACAGGATTAGAAGGGGCTGGGTACGATAACGGGACATTTTTACACGTAAACGCAATGGGAAGACAGAAATAGAAGGGGCTAGGTACGGTAACGGAACATTTTTCCACGGAAATGCTATGTCAAGACAAAAATAGAAGGGGTTAGGTATGTTAATGGGACATTTTTACACGGAAATGCTATGGGAAGACAGGAATAGAAGGGGCTGGGTACGGTAACGGGACATTTTTACACGGAAATGCTATGGGAAGACAGGAATAGAAGGGGCTGGGTACGGTAACGGGACATTTTTACAAGGAAACGCAATGAGAAGACAGGAATAAAAGGGGCTAGGTACGGTTACGGGACATTTTTACACGGAAATGCTATGGGAAGACAGGAATAGAAGGGGCTGGGTACGGTAACGGGACATTTTTACAAGGAAACGCAATGAGAAGACAGGAATAAAAGGGGCTAGGTACGGTTACGGGACATTTTTACACGGATATGCTATGTGAAGACAGGAATAAAAGGGGCTAGGTACGGTAACGGGACATATTTACACAGAAATGCTATAGGAAGACATGACTAAAAGGGGCTAGGTACGGTAACAGGACATTTTTACCCGGAAATGCTATGTGAAGACAGGACAAGGAGGGGCTAGGTACGGTAACGGGACATTTTTCAACGGAACTGCTATGGGAAGACAGGAATAAAAGGGGCTAGGTACGGTAACAGGACATTTTTCCACGGAAATGCTATATGAAGACAGGACTAGAAGGGGTTAGGCACGGTAACGGGACTTTTTTTACACGGAAATCCTATGTGAAGACAGGACTAGAAGGGGTTAAGTACCGTAACGGGACAATTTTACACGGAAATGCTATGGGAAGACAGAAATAAAAGAGTCTGGGTACGGTAACGGGACATTTTTAAACGGAAACGCAATGGGAAGACAGGAATAAAAGGGGCTAGGAACGGTAACGGGACATGTTTACACGGAAATGCTATGTGAAGACAGGAATTGAAGGGACTAGGTACGGTAACGGGACATTTTTACACGGAAATGCTATAGGAAGACAGAAACAGAAGGGGCTAGGTACGGTAACGGGACATTTTTACACGGAAATGCTATCGGAAGACAGGACTAAAAGGGGTTAGGCACGGTAACGGGACATTTTTACACGGAAATACTATGTGAAGACAGGACTAGAAGGGGCTGGGTACGGTAACGGGACAATTTTACACGGAAATGCTATAGGAAGACAGAAACAGAAGGGGCTAGGTACGGTAACGGGACATTTTTACACGGAAATGATATAGGGAGACAGAAACAGAAGGGGCTAGGTACGGTAACGGGACATTTTTACAAGGAAATGCTATGGGAATACAGGACTGGAAGGGGCTAGATACGGTAACGGAACATTTTTCCACGGAAATGCTATGTGAAGACAGGACTGGAAGTGGGTAGGTACGGTAACGGGACATTTATTACACGGAAATGCTATAGGAAGAGAGGACTAGAAGGGGTTAGGTTCGGTAACGGGACATTTTTACACGGAAATGCTATGGGAAGACAAGACTAGAAGGGGCTTAGTACGGTATCGGGACATTTTTACACGGCAATGCTTTGTGAAGACAGAAACAGAAGGGGTTAGGCACGGTAACGGAACATTTTTACACGGAAATGCTATGGAAAGACAGGTCTAGAAGGGGCTAGGTACGGTAACGGGACATTTTTACATGGAAATGCTATGGGAAGACAGAAACAGAAGGGTCTAGGTATGGTAACGGGACATTTTTACAAGGAAATGCTATGGAAAGACAGGACTAGAAGGGGCTAGGTACGGTAACGGGACATTTTTACGTTGAAATGCTATGGGAAGACATAAACAGAAGGGTCTAGGTACGGTATCGGGACATTTTTACACGGAAATGCTGTGGGAAGACAGGACTACAAGGGGCTGGGAACGGTAACGGTTTTTTTTCCACGGAAATGCTATATGAAGACAGGGCTGGAAGTGGCTACGAACGGTAACGGGACATTTTTACACGGCAATGCTTAGTGAAGAGAGAAACAGAATGGGCTAGGTACGTTAACGGGACATTTTTACACGGAAATGCTATGGGAAAACAGGACTAGAAGGGGCTAGGTACGGTAACGGGACATTTTCCGACGGAAATGCTATGTGAAGACAGGACTGGAAGTGGCTAGGTACGGTAACGGGATATTTTTACTCGGAAATGCTATGGGAAGACAGGACTAGAAGGGGCTTAGTACGGTAACGGGACATTTTTCCACGGAAATGATATGTGAAGACAGGACTAGAAGGGGCTGGGTACGGTAACGAGACATTTTTCCACGGAAATACTATGGGAAGATAGGAATAGATGGGGCTAGGTACAGTTACGGGACATTTTTCCACGAAAATGCTATGGGAAGACAGAACTAGAAGGGGCTTAGTACGGTAACGGGACATTTTTCCACGGAAATGATATGTGAAGACAGGACTAGAAGGGGCTTGGTACGGTAACGGGACATTTTTCCACGGAAATACTATGGGAAGACAGGAATAGAAGGGGCTAGGTACAGTGACGGGACATTTTTCGACGGAAATGCTATGGGAAGACAGGACTAGAAGGGGCTTAGTACGGTAACGGGACATTTTTCCACGGAAATACTATGGGAAGACAGGAATAGAAGGGGCTAGGTACAGTAACGGGACATTTTTCGACGGAAATGCTACGGGAAGACAGGACTAGAAGGGGCTTAGTACGGTAACGGGACATTTTTCCACGGAAATGATATGTGAAGACAGGACAAGAAGGGGCTAGGTACGGTAACGGGACATTTTTCCACGGAAATACTATGGGAAGACAGGAATAGAAGGGGCTAGGTACAGTAACGGGACATTTTTCCTCGGAAATGCTAGGTGAAGACAGGACTAGAAGGGGCTTTGTACGGTAACGGGACATTTTTACACGTAAATGCTATGGGAAGACAAGAAAAGAACGGTCTGGGTACGGTAACGGGATATTTTTACACGGAAATGTTATGGGAAGACAAGAATTGAAGCCGTTAGGTACGGTAACGGAACATTTTTACAAGGAAATGCTATGGGAAGACAAAAACAGAAGGGGCTAGTTACGGTCACGGGACATTTTTACCCGGAAATGCTATGAGAAGATAGAAACAGAAGGGGCTAGGTACTGTAACGGGACATTTTTACACGGAAATGCTATGGGAAGACAGAAACAGAAGAAGCTAGATACGGTAACGGGACATTTTTACACGGAAATGTTATGGGAAGACAGAAACAGAAGGGGCTAGGTACGATAACGGGACATTTTTACACGGAAATGTTATGGGAAGACAGAAACAGAAGGGGCTAGGTACGGTTACGGGACATTTTTACACGGAAATGCTATGGGAAGACAGAAACAGAAGGGGCTAGGTACGGTAACGGTACATTTTTACACGGAAATGTTATGGGAAGACAAGAATAGAAGTCTTTTTTTTGTATCTCATTTTTAAACATTTTGGGATCTGGAGTATTGTTAAGTCATAACAACGAAGACAAAACCGTTGATGTAAATTTTAATATCTATGAATGGCAAGCGTTGTTAAAAAAAATGAAATATCAAAAATCTTCATCTCGATACCTATGAGCTAAGTGCTCATGAATGACGGTTTCATATTAATTCAAATAAGCGAACTAGGGCCCATTAAGGTGACAATGATTTTAATATATGAACACTCATGATGCGAAAACAGTAAATATTCTTTTTCAAGTCTATTTTAGAAGTAATTTTAACCACTTTAAAGACATCACTGCAGTTTATGGAAATAGTGGAAAGAAGATTCCAGGTTCACTCTACATGTCCAAAAAAAAAAGAACAAATCAACATACAGATTAAAAAGATACACCAACAATTGAATATACAAAATGAACCTAGAACCGTGATACCTGCAGAACTGCAGAGTTCTGCAAATCCTGTAGTATTATTCAAATTGTTACTTTGTACGACATGCAGCGGCCACAGTGATTCTATCTTTACCATCATTCATATGGCTCCCTGGAACCACACAGGGGTTGGTATTTTAACCACAATGATGAACATGACTAAAAATTATAAAATGAACAGGGCACCCTTTATGAGGATTCCTACCCCTCTGCAGATATCGACAGTGATTCTCTTCTTAGCCGGAACCACGCTGGCTGTAGAATTGGTCAAACTTGAATTTGTTCACTTTACAACAATTACATGAATGGTGTGTCATCAACTGTAAACCTTGTAATTGGGGCCGCAACATTATACTTGTCAGCTCAAAGAATTGTGTGTTTTTACCAAAATCTACCAAAGAGAACAAAATTTACCAGTGATGTCTTTAAGATCTGGTGTATTGTTCAGATGAGTCTGGGTCATTTAAAGGTTTCTTAGGGTCACCACACGGGTCACTGCTTTACATAGTTATATAGGGGAAATGTTGAAGACGCGATAGCGATTTTAATCGAGTCTTCACCAAACTTGCACAGTTACCTAGTTTTATATAGGGAAATTGTAAACACAATAACACCACCATTTTTCATTGAAGCTTAACCAAACTTGCACAGCAGTTATATACCCACAAGATTCAGGACAAGTGTTTGAACCAGCGCAATTCGCCCACAACTGCCCTCGCTACATGGCATACAAACAAATTTAGGCAAAATTTAAAAATACATTTTAAGTTTTGTTGAAATGGGTCCCTGGTGTAAAATGATGGGCCGCCACAGCTTTACATAGGTCACTGCTTTACATAGTTTTAATTTGTTTTAGACGCAATTACACCACCATTTTTTATCGAATCTGAAACCAAACTTGCACAAGATCACGGACATGGTCTTAAACCAGCGTGATTAACTACAAATGCCCCGTCACAGGGCTTATACGCACACTTTAAGCGAAACTTTAAAAACATTTTTCTCTGAAAGATCAGGGTCTAGAACTTTGATATTGTATGTGTATCATTGAATGATGGTCTGCTAAAAGATTTGTGGAAGAGGAAATTTCAAAAAATGTTCATCGATTCACTTGTTGTCATTAGAGCGATTCAAACCCTCTTGGGCCTCTTGTTGTATGTTTTAAATAGGCTCTTTCTATTCAAAAATTGGAAAAATACAAACAAAATTAGGTGAATTACTGAGTAGAGCAACCTTAATTCTGCAAGCAACTTGCCAACTTAATTATTTTGACCAAGAGGGACACGAACCCAAGACTTCAGTAGTGAGAAGTAAGTGTTCATTAGCCGACAGTGTCTTAGACCACTCGGCCAGAGAGGCTTTCATATGTAATTATGTTAAAGGAAATATATTTAACTGAGTGTAACAATAATCCCATTTATATTTGTTCTCAAAATTATACACCGGTAAAAAGTTTTTTTTCTCTTTGTTCATTTGTGTTGGCAAAGTATAACTGAAGAAAATATAAGATTGAAACATGTCCGATCCGTTTGGGTCAGACGATTTATTTAAGGAAAACAATCTAAAAACAACAATGCACATGAGTGTGCGTTTAATTTCAAACAGCGATGACATACTGAATAATTCATAAAAAAAAATGTGTTCAAGTTTAACAAAAGTTTGTGCCACGTAGAATTTAGTGTGCTGAAAAACAGAACAGTGCCGACACAAAGTTGGATAGGTAAACCACCAACTGAAAATGTATTAGCAATATATGTGAAAATAAAGTGAAAATCTTTTCCACTTCATTATAAAATAAAAGCAAAATGTACACCAAAATATGTAGATAAACAGACATTAAGGCATATCGTGTACAAATGTTTGCTTCACACTGCAATGTTGAACAGTTTAAACTAACAGCAAAACAAAACTGAAAAAATGAGTAGTTGATTTGAAGAGGGAGGTCTAATTTTGACGAGGTCTATCTTCATAAAAGCCCTCATTAGAAAAATCGTGAAAAATATATGTCAAAAATGAAGTATACAAATAAAATTAATGTAAAAATAGCTGACACATTACATAGAAACGAAAGATAAACTGGATATAATGAGTTACATGTGTATACTTATCGCAGAGTGGTCAGTGTACCTCGAGGTTGTTATAGATAAACTTGAACACGTATATGCTGTTCACGTGATTCGCCTATGTAATCTGCCTTATATATTTATAAGATGATTTTTCCAAAGATACATGGTCAATTAACATTATTAGAAATAAGAATGCATATAAAAATTGTAATATAAAGTTAGATCAGTAATGTTCACAAATATAAACAAATTTATATTAGTTGCACAATACAAATTACTGTTTTAATTTGTTCTCAAAAATATACACCGGTAACAAGTTGTTTTTTTTACCCGTTTGGGACAGACGATTTATTTAAGGAAAATAATTTAAAAACAGCAATGCACATGATTGTGTGTTTAACAGTGATGACACACTGAATATTGTGTGTTTAATACAAACCAAAGAACAAAATGTGTTCAATTTTAACAAAAGTTTGTGCCATCAAACAATATCCAATCAAAGAGAATACCACATGGCATTGCCAGGAAAATTAGCAAAAAGGAAAAATCACAAACACCCCAATGAGTGACTATACATATCTAGGATGATGTTGAATCAAATAAGAAAACAGTAATTGTTAAAGGAATCATATCAGAACAATTTGTATCAAACAGTTTGGAATTGTTAAAATATCCAACAAAACATACAACAATTTGAGTAGGCATCTATGTCAATACGTTGAAAAATAACAATGTTGTGGGCTACACGTCATCAAGTTGTTGTAATGAACATGCACATAAAGAACCCCATTAGTCAAAGAACGTATTTTAAGAAGTCAAATTGTTTTGACATTTCCTAATGTGAACAACAACAACAAAAAAAGAACATTATATATAAAATACGATAAAGTAATAAAATTATTTTGTCATACAAATGTAAAGAATAATAAAACAAACAGAAATACACAGAGGCAAACACCCTAATGTGCCTGTATACTACTGTAGTAGGTGGTAATATACAAACACTATATCGATCAACACACCCCAATGTGACAATATGTTGTTATGTTGTCTCTAATACTTTGAGTAATGAATGACTTTAGTGGAGAATTTATTATGACTGGTAACCGTACATAACGGCGGAAACATGTGACCTCCATCTGCCCATTTGCATCACTCGTGATTCAGGGATTCCCTGCATGATCGCATTTGTATATGCACCTATTCTGAAACTGTTGGGTTTGTAGTGGTCTGTCGATACTTTTGAAAATATGAAAGTATCTCTCAAACGCGGAAATAGTTGAGCGATACTGGTTGGACGGAACTGTTTACAAACAGTGGGCCGATAGAGGTACCTCGTAAGTGAAGATAATTCTTTAAGCTCATAGCTGGGCAGAAAAGGTGTATTGGTTGCGGCAATAATGATTTGTATCGGCATAGAACCTGTCTGGGTTTTCGAATGTCTTAAAGTTGTACTGGCAACTGATACAACTATATCAACATCGCTCGATTGAACCACCCTTGACCTACATAGTTTACGAGCTGGGAGGAGTTCCTCTATTAAAATAAAAATCATGAAAGAATATCAAAAATAATGTATGACATAATACTTTTGTGTAAGGGTCAAATATATCAGTACAACCATTACAAAGCTTATGTAACAATTGTGGGAGTATAAGTAACCGGTCATCTGTTGATGGGTGCGACTTTTTGCAGCCTGTGAGCATACGCTGTATTAATGTAGAATCAGTAGGGTTGGAATGACCAGATAGTTGATGCATGAAAGCTATAGATGATAAGTGACTGGGTATTGTAGATGCGGACAGTTTGTCAATAAAAAGAATACAAAGCGCTGCCAGAACCGCCGATATGTCTTGTGTGTGTTTGACGCCATTGAAGATTGCAAAAGTTCGGTTGTCACAGAAGCAAGGTGTCTGTAGGGATTGTTTCCGTTACCTTGGCCAAATATGGTGCGAGCTCTGTCACCTGCAAGCGAGAAAGCTTATCACATAAAACATTTTTCGCTGACGGAATATGTTTAGAGCGAAACAGAAATTGTGCGCCAAACCGTGGAGTACAATCATTCTAAGAAGCTTCATAATAAATGGGTGTTTGGAGGGTTGCTTATTTATGCAATGAACTATGCAGAAGTTATCACAAATGAAAAATATTTATGTCCAAATAGGCTACAAACAGCTACAACAATAGGGAATCATTTCAGAAGATTAATGTGTAACGTGAGAAAGCTCCGTAATCCCACAAATTGGAGCAAACGCAAGCAAATCCCTTTGTGCTTGCAGCATCAGTATGGAGGTTGGATGTGACTGACGGGATGAAACGATCACCCGTCAAAAGAGAACACACATTATAATTTCTTAAGAATGTTGACCAAAGTGCCAAGTCAGCACATGCATCTTTTGTAAGCTTTATTAAATGGTTTGGGTTTGTTTTCCCTATAGTCAAGTCGTATAACCTACGTAAGAAACACCTCCCCGGTTTGACGACATTGCATGCAAAATTAGGATGGCCTAGAAGGCTTTGAAGCTGACGTAGGCGAACTTTTTTTCATTTTCTTAACTTGGGTCCAAAGAAGCCTCAAACTTTGTCATCAGGTAGGTAGCTGTCAGTGAAGTAGTGTCAATATCAACCCCATGAACAGTGACTTTTGTGCAAGGACGTTTTTTTTTCTCTTTTAATTGATACTTTTACGGCATCACATAGTTGAAAGAAACATAGAAGTGCCTTGTGACAACTATTGGTATTACATTCCCCAACGAAAATGAAGTCGTCAAAAATATGGGAAACTTTTATGTTGGAAAATTTGTTTAGCATAATCCATTGAAGAGCTGAAGAAATTATGTCAAAGTAGTAATGGCCGTCATATGAAAACATCAAGAGGGGAAATTGGAATTATACGGAATGCATCTTCTATATCGGCTTTAGCAACAAGACTATTTCGACCTGCTTGAACTACTAAGGATGCAGCTGTGTTGAAGGTTTCAAGTGAAACATGTGAGTTTTCATAAGGAATATGACTGTTGCCAGACGAGGCCTGACTCCTAACGGACTACAAACGAAATTGGGTAGTAGTGGAATGATGTAGGGCCCTTTTATATCTTTATGTTGTGAGAAAGATAAATGGTTCTGAGAGAAAGAGGCAGAAATATGACCCACTGTGCCTAGAGGGAAAACTTTAAAGGGATTATATTGGCATAATACCGTCAATTCCCTGTTCTAAATACACACGTGCAACATGAAGACACATTTATAACTTAGAGATATACGCGTCTAAAGTGTCTAATTGCATAACCACTTTATTACAAACATCGGGTTTCTGAAGCCACGTTTTTGTTTTTGTTTACATTCGCCGTTTTCAACGAACCGCTTTCGGGTTTCCGATCACTCATCGAATAACATTGTGAAGACTCGTTCCCGATCTCGTTTTCGAGGTTTTATTCGGGAAGTTTACGGAGTTCATGGTAAACTTTGCACTATACTTTTTTGCGGGACGTATTAAAGTTTTGGCCAATATTCAATTACTGTTAATTTGATAACTTTCAAATAAATAAAGGTTATACGTCAATACATAAGCATTATTTTGTGCACACTGCATACCGGAAAAGTCTGGATAAACAGCGTGTTTGTGTTACTTGCACATATAATCCCTTTAACAAAAAAATAGCGCAGAATTGTGTCAAAACCATCCAATCGACAGTCTAGTTCGCATGCATCAGCGGGTGTTGGTAAGTTCATATGTGTTCTGTTTTGGGGAAACTGAAGATGTTACTGGTTTTGGTGTACTTGACGTATGGGTAGTGAATTGGTGGGTGGGCGGGGAACGGGTAGGTCTTGATTTGAGGGAGTGGCACCGATGGACCACATTTGTTAAATCTATGGAGAGATAGTTGTACAACAAAAGTCAAAAGTAATTCTAAATGAGAGTTAATATACAAACAACCATAAATATATGGGTACAATTGCAGTATTGTTGACAACATTTCCCTATCATAAAACAAAATTAGTTATCAAAATCTTTGGAAATACCAAACAAAGACATTGCAGGAAGTGTGTTGTATATTAGGATAGCAGGTGTAGTACCAATAACAAGATTCACTGTAATTTGTCTGCAAAAAGAATAGCACCCCGGATCGAGCTGTAGTACCTCGCCATACCCCTGTCCCTGTGAATGAGAACACAATTACGGTCAACCTAATCTACAAGAAAGCGAGAGTTAAAATTATTCCGCGAGTGTCGCCAGAAATAAAGGCAAGTGTTACTGGTTGCCGCATCTTCCAACAGTCTATTTACTTCATCAACTCGGATGTTGTAAGCATCATTGCTTTGACGATGCATGATTTCTGAAAACATCACAATTTTACAATCTTTCATCAAGCAATAGAAAGCAAAGTTCAAAATATATTGAAACGTCTGTACACAGATCCGGGACAAGAGACATGTCACGCCAGAGTGATTTCTAACGAGATGGCCAACCAACCGTTGAGCCGCCAGTTCCGTGCCATAAAACACTCACACGTGTAGGATCAATATTAAGATTTAATTTTGAATTAGCAGCAGCCCAGTCCCTGAGATGACGTCTAAATGAATGATATAATATCAAAACGTTATAAAAACGTTCTCTATAGACCGCCATCTTGGAATTAAATTAATAAACACAACACTTCACGGAGCAGAAACACTATACTTCAAGTTTGTTAAAACAAAAAGTTAACTGATCGTCTGTTAGCCCATGATGGTATAAAAATACAGTCTTGGTCATTGTTAGATTACATTTTCTTACTTATTCAAGTCCACATTTAAAGGAAATTGCTTAAATACTTTTTGAAAAATACATAAAATATCAGATGGCGAGTAAGTTGTTCCGTTCAGTATATATATTTGTGAACAACCAAAAATAAATCTACATACCAGACTGAGGCAAGCTCGCCTAGCTACAATGCAAACCATGGCCATCAGATCAAGACATCTATCAACCCAATATAATTGGTGTTAATAATGATTTATATACTATGGTTTTACAATACAACATCTGGACTGGAGGGACACTTACATGCATGAACTGACAACTTTACAATTCACATGCTACATAAAGGACACATTTAGAAACCCGTTGGATCATGAAATCATATGTATATATTTCACAAACGGATATTATTGAAATCACAACAACAGTATTTCCGATGTTTGCGTATATATATATGTCGTATTTGATTTTTATCTTCATACGAGGGAGTGTGGTTATATCATATTAACTCGTGTATAATTCCAGTGAGATGCTGTTCTATGAAGCGTACAATTTAGCGCTTTGTTGTTAGGTATTTAACGGAATAAAACAGTGTAGAACAGAACCTGTGAATTGCTTAGCGCCGATAGTATTAGCTTGTTTTGTTTATTCATTTATTAATGAATTACACTTCATCGTTCATGTTTTGTGTAAATTGAACTTTGATTATTTAAGCCGATTATAAGCAATTAGAATTACGAACAATACATTTATGTAAAAGCTAAAGTCATGTGTACTAAAGTCATGTGTACTAATTTTAGCGCGCGACAGTTGTATAGAGAGTTGCGTTTTCATGGTGCAAGGCGGTATTCTGAGATGAAAAGACGTCAATAGGCTTATCGAGTAGTGAAGGAGGCGATCAAGCGGCGGCAATATATCAAAAGTCCCGAACAATTAATGGAGGAGAGTAGGAGGGCAGTCGATGTAGCGGGGTCTTCGTTAACCGGTACACGAGTACTGTAACCGTATCTTACCAGTACTGTATTTAAGCAATTTAATATCTAATTATTCTTTATTGAGATACTGTATTATACTGTGTACACATAGGGTCAACCTTGGCCGAGTGGTATAATTCGCCGCCCAAGATCATTTACCTCTCACTGCTAATGCCGTGAGTTCGAGTTCTGCTCGCTCCAAAAACTTAATGTGAGAAAGTTACTTGCGGAAGGATGGTGGTTCTACCCAGATTCATTCTGATGTCTCCCCCCACCAATAAAACTGGATATGCCGTATATAGCATGAAGTGTGTTGGAAATGGCGTTAAACCCCATTCAAAAATAAATACGTACATATAACTGGAATACTGTTAAACTTAATATCTCTTGATCAAACACGGTACGGTAATTACTGGGGAGGGGGATGCTATGGTGGCCAGTTAAAGTATAACGATCCTTGTATAAAGTATAAAGACCATTTGGTTACACAGTGTCCCATATACATTCCCATGAAGATTGTTTGACGTAGACGCAAGCCGTATGGTTAAGATCAATGGGTTTGATTTCGTAGTCTATCGGAGAATGTCTGACACACACGATTACCATGATAATACCCGGCACAGTACAGTCGTAGGCAATACAGATAACACCGATTCACTTTATGGATTCAAATGGCCTTTCACTTGATCTTCTCCTTCCAAGCATTCCTGAATGAGAGCATGACTCGTCATTGATAGTGGCTGTTGGTCAAGACCAACCCCGTATGAACTTTAACATGTGACGTCCTTTTCTGGTATCCGCAAGTCGTATTTCTTGGGCCAATGTAACCAACGCACGAGTATTTTTTCAATGTGATGTTGGCTGGTTTCTTTGACATTCACCGCTTGTAATTCGGGTTCATAAAAGGTCCCATCTATGGTTTCACAATCCGAAGCTTCGAGAGTATAAATTGGTATACCCTCTCTTCTATAGCGTGACTTGACTTTGAAGAGATCACCCGTCCAGTTTTGAGAATATTCACGATCAAACACACCTGACGTGTGGTATACGTACTGTTTGACCTATCTTAAACTTTTTTTCTTAGTCTCTTTCTTTATTTCTTTCTTTTGACCTTTTTGTTCCAGTAAATACTGTTGTAGTCTACTTTCACTTTCGTTCGTTTGACTTACAGACGCTGGCTTTTCACCTATACTTCGGCGGACGGTATGATTGTAGCTGTGGACTATGTCCTGTAGTTTGTCTATATACTTCTTTGTCCTCGTTTTTAACAAATACCTGAATAGTTTGTGTTTCAGTGTTTTGATGAATCTCTCTGTATATGTATAATCAACTTTAGTTTCCGTGTTTATGACAAAGTGGTGAATATTGAGATGTTGAAGGTATTGATTGACTTCTTTAGATCGGAATTCAATACCACGGTTTGCGCGCACCATCTTTTGACTCCGGGTTCCTGATTATATTCTCTGTAGAGCCTGTGTGACAAATACTCCCTTTTTACTCTTGATAGGTTGACGGTGGGCATAGCGATAGAAAATATCAATAGATACCAGGACGTATTTGTAGTCATCAATGTGTTTGGCCAAGTCAACCATGTCCATCAAGTCCATATCCCACTGACTATCTATGCCTTCTACAATGACACGGGAACGTGAGTATTTACGCCTGGCTCCTCTTGTCAAGGAATACGATTCCTGGTTTTGTAGCCATTTCCGGATCTTGTATCGTCCTATTTTAAATTTTCCCACCGATTTGACGGTTTTATATAACTTGTCTGGACCCTAAAAACTGGCTGGATGGTTCGAATTAAAGTAGATCGACGACAAATACTCTTTCCAATTCATTATACATGTATCCACCTTTTCCGCTGTTCTATTTGCCTTCTCACTTTCTTTCTTTTGTCAGGTAAGCACGGAGGCCTCAACGCAACATCACGCTTGGCAAGAAGTGTTGTCGGTAGAAGTATCTCCTTTAGTTCTTCGTAAAATTCTTTTGGCGCTACAGGAGTGTAATTCTTGTGTCGAAATTGTGTGTATTTCAGCAAATACACGATATGAGAGTCAGGAATAGCTGAGCCTTTATAAACGAGTTCTCTTCGTTCGTTCCACGATAGTGTCCTCTTAGGGTCACGTGACATATAAGCCAGGATCGCTTCAATCTTAGATCGATACCGTTTAGGTAACACATTAAAAATATCTCGAATGGTTAGGTCAAACGTCTGTGGAGTTACTTTCGGTGATTCTACCTTTTCTGTTGCAACTACTGGTATCTAGCAAACGTTGGTATTTGCCGTAAGGTAAAAAGCACCGATTTTTGAATACTTTTCATCTTATATAGTTTCGTAGAGCGGGCTCCACGTATTTCAAGAATTGTGCAACCACAACGTCTTGTTTACACAGCACCTCTTTCCTCTTCTTACTACTTATCATCGTGTCCCTTATACGCTTGATAAAAGTTCTTTTTTAGCTTCGATTTATGTGACGATTTAATGGGAAGTATTCTTTAGAGTAAGTTCATCACCACTTGGGTCAACACTCTCAGTTGATCGTTAGTATTCAAGAGATGTTTTCTTTGTTGTTTGGACGTGGTTTTCGTTAGAAGCTGTAAATAACTCTAATGTTTTCTGACGAGTCGACTCATCTTTGACGACAATGTAACCACATTCCCCTCATAACCTCGTGTGGATAATGGGATTCTCTCGGGGAAATATATTTGTTCTCATTCTGTATTTGTCTTCTCTTCTCGGGGTTAAATCCAAAACTGAATAACCATAGCTATCCTTCGTCGCCTCTTGATAAGCTTCTGGTCATTTATTCGATTTACCCGGAGACAGTTGACGCCCAAACGTCATGATTTGTGACACACCTCTCACATTTTTTAACAACACCGTATACCAACTATTTAAGGCTATCATTCTGACCGAGTTCCCTTGATGAAAAACATTCTGGGACAAGTAAAAGACGCTCAGACGACTATGGTGACATCCTTGTGTAAACCAGCAATTGTGTATCTTAACTCTCAAACACCTGGTGCATGAGATCGTCTATTTTAATTAAACAATGATCTCCATTCGCAAACTCTTCCAAGTCCGATTGAGAGGGGAGTCCCTGATGTAACTGGAAATGGGATAAATTCTTGTCCATGACGTCATAAAGAGGTTGATACACCCCGTAACACCACATAACTTTCTTGTGTGGTTCTCTTCCATACATCGTATCGAGATGACGTAGCAAACGATACACCCACCAGCTCGTTCCCCTTTCGGCCGGTCCAACCACCGTTATACTGGAAAGGCAATAAAGATGTTTCTGCATCATTGCGCGGAGACGGTGGCGGCGGAGGCGGCGGCGGCGGGATGTTGTTATTTGGCGGCGGAGAGATGTTGTTATTGGGCGGCGGCGGCGGCTTCAGGATGTTGTTATTGGGCGGGGAGTTGGCGTCGGCGTCGGCGGTGTCAGGATGTTGTTATTTGGCGGGGGCGGCGATATGTCGTTAATGGGTGGCGGTGGTGTGCGTTGTAGGAACGTGTGATGTACGTTTCGTTTATGACGTAGCATGACGAACACGATGGTATAGCTAGTTTCGACCTATCGACGACAGTTGCAGATATTGAAGTCGAGGTCGACATTCGATTTTTTAATTAGATCACTGACGGCGTCGAGGTTAAAATGTATGAATAGAAATCGGGTACGTTAAACACGATAGTATTGCTAGATTCGACCTATCGACGACGGTTGCCGATGTCGAAGCCGAGGTCGTCATTCGATTTTTTAATAAAATCACTGACTGCATCGAGGAAAAATATTATGAATGCAGATCTGGTACGTCAAACACTATGTATAGTCAGTTTCGACTTATCAACGACGGTTGCCGATGTCGAAGCCGATGTCGACATTTGATTTTTTAATTAGATCACTGACGGCGTCGAGGTAAAAAATTATGAATAGAAATTGGGTACGCAGAACACGATGGTATAGTTAGATTCGACCTATCGACGACGGCTGTAGATATCGAAGCCGAGGTCGACATTTATTTTAAAGGTCACTGACGGCATCGAGGTAAAAATTTATGAAAGAAAATCGGGTACGCAGAACACGATGGTATAGTTAGTTTCGACTTTTCAGCGACGGTTTTCAATGTCGAAGCCGAGGTCGACATTTGAATTTTTAATTAGATCACTGACGGCGTCGAGGTAAAAATTTATGAATAGAAATTGGGTACGCAGAACACGATGGTATAGTTAGTTTCGACATATCGACGACGTTTGCCGATGTCAATATTGATGCAGCTCCAGTACTTCAGCAATTGAATAGGTTTGGCACTAGAGGAACACAGTAGGCATTATGGATCAGAAATAAGTTTACTGGATATTTCAACATCCATTCGTTACCACGCCAAGAACAATATTTTCGTAAATGTTCAAATATATAAGCAACTATGTACCTTTGAGTATCTGGTTCATTTGATTCATCAACGTCACTGTTTTCGTCTTCATCCTCCATAGCATTGTTGTCACTGTTTGATTGCTCCCCTTCTGAACTGCCACTAGGATATTGTGACAGATTACTCACAGAACTGAAAAACAAAAGAAACTGATATCAACACTGGTATTGTGTATCTTAATTTGACTGCATCGCGCTGTAAATATTGATTTGCTTAAATGTTGCTGAAACAATCCATTGTTTTTAGTTCTGAAATAAAATTACCCACAAAGCCTTGCAAGAAATATTTTGCAAATCCATTTATATAGCAAAATAATACTTTAATTCTGAGTCTACTTAATATGAATGATTTTGTGAATGATAAAATGATGAATATAGTCAATAGATTTATCAAAGAATCCTTTCAGTTGCAGATTACTTTTGGAGTACTTTACTTTTCCGTATGAGAAATATAATAAAGTCACCTCCTGGCTGCTACATGATCGGCCAAAAATGTCATCTGCTCATACAATGGGTCTGTCTTGATTTTTTTGGCCGAAGATCCGCTGAATTTCTCTTCTCTTCTTTGTAAAGAAGTCACGCATTTGCTTCCATACTTGCTTCCATGCTTCCCATGAAACAGATAATTACATCCATTTTACATACATATAGACCATAAAGACATATATTATTATATGTACCGTTATATATTATTACATCTTTTGCAGAACAAGTTATTACAAATCTTCCTTGGCAGGTGCATTGAAATAATTAGTACATACTTTCCAGATAAGAAAACAGCCATGGTACTTACAACTCATGGATTCTTCGTTCATTTCTTTTGTAATTTCTTTCCATATATTTTTTCTGAAGGGAAAAGTCTTTATACTCCGACATCGAGAAGTCATACAGACATGGATAACCCCTGATAGGTTTTATGAGCTTTTTATTTGTAAATTTTCCTTGCCCATTTAGAAGAGCTTGAAATCGAGGATATAATGCTTGCGCTTGTGCTTAAACAAAAATTGCTGCTTAACAAACTCAGGCATCGATTTTTGATCCACAAAATATAAAGAAGATAGAAGTTTGGTGCCTTCTATCATCTACTAAAACAACTTCATCTTTCAATTTTGTTGACATTCGATAGTCAATGTTGTTGTTGTTCGGCCCGGAAATCGAGGAAATGACGTCATTTTTCCTATCTAGGACACCTCACTACGTCATTCTGGCGCCGACATTCGGAATAAAACTCACGCCGAAAAACTCGTCAATGGAAACGTCATCATGCAATATTGACTGAAGCAAAATATATGTAATCGGCGCATGTTTTTATACTTGTATTGGCTGTCTATCAACAACTCTGTTATTTGGGATCCTGGTATGGTTGTCCCTTCATAAATTAGTTCATCATTATCATTCCACGTTAATATTTTTTCGGATCTTTTATCATATGAGACATTATAGAACCAACGTTGGATTTATAACGAATTCGCACTGCATATATATAGTATATAGTATTTCATTTGGTTTCATTAATGGGTTTGATTTCCTATCTGTTTGAGATACAAGTAAAATCGTCTTAGTTCCGTTCGTAGTTTACATTAAGCAATCAAACGAAAATAACGAGTCTATTTCTCTACATCCATTTTGCCTTTCTCAATTTAACAGTTCTATAACTTCTTCCCCATATAAATTTTCAATGGTTTTATAATGTGATGTATCGACTTGTTGCACCTTTTATCAAATTTCATATTGGATTGGATTCTGAATCGTGAGAAAAAAACTTATGAATCTAGACTCCATGTTGAATTGACATAATATTAATGAAGAAATTATCTTTTTACGCATGAGTGATTCCATTTCCAGTTCAACTATATCAACGGATAATGCCTAAAAAGTTATTTCGTACGATACCAGACACGGCCATATTTAGTAAAAAATTGATTATGATCGTTTGAAATTTCGGCACAATAACGCGTTAATTGCTTGACGTCACACAACTTTTAAATTGTGATATCTCGAAAATGGTAGGAGATAGACATATAGATATAACATTTTCGTAATCGGCGTTTCGGGAGCATTCAAACGTTATCAAAACGAATATTTTACGCTGAAATTTAATTGTATGACGTCATTTCGGTATTTAAACGACCGTATCTCAGCTATGACTCGTCCTAAACCTATAATAATAATACCAATACATTCGTGTTTTCAATACCTTACTAACGATACATGATTCGATACTTTAAGGACACGCATACAAATTCGACAGTTTATGACGTCTCTTCCGTTTTATTCAAACGTCTATAACTCAGCTCGGGTTCATCCTATACCAATAATATTAGTCCGTTAATTTCCTCTTTTCAATACCTTTTTAACGATACATTTCACGATACGTTACGGACACGCATACAAAATTTGATCGTTGATGACGTCACTTCCGGTTTTTTCAAACGTCTATATCTCAGCTCGGGTTCATCATAGACCCATAAAAGTTACATATTTGAAAACTGCTCGCCATTTTCTTTCATATGGTTCCATACTAGGTTCGCCATTTAAGTTTTATTTTTTATATCTGACATTAATCGAAAATTGTTTCAGCTTGACCCATTAATCTAGTATATTTGAAATCTGCTTTCCAATACCATCCAACGATACCTCGTTCGATACGCTACGATCAGCATAAAAAAAGTTGATTTTATGACGTCATTTCAGGTGGGAACCATATTTTTCTTAATGTACTCGGTCATACCATTTCAAAAATATATAACTTGCCCAACTTCGAAACAATTATTTTAACTTACGGTTTTAGGATCAAACTCATTAATTTTCCGTAAAATTTGTGTTACACAGTTAAGGAAACATTGACGATACTAAAAAAACAACGTAATAATAATAATAATAATAATAATAATAAATTATTTATTTAAAGAGGAAACACATTTGGAACAATCACCAATCTTCCCTGTGGTCCTCTTAAATTAAATATTTACCTCTTGCTATAAAAATACAATACATTCGATTTTCCCGTGTTATTCAGTTAATGCAACATCTACGATACTGACATCACATTTTATTTTAAAAAAAATATTTACCTCTTGCTAATTCAACATCTTTGCTCGATTTACATTGTCCACCAGTTTCAACTATTTCGTACCTCTCTTGACCCGTACAAGCATGAATATGTACAATAAAGGACCCATTGATCTATGGTTAAGACGTCCAGTGATTAAGTTTGGTACTTGAATACACCATTGTTACACTTCCGTGCCTAAATAAACAAACGCTAGACAGTCAGGCGATTTTAAAATGATTATCTTTTGGCTGATGAATGGGCTATTGTGTTCATGTCCGGTAGACGTTAAACATACTGGGGTAACGTAAAGGTATTAACTCTGACGCATCAATAAGCCACTGTAGTGTATCCAGCGTTTGTTGACTAATCCGCTTAGGGATTATGTATCGTGCCAATACAAGAGCAGGAGACACATACTAGGCTTGACAATAATCTCTTGCGTGGGGTTCGACTGATGCAATGGTTGTGAACTGCTATACCTAAAAATAAAAAGTCGTGTCGTGTACTGAAGACCTATCCAATAATGTTCAAGATTATGTACCAGATAGAGTATCTGAAGTCTTAAATACTTCGTATAGTAGACTTTGTAACTAATCTCTAATGCCGACTTCTATAGAGCCATACTTCCGGTAGATTCTATAATATATAAATCATACACAAGGCCATTCTTACCGTACGATGTCATTCTATAAATAGCAGTCTATTAAAAACTTTCAAAATAGCCGCTGCACATACCGACACACATCCAAAATCTTACTTAAAGCATGACTTTCGTTCTGAACTTAGATATGACGTCAATCGGCGTGCCTTCTATATTAAAACTATGGCCGCACATACGACGTTATCTAAAATGGCCGCATCGCATGCGCAAACGTGTTACCATCAGTAGTCATCCAAGATGGCCGCCTTGCATTCCCACACGCGTCCAAAATGGCCACCGCGCACAATGACGAACATCCAAAATGGCCGTCACGCACAGTGACGAACATCCAAAGTGGTCGCTTCGCATGGGTAATAGTAACCACCGCTTATATGCAAAATAGTTACTATATTTAGAAACAAGATGGCGCCCGTTTGCTTACACCCAAAGCGCCCGGTATACTACTTATATTAGTGAGTTTGGAATTATTGCATCTATTGCGTCTTAATTAACTCATTATACGCATGCATTTAAATGTCATGTTTATATATCTATCGTATCGTATTTATCTTTTTTATTTTCTTGTATGTAATTGCAATATTGATTATAGTTTACCATTTACACAGTTAATGCACCAATTTTATTGCTATAATATGCATATCTGTCTGACATAATAATTACAACTCTTCACTATAATTTGTCCGTCATGAAAAAATCTTGAATTAATCAAACATGCTATACCCGTATTCAGAATAAGCACATCTATATATTTAGATTATTACAGTTTACTATTTTGTTATATAATACGTGCAGGTCCACCAGCTGCACCCGAAAGTTTAACAATCGAATACATTGGTCAAGCCAATTAAGCATTCATCATTTAAATAATAACAAGTGTAAATCTATGGCACGATTATTTATCGATGTTTGGTTGTGAAGACGTAAGTGAAAACCGGATGTTCGCTACTGTCGACAATCTACATATTACATCAGGAGTCAATCAATCTACAAGGAAATAATGTATTAACGGAAGTTCTATACTTCACTACATCAGGTGAGAATATTGACTACTTCATACACTCATGTTTGGTTTAAGATGATAGATATTTCCAAAATGAAGGCTTATTTTCATACCTTTTTACGCAGCATTGTCTGAATATCAATACGCATGCCATACACGTCAAACATGTGCATACGTATCGCATATATTAGATACAAAAACAGTACATATAAAACACACATTGTATGCAAGACACTACAAACATATTATATAAAATTAATTCAGACAGTGAATCGTTAGGATGTTTGTTATAGGATTTACTTCATTTTTTTTCTGTTTATGCATATGTAAAGAATGCCGAATCACAAACCAAATAAAATGCGAGGTTGGGACTGTTGAGATAATCTACATACATGAAATGTTGGATTTCTATGAGTAGGATTCATTATAGGATTCATAACTACTCACACGCTATATACATAGACATCTGTTGGATTGTGAGTGTTGTTGTTGTGTTAAGCGTCGCTTTCAACAATATTTCCGTTATATAGACGATGTCTACTTGAGGCAGTTTTCTAAGCGCTTAGTATGTTACCCAACCCAGTCATATTATACTTACACCAGATGTGGAACTATCCTCTAAATTGTGAGCGCCAAACGAGGAAGCTTCTAGAACTATTTTTCAATTTTGATATTGTATTCCGCATGCTCTACCCCTTGACCACGCTACGGTTTAGATCATTAAGATACAGTGAAATCATAGTATTTTAGTATCATAAAGGGAGATAATTGTAATATACATGTATAAGTACGACAAAGACAGAAATTCTTTAACGAAGAGAATAAAACAGATTTTTTATATAATATCAACGTGAACTATTACATATCCACGATATCTACCATGTAGCACAGCAAAACTATTTTGTATGATTAGAAAACAAACATAATTCCAGTCTAAAGTCTTACTCTTATGTAGTCTTCACGATCTACTTAAGTATGAACTGGCGTTATGATCATGTGATAAGTGAAAATTATAATTTGCTAAATAATCTCATAACTAATTGTGATGTTAATGGTTCACAGCATAACTATATTTGATGTTTCCCCTTCAGAACCAACCAAGGACAGCAGTTGTTCGGTAACTGTGGTATTATAGGTGGTATAAGCATTTTGTGTATAATACTAGTGCTAACTATTTTCATTTTGAGACGTAGACAATATATATTTGAAGGTAAACCTATACATTCGTTTGTATAACTTAATTTATAAATACACAAAATAAATGATAAAAGTTACAATAACCAAAATGTCAATATGGTTACATAAAACGCTAAGCTAATATTTCGCAGGAAAACAAAAACCCTATAATAGTCTACCACTGATACATTAAATATGCTTGTTTTTTAAACATGTTCGTGTTCATCAATTTATTTCCATGATGATTATGACTTATTATTAACACATATAATATATGTTTGTTAAATAGAATACAATACTCATGATTGTTTTATATCAAATTAATATTTATTTTGTATATTTTCATACTATATTTGATTATATGGATTCCATATAAAATGTACTGTGATGCAGGCATCATTTAAGCAAAATGAGGTTTTACCACTGATTGGTTATGCTTTTGAGTTTAAACCATTATAGGGAATAATTAAATGTCATTATATTTTATTAGAAAATGTATGTATTTCTATAAACCAGTTTCTTTATATTGTGTATTATTAACATATATGGATACTAATTGCTAAGAATCATTTTTAGGTCGGTATATCTTATAGGTAAATATCTTAGTTGTAGGAAATGCGACAACGAAACAAACAACGATGCACATGCCGATTACAGTTCTACTTCTATGGAAGGTAACGCCCATTGCCACCTATAACAATTACAATGTATTACTCATCAAATTATTCTGTCGAATAGACAATACGAAGCTGATCTCAAATTATATTTGTAAGTGACTGAAACTTGATTATTATATCAGTCATGCTATAAACATCCAAAACAATTGTTTAATTACCAAACGGAATATCATTCTAATAAAGTACAAGAAAGGGTTATATCACATGGTCCTATTTCATTTTTCTTTCATATTGAGAAATCCTATTAATTTTCAAATAAATCTAATAGTGTTTGTTGAGATCTGAGTTTTGTTAATGTTCGTGTTACAAATATTATTTCATAAGTATAGGTTTACACATTTCACATGTAAACATAATATATTTACTCCATATGTATATACTTTCACATGCACAAGTTTACAATATATACATATTTTTCATATGTACGTTTTTAACATGTATATACATATAATTCCACATGAATATGCTTTTTAAGTTTATATAATTACACTACAATATCAACAGTTAAACAGTTAACTATTATTATGTACACATATGATCACCTCATACGTTCTTTATTACAAAATCATGAAGAGAATTGCATTTCGAAATGCGTTATGTGTATATTGATCTCTTATGTTTATGATTTGGAAACTGACAAGTATAATTATAGATAACCTAAAATTTCAGGATTACGTTAAACTTCAAGTTGTTTTGAATTCATGCTGATTTTCTGTTCATTATTTTCATACCGTTATTTCAGAGACGGTCCATTACGATAATGTAGCTACGGACAGGTATGTTCGTGCATGAAACTTAATGCAACATTTGTTAAATAGCATTGTTATCTTTTGTGTCATTAAAGTTTGTCTTACGTTGAGCACGGACAATCCTAGCATTGATTTGCCGGATTTACATATTTGTGCATGTGCACTCCCAGCATTGGTATGTTTGACAATTCTAGTATTAATCTGCATTAGTTCTAATCTTGCACCGTGAATTTCTCGAACTTCTACACATATTACAATGCGCAAAACTTATATTTAAACTAAATAACAATCTGCAGATCTACGATAAATAATATATGATATGGGTTAATATACCAAAGTACTGATTTGTATATATTTATTTGTTTTCAGGACACCCGGCGATATATATGAAGCAATATATTAAGAAATGAATCAGTAACAAGTTAACTATTTTTTTACACATGTAAACGAATATCCTCTATACACATGTATGTAATAGACATTTGATATTTCTCACAAATGTATGAACAGAAAACTAAGTCTAGTAAAATAATCAACAAAACAACAACTACAAGTACTACTTAATACAATTATGAATATTTAAAGTGATCTTTCCCTTTTTTCCAGATTGACAACCAAACAATGGAAATACAACACGGTAACCTGCAGCTGAATATTGCATAGATTGTACTCTTGAAAACACATATATAAGGCATATCATAGTATCGATATAAAGTATACTGTTACGCTAATTGTGTATTTGACCTGACGCGAGAACGATTATCGCTGCGCCCAATGGTCATGTGACGATGTTATTACTAAACTTTTATTGTATATTTGGATATTATTGTCAAAAACAATTGACTGTATGCTTTTTCATGTTGGAAATCAGAAATTCCAATGGGAAATTTATCTTTCCAGCTTGGACAAAACTATTTTCCAGTGGGAAAGCACGCATTGTTATGGTTTTTAGATTATAATTGTGACTATATCGGCAATTTATAATGTCGATTACCTTTTTTATGATCGCAGAGTCGTACTCTTCAAACTGCGATACTTTGTCAATAAAAATACCGAAAGATAAAAAAGGATTTTGGAAAATAGAGTTTTTCCAGAAATTCACTGTATTGTGTTGTATTATGATACGGTACTGTCCCCAAGTAGTCACCAAAGCTGTTTTGCCAGTATTGCGATGTTTCGATGAATACAAAATATTGGTAGTCCTGTCATACAAAAGCTGTGCATAACAAACCTATAAGACATGCCTCGGAGTAGGACCACTGTCGTACCATGGCATGTTTATAGTCTTGACAATAAACTACAATTACTACCATGTTTCGTAGACTAATGTTATCATTTGTTTCTGTATACATGTATTGATATTTGCTGCTTACAGATAGATTCTAAAATATAATAGCATATCATATATGTTGTTCACGTGGATTGTCTCTCTTGTACAATGCCTATTTAAGAGTATTGATATCGTAGACGAAAATAATAAACAAGCATATGGCACTATAACGAAATTTACACAAATTTGACACTTTTAAAATTTTTAATCTTCTTCTTGCATATTACTTTGAAAATCAGTTTACTACCATATTCATTGAGTTTATATAAGTATATTAATGAGACTATTTTGGTTAAGGAGAATTCATGAATATTTCGATATCAATCATTTTTTGAGATTCATTGTTATTATTTTGAATAAGTGAAATTCTATTCATTTTATCTGGTTTTGAGTCCATATAGCTCGTACATTGTGTTTGTTATTGGTTTATTTTGTTTGTTGGTTGACTTGGTAAAACAGACAATGGATAAAAACAATGCTAATGTTTTTATTACAGTTATTTTCCTAAGAAGACTAAATTTGTTATATAATGTTAAAAGTGTTCATGTTCAGGAAATAAATTTCGTGCAAATATTTTTTTTAGTGCTGAACACTATTCCAAAAGTGATCTCCATGTCAGAATTCTAGATGTATTTTCTATTTTAATGAAAGGTTTCAATGAACCAATTTCTAATACTCTAGATGTGGCAATATCTAAACTTAATAACTTAATTACTTACTTACTTAATTACGTACTCACTAGTTCGATCACTCACTCACTCACTCACTCACTCACTCACTCACTCACTCACTCACTCACTCACTCACTCTCTCTCTCACTCACTCACTCACTCACTCACTCACTCACTCACTCACTCACTCACTCACTCACTCACTCACTCACTCACTCACTCACTCACTCACTCACTCACTCACTCACTCACTCACTCACTCACTCACTCACTCACTCACTCACTCACTCACTTACTCACTAAATCATCACTCACTCACTCACTCACTCACTCATCACTCACTCACTCACTTACTCACTAAATCATCACTCACTCACTTACTGTTCACATCTCAATCTACATTGTGCTTTATTACGTAGCTTATCTAAGTTTATTTTAGTAGACGTGTGTTATTAACAGGGGACATCACTCTTACGATGAAAAGTTAATAAACATGGTTGTATTATCTCCATATAAACTGTCACAGTTAAACAAATGACAACCTGTTATCGCATGTTAGGATTTGATTGATTGAATATTTAGCGTCATTCTTATGCCATCGAGGGCTAACAGACGATCAGTTAACCTAACCACTGTTTCCTGGGATTAACCAGTACTCGAGCACACCCCGTCTCCGCAAGTAACTGATAACTTTCCCACTTGAATCAGTGGTGAGAGACGAATGATAATGAGACACAATGTCGTATATCAATCATCACGGAGACTGTTGCCGGGCGGGGGTTTCGAACTCACGACCCCTGGATTGATAGTCAGACGCGTAACCGACTGAGCTAATCGGGCCCGGCGCGCATGTTAGAATTAAAACTATACAGATATATAACAGGACAGAACATTCATTGACTTTAACCGTACAGTTTCATATTGTTAATTGCGAATAATAATTTACATGGCCTGTGCATAACTTTACGTGAATGTAAATAAACACGAGAATATAAAACACGCAAAAGCTCACGTTCTCGCGGCAATACACCACAGGTTCGACATTTATTAAATTGGGTTTGACGCCATGTTCAACACATTTAGGGTATATATCAAGCAGATCTAGTTGTATTGGTGGAGGCAGATCTCAGAATGAATCTGAGTAGAACCACCATCCTTCCACAAATTACTGGCAAACTTTCTTACATAAAGTTTTTGGAGCGAGAGACACTCAAACATACGACCTTAGCAGTGAGAGGTACGTCATCTAAAGACGGCACCTTAGACCACTCGATCTCAGAGGATCCTTTATCCTTTTAAAACAAATGTAATTAATAGTGAAAATCACCGTAGCAATGCTTATTTAATGATATATTGGTACTCCCTGAACATATACTGTTATGCGAGTTTAATACAGATCTATTTGATATGTAAATTATACTGTTTGCTATAGTATGTGTTTTAATGACCCTTATTTAATGGTAATAATATCGATTAATCAATTGTAGTGTAACTATTTGTTATGTGTTATAACCTGGTTATTTGTCCAATATTGTGTTTTTTATATCGGAGATACCTAATATTTTGTTTAAGTGTTGATATAGATATATAAAATAAGTTAAAGTTCAAACTGTGCAGTCGAACTTAGTTTGCTCAAACACAGATGGTTCGAACACACAGATGGCTCGAACAACTAGTCCCAGTCAGATTGCTTTTTATTATTCTCCCTTCGATGGCTGGAACAGTCGAACTAGCCATTAGCTCAGGCCAATGAGATCTTGTTCCAAGATCATTCAAGGTTTTGAAAAACGATCTAGAACAGTGATGTGTCTGAGTATTTATACAATCAGAAATTGATAATAGAAAAATTAGGATTAGGAAAAAAGTACCTTACCGCACGATATCCTATCTTAAACAGCCGTCTGTCCATGTTTGTTACTAGATCTGATAATAACCAAAGAGGTTTCATATCTGATATTCTTAAGCTTCTCAATAAGTATTACCTGACAAATTTCATAATCAATTATATATATATATATATATATATATATTTCCAAAGAAAACATGCTGGAAAATAACGGTAAAAAATTCTATCCAGTTGTATGAAAATAAACAATGTATTTGACCGATTCATGGCTATACAAACTGTTATCGAACCAGCTATTGTATGGACATGTGCCTCGAACAGGAACTTCTTGAAAAACTCGGTTATTGTAAGCAAAATATGGACAGATTCTTAGCCGAAAATTGCGCGTGTGTGCCATTTCTGTGAACATATTTACCACGACGCAAACCTACATATAACAACGACGTGCCCATTGACGCAATCGATCCGTCCAGACTTCATAAATCATGTGTTTTTAAGTAACGGAATAGAATTGGTAACAACTTAATAAACATAAAAAAGAAAATATGATGAGATGCTTGCTGGGACAGGCATCAAAGGACTTTGATAATACTGCTTTGAATAAAAGGTTTTGCAAAGAAACATTACAAGTATGATGTCAACATCTCACTTATGGTGACAAACTGTTCTTGAATAAGTCACTTATTCAAATTGTTGTGGAAACATCGGTGATTAACTGGCTGGAAAAGCCTGTGAGTGGCATGTTTTCATGTTATGCCACCAATTTCTTAGTTATTGATGCTGACATCAGCGTCCTGCTGTCAACACCAAGCGCCCTGTTATTTATATAAACAAGGTCATGCGGAACGTTTCGGATTTATAAATTGTGAAATACAAACTGAATAAGGCGGGACACTTACTGGAGTGTTAAGCCAGTTAGACACTTGCTGGTGTTGCCATAATCATATGAATAAGTGACATAATAAAGACGATTATATCAACATAATGAGTGAGATGTCGACATCATGCGGTCCTGATGTCGACGTACAGAAGTGACTATTCGACTGCCAGACTGGCTGAATATACCACCATAATATGATTCCATGTACCACTATGTGCATGCACAGGGACGAATAACAGTAGTTAGTAATATTATACCTGTGTAATATTTGCCGACCGACTCACACTCGTTAAAATTAAGCACTCATTTCCCTCTATCTCTGTTTTACAACAGAGCCAGGGTAGATCCGTCGGTGACACGTCTGACTGTCATTTCAGTGGCCTTGAGTTCGAATACCGCACTATCATTATCTCTGTGATGATTGGCTATGAACATTGCTTTACGTTCAATTGGTCCCCTATCTTTAGATATGTCAATATTTATTCAGTGATTTGCAGAGATATAGCGTTTCTAGTACCCTTTACTCACCTAGCGGATCTCTGGGACGATTACTATGCACACTAACATCCGTTAATTAAATGAAATACTGTTTAAAAGATATTTACATACACTTATTCAATAGAATTACCCAATTAATTTAATTATAATTTATAAAGTGTATGTCTGAATGGCCATCGCCCCATGTGAAGCGTTTGTTACAGTACATGTACCGGATTCAGGATATGAGAGTCATGCGTTCTTCCTGTCACCACAACCATAAGTTGTGTTGTTACTTTGAGCATAACATGTTAGTTGGGTATGCTTAGTACACATTCTACCAAGGCAGGTATCGATTAATAAATTTAAAATAACCGTTTCACCATCTTTCCTAGGTTAATCAGATAGTTTAAAAACGTTATTGAAACTAAATTAATACCATGAACATTTACTTTATGTTTGTTATTGCCCGTTGTAGACGTGTTTTGTATTTATAAAGAAAACATTCTTCAAATGTGAAGTAAATAGATGACCTTTACCTTAACGTAATGTGCATTAGGTTAATATCCCACTTTCCTAAATTATCGACGACACTCGGGGGCATTTCAAAATGATTCTATAAAACGAAAACAATTGCATCAAAGACACTATTTTGCTTATATTCTGTTTGGTTATTCGTAGTCAGCGATTCATGAAAAAAACAATTACCGAAATTAAATTTCCCTAAATAATATATTTGGCTATATCTACAACATTCCAAGATTTACAGCAGTATTATTGCAGGCAAAAGTTCGACGTTTCGAAATTTTTCCTGCATGGTGAAGTAGTGCACATACTGATGTCATTATTAACTCTGAATAGGCGGCAAGGTCATATTGTTATCATAGGGCTTAAACAATACAGTGTGCATATCAATAACTTACCGGGTTATTGTTCGTCAAGTTAGCATTAAGCACATAAGTCATTAAGTTCAAACAACTGAATCAATAATCATTTAAGTTATAGTCTTTTTATATTTTAATGTGAGTGCAGTGTATCTGTATCTGAATTTGTATCTGTATCTGTATCTGTATTGTATTGTATTGTATTGTATTGTATTGTATTGTATTGTATTGTATTGTATTGTATTGTATTGTATTGTATTGTATTGTATTGTATCTATATTGTATTTGTATTGTATTTGTTTTTTTTATCTGTATTGTATTTTACATGTATTTATAGTATTTGTTGCATTGTATTATATTGTATATGTATTGTATTTATTGTATTGTTTTAATTGTATTATATTGTATTTATTGTATATGTACTGTATTGTATAGTATAATATATGTTGTGTATCAATTTTGTATTGTAATGTATTGTATTATAGTGTAGTATATTGTATATGTATTGTATTGTACTATATTAGTATTGTATCTGTATTATATTGTATTGTATTGTATATTATTATATATGCATTGTATTGTATTTGTGTTGTATTGTATATGTATTGTATTGTACCTGTATTGTATATGTGTTGTATTGTATTGTATTATATCTGTATCTGTATCTTTATTGTATCTGTGTTAAATTGTATTGTATTGGATTATATTGTATTGTATTGTATTGTATTGTATTGTATTGTATTGTATTGTATTGTATTGTATTGTATTACATTACATTGTATTGCATTGTATTAAATTGTATTGTATCTGTATCTGTATCTGTATCTGTATCTGTATTTTATTTTATTTTATTGTATTGTATTGTATTGTATTGTATTATATTGAACTGTATTGTATTGTGTGGTTTCAAACGTATCACGACGACGAATACTCAATCGCTGCATCATGCCGCGCATATAATTATGGCTGCAAGGAAATTATTTAATTATTAGGTTGACGGCTCAGTGTAACTATTATTTTTGTTCTATTTTGTTGGTTAATGGCTGGTTAGGCAATTGTTTCACCTATTATTGTTTTTATGACTGACTGTTTTGTGAAGGTTCAATGCTCAATATGATTGATTCCTTATTGTTGTATTGTTTGAAAGACTACTTGTTAATCAAGCGTAAATCGATTATTGATTTTGCAACTGATTTATTTATTGGTTGATACATATATGTAGGTCAATACATTTATCTTTTGATTGAGCGATTGATACTCTGTCTGTCTGTGCCTGTCCGTATGTACGTCTGTACGTATGTCTGTCTCTGACTGAATGTTTCGTATATACTGATAACACAATCTTCCGGAATGTGTTGGATGTGATTCTGTAAGTATTATATAAACACATATCACATCTATGTAACGGAACACGGGGATCTTTATGTTTAGACATATAAGTAGGAAGAAGCGGACTATTCGGTTATCGTTTCCATTTATCGAATACAATGAAAGATCAATAACTGCGATTAAGCTAAAATATCTCCATTTAGTATATTTTCCTTTTGTATTGTAAAGCAATGACACTCATAGAAACAACTAGTTTAATACATATGCATACATTGATATGATACAAGAGAGTATCTCGTGTGTTGTCGTTTGAAAATAACGTAAAGTATAACATAAATATGAATACACTTTTCTTGTTCATAAATAATGTTTCAAGAGAGTCCAAAACAGTCAATTAGGAAATGTATGAGGAAGTTTTAATATGTTTTAATCATTCTCGTGTATATTTCGTTTATAGAGCCAGAATTGGGCGCGAAACCATCGAGACGAGTCTGGGGTCGAAGCCGGGACACCATGCGTAAGGGACCACCACTTTAACAACAACCCCATGTACGTATACCATTATTTTATTGTTATTAAATATACATGATTGTTGATAATTGTATTTTTCTCCAATTTACAGGAGAGCATATAAATAATACAATGAAGCAAATGAACAAGTACAAGTCAACATAATTATATACAAACATGAACACTATATAAACATAATAAAAAGTCACAATTATTATATGTACATGGATATGACTACAATATATTCAGTTCAAATCACTTCAATTTTCTTATTCTGACAGCACAATCATCATAAAAATTGGAGGTATTCGACTGATACTATTTCGTTAAGCACTATTAGGCTCCGCCCGCCTGCGAAAAAAACAAATTGTACTCAACAATCTAAACCAGTCGAATTGTGCTCAATTTGACAACTTCCGGTCTAGACACTATGGCACTGCCAGTTATGTTAGCGACACTTTTGCCTTTGTTTGAGAGAAGTGATGACTACAGTAGCGGCAGCGACGGTGAAACTATCGAAGTGGCGTTATGGATCTAGAAAAACAAGTAAGAATACATAGAGGCTATTTGGACTGTTCGGACTGTTCGATTTTTACAGACTTTGCCGATAGTCCCCAAAAGTACACAGTGGTTATATTGAAATTAAAAGACCGCTTTTACTCTTTCCTTTTGGCTGGCTGCTTCAGACAGGTTTGACTGTAAATTGCAAGTTTTACAACATCGTAGAGTGCAGTTTTATGAAACTAACCAAATAAAGAAATTTTCTAAACTTCAAAATAAATGATAAGTTTGAGTAACAAGAAACTGATGTGTAAATGTTCTACAACACGTGACCGAATTGAATAAAAACTGAATCTACTGAAAATTTCGATTCACTGTCAGTCTTATTCTTTTATAAACGGGTGTCAATTACTCAATATCGTCTTATTTTTGTCATGGTCGAACAGTTCTGAATCGACATTTAACTAGACATAACGCACAAGTGAGCCAAATTTAAGAGTTATATATTTGTTTATAATGAAACGGCCGATAAACATGACTAAAATGAAACTTGGTTTTGTATTGGATATTGAATTGCTATGTAAATGGTACTGATCTATAACATGTTTTACTGTACTGGGGGATGGCTTTAATAATGTTTTTTTTTTGCCAACATTAGGTAAACAACACATTGGTTTCAACATATGCCAAACAGTTAGGAAATCACAGTTGCATATATGTATAGCGTTTAAAGTGGATGTAAACGGCAGAGGAATATGATAAAGTGGCATGTGAACATTCATTGATTTTCATAAGGTTCATTTGTCTCACCTCCAAATCACTTGATATATATTTTTAAACCGCTTATTTCATCAATTATCCTCGATGAACATTATGAAACATATGTGTAAACAATATCCATAATTAAATCATTTTTTTAATTGATAAGTTATGCAAATTGTAAATAAAAAAAGACTGAAGTACAATAATCTAAACTTGTTTTAGCTTGACGAACAGCATATTGCCATAACAGAATGTTCATATTTTGCAATCATGTCTATATTCTACGGTCCACTTTTACTTCATTTATTTATTCCTAGACGATTTCTTATAATCGACGCAACAAAATCTCTTGTGAACTGATTAGTAACCTTACGTTTGGATTACTGTAATTCCCTCTTCTTTGGTGTTTCGAATACTTTATTAAATAAACTTCAAAGGGTACAGAACACTGCTGCCCGCATCATCACCAGAACATCTGGCTACGAGCATATCATTCCAATGTTAAAGGAACTTCACCGGTTACCTTTGCCATACAGGATCCAATACAAACTATTCACTCAGACATATAAAGCTCCACATGATCAGTCTCCACAGTACATATCTGACATGATTCAAGTGTATAAGCCTAGTAGAGAATTAAGATCTCAAAATTCACTTACTTTAGTCGATCGAAGGTCTCACACTATGTATGGACAAAGAAGCTTCATGTGTGCCGTGCCTACTGTATGGAATGCCTTCACTAGCCACATTCGGGAAGCTACGAAATTTTCTTATAGGAAACTTTATACTGACTAAATTTCACTGAATTTAAATGTTTCTATAAATTACGCACAGCTATATCTATATTTAAACATGAACGGCATTATTTTATCTGTGCTTATATGTAACAGCATGTCAGACCGATTTTACCTCATGCATTACTCTAATATGACACTTTTTAATAATAAAGGCTTATTATTTTTTTTATTCAACATGTCTTTTAAGATTGTTATGGGTTGTTTTTTTTTGTCTTTTTATTGACTATTTTGTATGTATGCTATTTGTTTGTATAAAATAATAAAAAATAATAATAATAATCAAAGTCAACGACGGTGTTTTGTTGTTTAATTATTCATCCATCTGTTTTCAATTACACAGTTTTTAATTAAAAAGATTTTGTAGAGTGACATTAGTTTCATCAACAGATTGTGTTTACTGAGAAAATTAACGAGTAGTATTACATTCACACTGGGAGGGCGGTAAAATGTATTGTATAGAATTACAAAGAGATAAAGCAGACTGGCATTTTCACTAAGGGACGGTTACATAGCTTTGACTGGAAAAGGAATCATAAAAAATGACAAAGGGATTAAGTCGAATTAATTCACTTGTTTGAAATAGTGTACGAAGGTTTCGTCACAAGTGCCAAAGTTTGCCTTTGGTTATATTCAGGGAAAATTATAAACATTTTTGTGGCAGTTTCAGCACATGCCTTCTTTTGGTCGTCAGTCAACAGCAATTTTTCTAACGTTCATGATACATTTTTCAGAATGAAATGAACTGAAGATAGTGAAACGCCTGCAAAGCGTGCTTTATCACACACATCATATCGCGCATCATTTCGAACAATTTCTCTAATTTTAGACACGAATTTCTGACATGTTGCTGTTATTTGCCGAACAGATTTTGTTGCATTTCTAACTGACTCTTACACAAGACTTAAATTTAGTTTTTAATCTACGAACTTTCTCATAAGACACATTCGTCAACCATTAAACCAGTGTAATTTCATAAAAAATATATGTTAGCGAAAACCCGAGTTTAGTACGAATTTTGATATATGTCTGGTCTCCAACCATTTTTACATCAATGGTCAATGACCATTGTGTACGTATTGATATAAGCTATCCATGTTTATAAATATTGATGTATAATTCCAAGTGAATGTTGAACTACTTATAAATACACAATACATTCCCTCGTATCGACTTAAATGACATTGTTAATATGAAAAGTAGAACTTTTATTAAGAACATGCGTTTCATGGAAGTGTTTTTTTTTATGCGTTTTATTTTTATTTGAGATTCATTGTGCCAAGATGACAGAGATTTAATTATAATAAAGCGGACAAAATTAATTGTAAATTAGATATGTCTGAGTAAGATTTTAGCTGTTCTAATTTGTTTATCGATAACTGAGACAGTGCTATTTATTGATGAGTTACGGTTTAAGGAAAAAATATTAAAATCTGATGGCAATGACGGGTTTTTTTAATAATGGAATTGACTGTTGTGTTAAAAATATTAAGGATTTTTGCATAATTCATAGGAAAAATGATAAAGCGAAATTGTATTGATTCTTTGAAAAATAAAACAAAATGATTTAAACAAAAACATGTGTTTATATGACTAAAAAGCAGGAAAAGGATAACTTTTCTATTTCCTTGACTGTAGTATTAACAATTAGAATGACAAAGCTATTTTCGAAAAAGTGTAAGTAAAAGAAGAAAAGGAGATACCTATTATGCTTCATTGCACAACTAATATTCATTTTTTTGTACAGAACTATCTTTGCACACATGGCTGGAAAGTGTCGTCTCTAAATTACTTGCTATAGTTTTGTGTTTTTCAAAATTGAATAATCAAAAATTGATTTGATTGACCATGTTCGCACTGTAACTATTGCTCTAACTATTGCATGCACCACATTCATCATTAAGTATTAATCTAATTCACCTGTTGCCACGTATTTGACTAATGTGCCTTTATTATTGAATTGGATTCGTACAATATTGCACTTGCTTACTTAATTATCATTTTTGCATTTAGAGTTTTATTAAATATTGACCAAACCTTCGCCTTATTTTATCACTTTAAATCTTAAGACAATTTTGAGAACTGTCTAACTTAGTAGTAATTGATTGAGTCAAATCACGAACATAATGACAAATGCATTAATGTACCATGCCCTAATAACAACACCAAATTTATCATCTTTGATAATTACATAGTAGATATATAACTATCGTTTTTGTGCTGCATTTTGTATCAGATGTAATAGGCTGACTATTTCTTGTAAAAAACAAAGTTGTTGGTTACCTGATCCGTTCAGTATCTACGAGGGTAATCCAGAAGTTCGTGGAAACATTTTAATAAAATTCATTTTTATGAAAGAACATCGCGTTTTTTTGCGCAAATGTATTTTAGTGCATTTCTTATGTCAATAATAACGTTATGGTATCCAAAGCATCATGCATACATGGTTAGTGCCGTAGCTCAAAATGTTTAACAATTTATAGTTATGTTAAGTTATTTGTAGTGCGTTTAATAGTCTTATTAGGCACAACTAATACAGTGAGGAACGAGAAATAATTGGTGTGGTAGTCCTGTGCCAACATCACGTTAACGTGATAAAAGTTTCCTCAATAAGGATCGCCATAATACAATTCACGAACTTAACTGCGAATTAACTATATGTTACAGTACGGTTCACATAATAATTGAGAATAAATAGCATGGAAGTCATTTGAGTGCTAGCTTGGTTCCCTGATTGCTAAAAGAGTAAGAGGAGCGATGAGCAAGAGTAGGGAAATGATTTCTGAAATAAACTGACGTCGCGACGAACTTCTGGATTACCCCTCGTATGTAACGTAATAATTCACAATAATGTGGAAACTGATCAGAGTTAGTATGCTTTTCTGTTGTTGTTTTTTGTTTTTTTTTCATTTAAATATTTTTTATTCAGTCATATATTACATAGAGCAAATAATGTAAAATACACACATATATTAATTTACATAACACAACATAGCTTATTTCAATCTCAAACAATACATATTTTCTTATCCATAAGAAGTGTAAATTTTGTCTTATATATATGAAAGATAAAATTTTGAAGTAAAATAAGACGATAGATTAGTAAGGAGAATACAAAAGAAAAACTTAGCAAACATACGCGTAAAGTTGAAAGTCATTTTTTTTTGTGTTCATAACGAATCAGTTGTTAAGGATGAAAACCTCCATGTATTTGTAAAATAGTGAAATTTATCGTATTTCAAAGCTAATTGTTTTTCAATTTCAATTTGATTTTTATGGTAAAATTGAAAACGTGCGCAGCTTGGAATGGTTTTCTTACATTTGTTTGTATATATATATATTATACGTCGCACATATAATAATGAAGTTTAAGGCATTTTTGTTTTTATGATTTCCAAGAATACCGAATGTAATATTTTTTCATATCGAGTTCTATTGATAATGAACAATAATATTGATTGGAAATAGAAGAGCTTGGGTACAAACTAATGTTTAGATGTGTATTTAATACTAGACTTAATGTTTTACTATTATATAGATTGAAAAAATAAGATCATTAATCTATTCATGTTTGTGCTCCATGTCTTTAAATATTATGAAACGTTCTTTATTGAATTATCCAGACGCTGTTATGTGTTAGATATAATTAAACGCTTGATCATCTCATTGAATCTCTTTGCTACGTTTTTATTTGTCCTTGAAACTAAATGTCGTTACACCTGTAGATCTATGCAACGAATTTTAATTATAATTTAAATATTAATTAATGTTTAATCTATTTAATTGACTTACAATTCTTTACATTTATTTAATATTGATGGAAGGGTTAAATATGTTTGTGTATTCAACTGAACACAATTATTGCATGTATATACATTCAATTACACTATGTATAAATAGTTCATAACTCCTGCCCTATCACACAATACATAATATATATAATATGCTATTTGGCATTGAGTAAGCAACATTACATAACAAATACAATGCAATGAATGATTTGAAACATAATATATATTAAGCTTTGAGAAAGTGGCGCCCTTTGATGGTAGCATATAACAGAACAACATGTATATGACATATCATAATACTATTCGTATTAACAGTGATGTTTGATATGTTTTGTTGACATGATGCATTGGGCATAAGAACAATGGTTGTCGGATAAAAGCGAGCTTGAATTTTGAATGATTTTCTCAAATAAACAGTTTTTATGACTGAACATGAGATAAGCATTCTAAAACACTAAAGAAATGATAAACAGAAAGAGGTCGATAATTTGCCCTGTACAAAATTATCCAACGTATGTTCCTAATGGCACATATTTGGTATTTGTATAAATATGTGACTATTAGTTACCGAAAAACAAAGTATTCAATATCCGATTCGATAATTGGTCAGGTGTGTATATCTGTATGATTGATATAATTATCCAGTGAGACACATGGAATAAGTAATAACACGTGATGTACCTACAGCGAACATCTTGTGTATTATTATACATAGTGTTACATGTTGTATCATATATATATATGAGCCGCTCTCCAGGAAAACCGGGCTTATTGACATAGTGATGACGTCGAGGAAATTCCGGCCAAAGTAACGACGTCATAAAACACGTAACATTTCGCTAACATAAACTTTGAATGTGTCTTTTCAACTTGAATTTTATATTATAAATTTATCAAGGATAACTCGGATTTTCTAGATGGACAGTGATATAGAGGTAAGCAACTAAGTTAACATTTGCATTTTTTAAGTAAATATTTAATTTTACATCAGGACTTTAATGTTAATAGTGTTTTACACTTTGCGATACTGGCCAGTAAATTGTCGATTCATTTACACATGTATGGTAAATTTGTTTGTTATAAAATAAAATTCTGCGATGTTATCTGATAAATTATAAACTAAGGAATGAATTCAATTTTAAATCGTGTAGATATAAACTGTCTTTAAAATGTCACTATAATATTTCAAAATGGCATTGAAATGATAATGAATCCTATCACTCCCCCACCCACCAACAATGCAGTATGTAAAATGTACAAAAACGTATTCATTAGACCTAGTAGAAAGTTAAATCGTGCCATCGTTACGATTTTAAATGAAACATTTTTAATTGTAAATGCAATGCATATATTATATATAAAAAAAATTGAAAAACGAAACTGCATATGAATTTATGACGTGCCGTTACATCTGTACGTAATATCGATCGTTAACGATTCCATTTTAACGTAATAGGCGCGGTGGTGTAGTGGTTATAGCCATGGACTGTTGTCCAGGAAAACCAAGTTCGGATCCCGTGAGAAGCAAATTCTTTTTTTTCTCCTTTTTGTTCATATCCCAAACCCTAATTAGTTTTATAATGACTCATTTTAGATGTTAATATGTGGCATTTGATTCCTAAATATAGATTATAAGTTTCGTTAGCACATCTAACATACTATCGATTTCGATTACATATTGTATCAGTCTTTTATTTGATTCTATTTTTAGGAGCTAGAGAGTTTGAACATTTTGGAAAAACACCAATTTCTGCCCCATTTGCTTCACAAGCCAGTGACAGTGAGGACAATGCAGTCGTTCATGATGATAGTATCATTGATGCAAATGACATGCAACTGAATGTTGATGAACGAGCAAGACACTTTCTAACAACCGTATGTGAAGAAAGGCGGATTCAGATAGTGACGATGAAAAAGAGCATGACCCTCAAGATGATAATATAAAGTTAGAGGGTGACCAAGATGTACAGAGAATTAAGAAATTTATGTTTACTGGGTGTGGTTGCCATAACAACTGCCATACACATTTTAAAGAGCGAGATATTTACAAACACGTATTGGATGTGCGTGAAATGGAGAAAAAAGTGAAATGTACATTATGGCAACACTGGTTGATTGTTCAGACATTGAATCAACAAAACGCGGAAAGCAAAGACAGAGAGTAAGATATGAGTATTTTTTTCTTGGAAAACATGTATGTAAGAACACATTCAAACTTGTTTTTGACATAGGTAAACACAGCCTTCAAAACATTATGACACACATCAGTAAACACGGCGCAACCCCAATAATACATGCAAATACAGGACGGAAACCAGCTAAGTCCCTTAAATTTGATAACATCAAATTGGTCGTTCAATTCATTTCGAATTACGCAGACGAATTGGGGATGCCGCAGCCAGCTGCTCCAATGGGATGGGACAATATACCTCCAATTTATTTGCCAAGTGATACAACAAAAAAATGTGTCCATGAAAATTATGTTGCTGGTTGTATTGAAAAGAGCCCAGAATGCCGTTCTGTAAAATATACCACATTCTGCAATGTATGGAATACATGTCTTTCTCATGTAAAAATAGCGTCACATAGAGACGATGTATGTGCTTCTTGTGAGAAAATGAGAAAAGCCATAATGGATTCTGTTACTGAGGAAGAAAAGCTGGAATCTACAAACAAAATAAAAGAACATATATTGCAGGCGCAAAAAGAAAGAGAAGTATATAACACATGTATTAAATTAGCCAAACAAGCCCATGGCATCTCTGAGGCAGAACAATATGAACACTATACGTTTGATTTCAGCCAAAATGTATGTTTACCCCATTAGGCCAGGCAGATGGGCCCATTGTATTTTACAACGCTTAGAAAAATACAGATATTTGGATTTCGTCTGGACGGAGTTTTCCGGCAATTGAATTTCTTATACGATCAAAACGAGACGATTGGAAAAGATGGAACATCAACTCACGGTCCGAACTCTGTTATATCGATGATCGACTCGGCTTTACAGTCGCACGGCAGTGGCGAGACAACTTGTACTATACATGCAGACAACTACCCAGGTAAATGTTAGATTTTTTTCTTTTATGTCCGACTTAGTTTTCAGCATTACTATCTAGCATGTAAAATTCATTTGACTTATGCTTATCTATAAATGTATACTATGATAATGAACTTGGAGTACAACGAACATATTGGATAATGTATTACACTATTACTATAACTACATGTAATTGGAAACACGCATGTAAATTTACCCTGTAAGTTTTCACGGAAAAACACTATTATTTAATGATCAGTGAACTAACAAAATATGTAAATTTTAAATAAATTATTATTTCACATACTTTAACTTCAGGTCAGAACAAAAACCACTTTTACTTGGTTATTTTATGTGGCGAGTAATGACCGGAAAACACCAACGCATAGAGTACATGATGCAAGTGCCCGGTCATGCACGCTGTTTGGTGGACAGTGGCTTTGCCTCTTTGAAGAAACTCTATCGGCGTACTGACTGTGATACCATAGGTCAGCTTGAAGATGTTGTCAACAAATCATCGTCAACAAACGTTGCGGTCCGGTATCCATCCTGGCAATGGCGTGACTGGAAATCGTTTCTCGGACCAGTATTCCGCCCGTTACGAGGAATAAGGTATAGCTAACCTAAACATTTACTTCATACACACAGTATGTCTTCCTAGTTATATACTGAGTAATGAGAAAACGTATTTCAATAGCATAAAACCAAAAAAAAAATTACTTAAACGCTTGTAAACACATAAACGTCGCATGTGTTAAATTTTAGTTACTTAGGTTACATGTTTTTATGAGTTTTTAGTGAAACACCATTTCTGAAATAATAGATTTGACAGAAAAATAAATGTCATTAGACTACTAACATTTGTCGTTTAAAAAGTGAAGTTCGACAACTAAATTCAGGTATTATATTAAAAAAAATTAGCTATTATTTTAATTTACATTTTATGTAAATAAAATAGACCTTATTGAAAGAATTCTTTATTAAAAATAAAGACATGATTTATCACTTAAAAAATAGTGATATTATTTTAATATACATTTTATGTAAATAAAATAGACCTTATTGAAAGAATTCTTTATGAAAAATAAAGACATGATTTATCACTTAAAAAATAGTGATATTATTTTAACAAAATAAATGCCGTAACGACGGATCTTAAATGAAAAATATAATTTGATTATTTCACCAGATTGCGTTTTTTTATTGTTTGAAATAATCTTTTCATATAGGCAATACCAGTACTTCGTGATGTCGTCTACAGAGCCCGGTGTTGTGAAAGTAAAGAAAGCCTTCGACTTCATTGAATTTATTAGAGTCTCGTGACTTCACCTTCGAAGAAGATGCTATGCCAGATAATATCGCCCCCGAGGGCTTTTCCAGGGAGCGTCAAACTACTTCTATAGAGTTGTCAGACCGTTTGTTCGACTGGCGTACCAGGATATAACGTGCCCAGCGCCTTTTGACAGACTTTAAAAGTTTATCTAATTTATATGGCCAATGTCACCATGATCACTTGGTTTCGTTCAAAATAAATCAATTTCAGTTAAAACTACATTAAATATGATGCATTTCAATGTTTTAATTTATAAATAAACTTTTGAATTAAGTCAGTAACATACACATAACTACATCGAGTATATAGGCATCCTCTACGCGATTGGGTAGTTATGAACTGAATGTGAAATTTATGCAAGCCTCGTTTTCATTATAACTTTCACTTGGTAGTTTGAAAATATCGGGAAGTGTACTTTTTATTTCAGACGTAAATGTTATCTACCTTCTGTGAGATAAGTGGGTAAATGTGATGTGAAATTATGTTGAGAGTTGATGGTGTTTTGGTTATTATAAACAACAAAACCTATATGTATTGTCATCTTGTATGTCTATATATAACTACAGTTATGACCGTTGAAGAAATACAAGTACTGTTTTGATTATTTTTTATTCACATATTTGAATTTGTGCTTGATTCGATACGTTGTGTTATTTTTTTTTAATCATCAAGGTATACAGAATAACTAAGAGTTGTTATTGTCATCGCGGTATTGTTCTTGTGCAAAATAACGTCGTTTTTTTCTGAAACATAACGTAAAACGTCGTACATTTACATTGCCGTCGTGCATTATTATACCTCTCGCAGTAAAACGTTGATATTAGAAAAAGTAATCGCCGTAAAATAAAGATGAGAGCAGTTTTATGTTCAGGAAACTTTGTTTAATACGAAAATAAAAAAAATACTAAATTGTCAAAAAATGTCATTAAGCCCTGTTTTCCTGGAGAACGGCTCATATATATCATGCATTGTTAATTAGCATCTGAAAAGATCCCAAAAATTGTAAATTCCGTTGTGGTGAATTTAATTATCTCCCTTTATGAAACTAAAATATATAAATTCATTGTATCGCTATGATCCAACGGGTTTATAAATCTCTCCTTTATATAGCATGTGAGAAGTCATGAATCCTTCACTGGATCCTACTCATATAAAGCTATCATTTATGTATGTAAATCTGTCCGCCCAGTCCAGATGTGTTGCATGTAAATGCATAGTATATAAGTCATGGTCGACACCAAATAGATGGGTTTGGCAGAGGCCTTGATATCGTGTCTATGGTTTGCATTGTAGCTAGTAGTCTTGACTGTACATTTATGTTTTGGTTATTCACAAATAATTATCTCAATATATATATATATATATATATATATATATATATTGTAGTCACATATATGCATAAAGAACTTTCCACAGCCATTTATAATTGTAGCATTACATAGTTATGTTAACACATTCATAGATATATTACAATGTTGTAAATTATCTCAACGTATGCATTCTTTTTCATTTAAGTCACATACAAGGTTATTTAACAATTGCAATCGAACACAATTTAAATCGGTTACCGATGACAAGTTACATAATGGATATATAAAGATGCATTAATAAAGTTTAAAATAAAACTATCTATTTTTTTAATCAGTGTTTTAATTGGCTACTATGTCATTTGATTTAGAATAATTAGAAAACACCTTATGCTGTTCAATGTCTTGTCACTGTTATGTCACCTATGTGAAAAGTAAGTGCAGTTTTATCTGTTTTCTTTGTTTGCGCTTCTACAGCATCGTGTCATTTTAGTTTGACACATTAACATCATCCAGTCATGTGACTGAAATCTGTTGACGCCATTTTTTTGGATGAATATTAGGATCTAACTGAACACATTAAGCGCAGTGATATGTACATATACCTACTATAGTTGTTATTGTCATACCTTTAGGTAGAGGACAGAACAAAATATGTTAATGGCAATATTCTATTTCACTTTGATGTTTTATTTTCTACAGAAACGTTCGTTACGCAGTTAGGTTAGACATACTAATGATAATACCGATGTATTACTTATCCAAACAGCAGTGTAATTGGATACGAACAAAGCCATTGAACCATAATAACTAAATATTATAAAGTGTTAGAGCACTATGCAATTATTTTAATCCTGTACTAATATTCCTCTATAGCTGATGTTTAGTGTTTAAATCATGTGTTCGTTTCATTTATCATTTCACAGAACATAATTAATTGAAAATGAAACAACATGCATTTGTAACATTATGAACATAGTTACACAGTTACATAGTTACTTATTTACATAGTTACCTAGTTATTTATTTACATAATTACATATTAGTTACATAGTTACTTATTTACATAGTTACATAAATACAGAGTTACTTTAATTTAGTTACATAGTTACATAGTTACTTAGTTACATATTTACTTAGTTACATAGTTACTGAGTTAAATAATCACATAGTCACATAGTCACATAGTTAATTAGTTACTTAGCTACATAGTTACTTAGTTTCTTAGTTACATAGTCACATAGTTACATAGTTACTTAGTTACATAATTACATAGTTACTTTAATATAGTTACATAGTTTCTTAGTTACATTATCACATAGTCACATAGCTACATAGTTACTTATTTACATAGTTAAACACAACACAGTGAATTTCTGGAAAAAACTTTATTTTCCAAAAACATTTTTTTTTTCATTATGGACTTTAATGTTATAAACTTAACACTTTTGGATAATTATAACTATTATTAAGTTAAATTCAAAATTACAGCTCAAAATGTTCGTAAAATACTGTGATAAATGATATTAAAGTAGTAAAATAAAAACACCCTGTCCAATTGGAATTCTTATATTCCAATTAGCATTTGTTTCCAATGGGAAATAACGATCTATAAGCGGTTAGTTCCAATTGGAAACACAAGTTTCCAATGGGAAGGTTAAGGGTCAAATTTGAAGATTCTATTGATAGATTCTATGAATAGAATCGTCCAATTGGAATGTCAACAATCCAATTGGACGATTCTATTTATATATCAATTGTTTTGTGTAGGAGTAGAGAAAGAGCGTTTGCATGTGTGTGAGTGAATGTGGGCGTGCGTTAGTATGTGAGCGTAGCGTTGGTGCTTGTGTAAGAATTTGTGTGTGTCCGTCAAGTAGTAGTTGTAGTAGTAGTAGTAGTAGTAGTAGTAGTAGTAGTAGTAGTAGTAGTAGTAGAAGTATTGGTTGGGTGACATTAGTAGTTGCAGAAAAAGTAGTTTTAGTAGTAGTAATGACGGTGGTGATATGGAAGTAGTGGTAGTGATGGTGGTTGTAGTAGTAGTAGTAGTAGTAGTAGTAGTAGTAGTAGTAGTAGTAGTAGTAGAAGTATTGGTTGGGTGACATTAGTAGTTGCAGAAAAAATAGTTTTAGAAGTAGTAATGACGGTGGTGATATGGTAGTAGTGGTAGTGATGGTGGTTGTAATAGTAGAAGTAGTAGTAATAGTAGTAGTAGTAGTAGTGGTAGTGTATGTAGTGGTTGTAGTAGTCGTAGTAGTAGTAGTAGTAGGAGTAGTGGTAGTAGTAGTATTGGTTGGGTGGTATTAGTAGTAGTAGTAGTAATAATATTAGTAATAGTGGTGGTAGTAGTAGTAGTAATAGTACTTGTTGTGGTATAGTAGTAGTAGTAGATGTAGTAGTAATGGTAATGTTGCTGTTGGTGGTGGTGGTAGTAGTAGTTGTAGTAGTAGTAGTAGTAGTAGTAGGAGGAGGAGGAGAAGGAGGAGGAGGAGGAGGAGGAGTAGGAGTAGTGATAGTAGTAATAGTAGAGGCGGTTATCGTAGCAGTAGCAGTCGTAGTAGTAATAATAATAGTATAATAGTAGTAATAGTTGTTTTGGTGGTGGTAGTATTATTAGTAGTGGTGGTGGTGGTTATAGTAGAAGTAGTGGTGGTCGTGATAGTGGTAATATTGGTATTGGTGGTGTTGGTAGTAGTAGTAATAGTAGTAGTAATAATATTAGTAATAGTGGTAGTAGTAGTAGTAATAGTACTTGTTGCTGTATAGAGGTAGTAGTAGATGTAGTAGTAATGGTAATGTTGTTGTTGGTATTGGTGGTAGTAGTAGTTGTAGTAGTAGTAGTAGTAGTAGTAGTAGGAGGAGGAGAAGGAGGAGGAGGAGGAGGAGGAGGAGTAGGAGTAGTGATAGTAGTAATAGTAGAGGCGGTTATCGTAGCAGTAGCAGTCGTAGTAGTAATAATAATAGTATAATAGTAGTAATAGTTGTTTTGGTGGTGGTAGTATTATTAGTAGTGGTGGTGGTGGTTATAGTAGAAGTAGTGGTGGTCGTGATAGTGGTAATATTGGTATTGGTGGTGTTGGTAGTAGTAGTAATAGTAGTAGTAATAATATTAGTAATAGTGGTAGTAGTAGTAGTAATAGTACTTGTTGCTGTATAGAGGTAGTAGTAGATGTAGTAGTAATGGTAATGTTGTTGTTGGTATTGGTGGTAGTAGTAGTAGTAGTAGTAGTAGTAATAGTAGTAATAGTAGTAGTAGTAGTAGTAGTAGTAGTAGTAGTAGTAGGAGGAGGAGGAGGAGGAGGAGGAGGAGTAGGAGTAGGATTAGTGGTAGTAGTAATAGTAGAGGCGGTTATCGTAGCAGTAGCAGTCGTAGTAGTAATACTAATAGTATACTAGTAGTAATAGTTGTTTTGGGGGTGGTAGTAGTAGTAGTGGTGGTGGTGGTTATAGTAGAAGTAGTGGTGGTCGTGATAGTGGTAATAATGGTATTGGTGGTGTTGATAGTAGTAGTAGTAGTAGCAGTAGTAGTAGTAGTAGTAGTGTCACCTGCATTTATCTCTAGAAATACACATGACTTTACATCAGATATCAAGGCCAAGTTCACACTTTAATGTAAATAAATGAAATTGCGTGTCTAGTCTGAAGCGTCTGTTCATCACTATTAATACTAATTGATACATTTCAATCACTACCTATTTTAAAATATATCGTTATTTTCATAGACCATTTCGGGGGCATTTGAAACTTATCAGTGACAGTTCTTGTTTTTAACATACCATTCCTATTTTACTCACAGACCCGTTTTGCCAAACAGACAAATATTTCAACATGACACAATAATATATTGTCATTGGATCTGGCTACGCGTCTATGTTAGACTAAAAGAGATTTCCCGCTTAAAACGGCAACATAATTTGCGATTGCACTTGTTTTCATTTTGATTTCAATTTGATACGTTAAAATATTTCTGTCTGAAACATCATATTCGAAAAAAAATATTAATAATGTTCATGAAACTGATAAAGTTACTTTGGAAATAGCAGTGAAAAGCAAAATATTAATAAAAAATGATATTTTTCTGTCGAAACATACAAACTGATGAAATCAAATATATTAAGTATATAAGCTCGAGTCTGCTTCTTGTGTAGAACCAGTACTAAATGTGTCTTTAGCGGCAACGGGTCGTGATGTGAATCGATTCCGAAACCTCTGGCATCAGGGACACACATCCTACCAAACACACTATTGACCCTCTTATATGTAATATATTTAGCACCTGATCACACAAATGAACACAAATCTGAAACGAGATGTCTTTCAGATGTTTATCAGCAGGTATGTCCAAAATTTTCTTACTCAATGTTCAGCAACATCACTCAAAATTTGATTTCCTTATTCAATTTTCTTACTTGACAGTTTATTGTCTCACACGGCAGTTTATTTTCTTATTCGATACTCAATTTTCTTTCGTGACACTTAGTTTTCGTACACGTCACTCATTATTCTTAAAAGACACTTGGTTCTTTAGACCTTTGTTATTTCAGTTCTCATCATCTTTATACTTGTAAAATCGCGGTGTATTCTTATGCGATACTTGGTTTTCTTATGCGGCGCTTGACTGTTTTACTCGCCATTCAATATTCTTTCTCTACCCTTGAATTTCTTACATCTCTTACTCGAGACCTGATTTTCAATGATACTCAATATCGTTACTGGACATTCAATTTTCTTAGTCGACAGTTGATTATATTACTCGATTATATGACTATGAATGGAGAAAGGTATCATTAAAACAGACACATTAATAAAACCAACACGTAAAACAGAGATCTCGAATATAAAAGTGTCAGTTTTCACAGCAAATCAAGAAAATAGATTTAAAAAACTCTATGTATTGCTTTCTAGCAAAACATGATAACAGCACTATTAATTGAACAACGACAGTATACCGCAATTTCTATCAGCATATGTGTTGTGTCAAGATGTTTATGAATGTATAACATGCACGTTACAGTAATGATACATAATACACAAACTGTACTTTAAGTTATCGTTTAGCATACCTAAAAAAGAAAATACATGTTTTCTATAACTTAAAATTAAGATTACAAAGATGAAACACAAATGGACGACCATGAGTCACGTGCATGCAATAAAGCGTGTAGATATATATGTACCATACAAATACAAGGACGGTCATGTCCTAGTACTGTTTCGATTGGGTTTAGACGAATATGAATGTCACACCATAAAAAAAAACAACATGCATATCTTTCTAAAGCAATACAGATCGAAGTATATCGTGACTATATTTAATATACACTTAAATGGCCATCAACCTACAATTTCAGAAGACATGGATCAAACCAATGTTAGTTTGAGAGGCATCTCAATAATCAAAAGTAATATTAAACGCACATGTTTCAGAATTGTTACAACACATGGATAAAATGACATTGCTACAGAGCACAACGAGTGTAGAATTAAGAGAAACGTACAAGTCAAGTATTTTTTTTTTCACAGCAAACTTTTAAGCACACAGATGTTCAACGATGGCCAGCGCACACAATCACTCCAATATCAGCCAGATAAGTCCGAGATTTAATGACATTTTATACGACATAGAAATAATATGACCGTTGGTAAATGTTATAACAAAATTAAGATATCTGCCAGACAGATTGAAGTGACAAATTAAAAGTTTCAATTTTCATCAAATCGTTAACCGCTCAAAGAATATTCAGATTAACATCCATATAACAATGTTATATTCTTACACAGACTGTTATGCAAAAGTGTACGTACATAAAACAGGTGCTCGTGATCATTGCACAACGTGGCGTATTTTCAGGTATCATAAACGGTTAGACATATATATGACCCCAAACTATAAACGACCATCCGTGATATTAGATAGAAAGCAATTCGGATGTGTCAGATGACCTAGGTGACTTACTACAGTAACTATTGTAGCTTTTAAGGTTCTTTGTTTAACAATAATACTTTACAAAATATTTGCTAACTAGATATATTCTGTGTAATCGTAGACGGGTTGTGAGTGCCGTTGGAAATATCTAATAATCATTTGATCATCTATCAATGGAGACAATGGAGACAATATTTATCATATAGAATGAAAAAAAGTAGACACAAAAATAACTACAACTTTAAACAAACATTTATTTGTACACAATCAGACACACATATACAGACCTGATGACTTCGCTTAGCTACAGTGTTCTTTGTTAAAATGAAACAAACACATAAACACAAGAAATAAAAACAATTATAGATTTTTCAGACAGCAAATTGCCATTTTTTGCTGTATATTACACTACTTATATCAGAATTAATGTCCAAATGATTAAATGCAGAGTAACAACACTACATCGGTATTCTTTATCGAAACAAACTACAGGGTAACCACACATAGATAACATTGCATAGAGCAGAGGTGCTCATTTCCTTCGTTATTACACTACTCATATCAGTATACATTTTTTAATGTTCATAAACAGATTATTAATTATGCATGAGTGTTCCTTAGCGAAACAAAAAAAAAAACAACAACAGATATGGCCATTTTTACAATATGAATACCAATACTAAAGATTAAGTGGCACTATATTTGAATACATCAAAGTTTAGTTCCATTAGCATACATAACTGTTATTTTGTAAACACGTATATATTCTTCAAAAACTATAATAGCACAAATGATTATACTGAAACAGCTCGTTCATAGTATAATTATGACATATATCGAACATTTGATCAAGTCTGTTTTCGTTTTTGTTAAACTGACAAAAACAATATTATCTGCGACTGTCAACAACAAGCACTCATGTTAAAGATACAGGCTTCACAGTTTTTTAGTTTTTTTAATAAAACGGATTGAACTTTTATTACATTGTCTTGTACCCTGATGTCCTTGCAACCAGTCTTAGATTTCTTTATAATACAATCATCTATGACCTTTTCATGAAGTTTAAAGAGCACTTTATTAAACCACACGCGTGACCATTTTGTCCATTTTTGCCTTATTTTGTTTGAATATTAAGCATAATTTCATTTAGTCCAACCAACCTTTCCTGAGATCAGGGAAGTTATCAAGTACTCAAGCACACGAATATCCGCAAGTCTGATTCATTTTTCACTTGAATCAGCGTTGACAATAAGACGCATTGTCGTAAATCAGTCATCATTGGGATTGTGCCCGGTCTGGAATTCAAACTCACGACTCCTGGATTGACTGTCAGACGTGCTAGTGAATGGGTTAACTGGGACCGGTGTAACATTAAATTTTGGCCCCGTTGAAAAGTTACCCCATGGGTCACATTTCAACGGATGAGTGATCCATTTTAACATTGAAAACTGACCCCGACCGTTATTTTATGACCCACCCACACGTGAAAAAATTACCCTTGTTAAAATCTGTTCAACAGCAATTGGAAACTGACCAAATTGTCGGCCGGACCACATTTCAAGATTGAAAACTGCTATAATAAATTCGGATGTTCTCATGGATATACCGGAAAATGTTGATATACGCTATATATAACGGCCGATATGCTATAGATACGTTGTTTCATTGATGATAACACGTGTGATATAGGAATGGTGTTTGTTTAAATTGCCTTTCGTAAGTGTGGTTGTAGTTTCACAAGTTAAGAATGCGACGAAGCACTCCTATATCAGTTTTCTCGGCTGATTAAAGTTTTCTGTGCATCTTGATATCATACACATATCTCTGTAACCTCATATGCGATAGATTTGAAACTACGCTAACGGCCTTGTGTTATCAAACGTAATGGATTTTGTTAAACTAAGGGTCGCGGTGTCAACCCGTAATGTAATTGTTACACTAAGCGTGTGTTTGGTACATGTATTGACATTTGATTATAAAACAAGTTCACTTAAGGTAACAATGTTTGTTCAACTAGATATGTATTTTTCCCTGCTATTGAATTGAGGCATCTGTTGTTGTCCATGTTCGTCCGTCCGCACACACGAATGGGTAGGGTTTAGGGTTAATAGTTTTTGGACGGGTGAAAAACAGTTGAAAAATTATGTGGCTGTTTCTAGACACTTAAATCAACTTTTATTTAGCTTTATTTAATTACACAAGTAATAAACTGATAACCGCGACCCTTAGTGTAGCAAAATAAGTTTTATATGGATGTGATTTGATGAGAAAATCGTATTTCGACGATAAGTATATGTTTGTAACCCAAAGAATTATTTATAACCGCAAACATTTGTCTAAGAAAATAAGTAACAAAATAAATCTTGAAGCAAATGAGCTTAACAAAAAATATAACTTGGTCAGGTCTTTAGTATTTATTGACAAATCAGTTCGAATCAGTCCAGCGCGCTGTCTTACGGTCTTGTTTTTCTACCAATACCTTCCTATTTTTGATACAATTCATTACATTTTTGTAATATGATAATATATTTTAACAGCTTAAACATAAACGAGAATACAGATTGTATACTGCTATTAAAGGGAGTTACCTTGCATTATATAATGGTATGATTATTTCAAATGGTTCGCATGGATTTTGTCAATGTCAATTTGAAAAGGAATTGTTTTTATTTATGTTATTATCACCAACTGCTATAGCAACCATTTGTAATTATAGCAACCGATCGTAACGAAGCTTACCAGGGTTTGTGCTTAATTGTTGCAACATGCGACAGCAGTCATGTGATGTTTTGCTTATATTTAACAAACTGTTAAGAAAGGACCCCATGTTCTATCAAAATTTAACACTGATCAGTTTTCAACAACTGTTTTGAGCAGAATTTAATGTTGAAATGTGACCGGGTCAATTTCCAATGTTGAAAATTTACCCTTAGGGTCATTTTTCAACAGGCTAATAATTTAATGTTACACCGGCCCAATCAACATTAACACCCATGGCGGAGCATTCGGTGATGTTTGTATTAAAATGGCAAAGTGTGTTTGTTCTTTACACATCACATATTTAATGAACACAATGATACGAATGTTAGACAGCTGAAAATACAGTCGTGTATATTTCAAAAGTGACATAAAGCTGGAAGGAACGATTACTTTTCTGACCGCCAACTTTGCTTTATCTATTTTATCATGATGCATATTGATGCGCTGGAAAATAAGTATTGAATGTACATTTTAGTCAAAACCAATCACATTTTGATTTTATACAAGGAAATATAACCCTAATATAATACGATAACCTATTTATGAATGAATGAATGAAAGCCATTATTTAAAGAGGAATACCCCAATTAGTTTGAAACTAATCATCCTTGGGATCCTCTAAAGATACATTTATACATTATTTACAAATTACAACAGTAAAACAAAATAAAAACATTTTAAGCGTTGCAAGCAGGTTGATTGTACATGGAAAATGATAATTACATGTATATCTATTTTTTAGATAATTCAAGCCATCTTTTTAAAAATATATATAAATATATATAAATATATATAATGAATCAAGAAAGTGAGTATTATTGCATCTGTAACTACAACAGAATAAACAACAGCAGGTATCCGACGATGGATTTTGGAGTGATAAAGTTTAATTCAATTGTAGAATGTAGATTTCTAAGAACGTTATAATGGGTATTAAAACATAGCTGTTATATACGAAGGTTCATTATTTTTTGAAAGTTTGTAAAGACTATCTTTCGGGACACTGTAAAAATAGTAGATAATTAGTTTGAAAAAGGTCAGGCACTTAACACAAAATAAATGCCTTAACTTCCACTATGCAGACAACACTGAATTTATCTTCAGTCAATAATTGTAATTACCAAAAATGTGGGATAGGACTGTTGTTGCATTTTTAGCTCATCTGAGCAAAGCTCAAGAGAGCTATTCCTCTGTGTCCGTTGTTAACTTTTGCTTTAGACGATTTCTTCTCTGAAACCGCTCGATAGATTTCCACCAAATTTAGTGTCAAGCATTGTTACATGAAGATCTCTCAAATTAAACCCCGCCAAAGGGTGTTATCAGTTGTGTTTTGTTTTTTTCAGAATTTAAAAAATATTCTTCCCGGACAGTGCAATGCCTGGAGCTCTGAAATTTTGCATGTAGTATCACCTCATCAGCTTCTCTCAGACCCTAGTAAAAATTGGCCCCGCCCACGGATAAAATTGTGAATAATCAAAAATCTTCACAAGAATCAACCAACAAAAATCGTTTATATTTGGTTCAAATGATCTTGATGAATTGGGATTTGAATTTGTTCAAATAAAGGGGCTAGATTCAATTTGGGTCTAGTAAGGGGATTGGGATTTTTAAATAGGAAAACTATGAGTTAACAGGAAATTATGTTTTTTTCTCATTTATTTAATATATTATTTCAAACATCATGATGTCTCGGACATTGTTTAGTCATTTAATATGTAAGAGACAGCAAGGGCCCAAACAGAATATTTTTTATTATGCCTTTTGTTAAATGTTAGTGTTTGTCAATTATTTGTTTTCTTAATTTACTTGTTTGACAGCGTTATAGGCAATGTTTATTTTTGAATGATAAATTTGGGCAGCAATTTATTCATAGAGCTTTTATAATGTACACCACCATTAGAGCTACGTTTGCGTCTGGCAAAGTTACAGTGTGAAATACAGTATTTGTAAGATAGAAAAAAGAATATAATTATACATATATAATAAATGTAATGCTAATATACCGTTTCGTTGTGTCTTTACTCATGCGCATGTACGCATACTTTGTAATATTAACGCTTGCGTCTGGCAAAGTTACAGTGTGAAATACAGTATTTGTAAGATAGAAAAAAGAATATAATTATACATGTATAATAAATGTAATGCTAATATACCGTTTCGTTGTGTCTTTACTCATGCGCATGTACGCATACTTTGTAATATTAACGCTTGCGTCTGGCAAAGTTACAGTGTGAAATACAGTATTTGTAAGATAGAAAAAAGAATATAATTATACATGTATAATAAATGTAATGCTAATATACCGTTTCGTTGTGTCTTTACTCATGCGCATGTACGCATACTTTGTAATATTAATGTTAATGTAATTGACCGTACATTTATATGTCAAAATTTAGCATAATATCACCCATTAAACTGCAAATATGCTGGTTTACTGTGCCATGTATACTACATACATGTGAAAATAAATGTTATATTCTGTAATGTACGTGTATCTTGTCGTTTGCATGTTGCCAACACATGCTTGCCCAAGTATATTTTATTAGTTTGCCAATCTGGTGCAAACATAACAGAACAAAACAGTCTAAACCGTTTTACGCAGTGCTTTCTAAAAGTTCACAAAATATTTTTATATAGGGTTAACCTACATTAATTTTTTAAAATTAGTTAGAACCATCGTACACTATGGTGGTATATATAAAATCCTGACACCATGTTTGATGTCAGGTACGTCGCGAACACTTTATGTCACGAATTAAAACACTGAAACAATGAATGAGGTGTATGTAAACATATATGTTAATATACTCCCACAAACCTCTACCTCACCCCAAAAATAAAACAAACACACAGAATAACAACAAACATGCTTTTATTTAGAGTGCATTAATGTAGAAACAAAATTCGGCAGACTTTGTGTCCTTCAGTACATTCTTTAAAAATGTTTTGGACGCACATATAATGAACGTTTGGTAGACCAATGAAATGCATGTAATTTCTGACATTACAGATGTTTTGTACGAGTCGTTTTGCATGGGAAAATTTACAACAAATCAAACAAAAAAGGAAATAAAACTGTTTAAACTCAAGTATATATGGCTTACGTAAAATTGCTTTTTGGAATAAATCAATTGTAATAAGGTTAAATTATTGTAATTCTGATATATAAACTAATGCACACAAATATTGTGCTGCCAATATGATGTAATGTTACATATTAGTTCTACTTTAACTGTAACATTGCGATTTAAATTTACCTTCGTTACAATAATTGTATTTTCTTGAAGTGTTTATATGTCAACCAAAAACAATGAATGAGCTCTTATAACACCATACATTTTTATTTCTTGCAGGCCTGTCTAAAACACATGCAAATAAAAAGATGTCCCCATCCAATAAAAAAAAAGGAAATAAAGCAATCAAGTAAGACTACATCTAGAAAACACTGCCTTCCCTCACAAAAGAGACGGGCACTTGAAATTATTACAATTTTAAAAGGTAAAACACACAGACAACAAAATAGTTAACTCGGTAGGGGAATGGAATGGTTAGTGGCAAAGTCGATATTGTATGTAAGTTACTATAAAACAAGCCCTTTGCTATTCAATGATGTCTTTTAAGCCTACATGTTTAAACTACTATCTTTAACTACATATCTTTTTGTCACGACTCACTTTTGTTACTCGAAACTCACGTTTCTTACTCGAAACTCACTTTTCTAACTCGAAACTCACTTTTGTTACTCGAAACTCACTTTTCTAACTCGAAACTCATTTCCTACGAAAAGTGAATCTCATCTTTAGACGGTATATTGTCGTCGTATATACCTGTTTTGTTGTGAATATCTTCTATTAAATGTGTATTAACTTTACAACGTTGCTTTTGAATGTTTTTATGCAGTGTTATATAATTTGTTGATATATTTAACTAGTTTGTTTGAATACTAAGCTTCATGTTTATGCCATCGATGGCTAACGGACGATTAGTAACTTTACCGATCTTTCCAGGGATCCAGGAAGGTTAACCAGTACTCGAGCACACAATCTTGGTAATTTTCCCGTTTGAGTCAGTGGGAAAAGGCAAATGAAAATCAATCATCAAAGATACTGTAGCCTAGAGAGAATTTGAACTCACGACATAGTTAATCAGAGGAGCTACTGATTGAGCTAACAAGACCCGGCTTATATCACTTTGATATATAATTTATAGCTAGTGATACTACTTATAAACTATTCAATATTCATCAATTGTTTCATTTAGACCTAAATATAGTTACAAAAAATAAAACGTTTTAACAAAATATGTTTGCAATCACGTGCCGGTATTGTGACCCGGAAATCAATACCGCAGTCAAAATGGAAATATGATTTTTTGGCCACGGTACAATTCCATATTGGCCCCGATGTTAAACAGACTGCGTACATGATCTTTAGTGTAAAATTACTTTTAGTTTCAGAGAACAATAATTAGTAACCGTCTACGTGATAGCTACCGAATTCCATCACGAGAAACGTGAACACTTTTAAAACGGCAGAAAAGAATTTGGAAAGCTTAACAAATGACTACCGGAACCATTAAACGCAATTCTTCACAAAATTCGAGACAGATAAGCGAGGAAGGCGGCCGAAGAGTTATGGAAAATATGAAACACACTAACAATAAAATAAAGACAAGGACCGACGTTTGAAAAATGTCAAAACTGGCTGCGCAGCGAAGACTTGGCTGTTCATTTTGAAGAAATGATACCGATTACTTTGAATCTGACAGTTGTACGATTTTATCTAGGTGTAAGGAAACGGGACGATTCTGAATAGGAGCCAGATACAATACAGTCGTACCAGTATACATCGATACCTACAAGATCACGATTACCGGTGGAATTTTATGAAAGACGATTTGTTTGAAGTATTCAAGAGATGTATTATCCTAAAAAAGGAAGTCACTAAAACAAAATGGATGGGAAATCAGAGTCCTAAGACCGACGCAGATGAGGAGATCAACACAATAAAACAGAAGGAGTTGTAAAAAATATTATGTTGTAAACCCGTTTCGTTGATGCATGTTATTTTCAATAAAAGGAATTACCAATACAACTATAACAAATTATAGATAACACGGCGCAGTAGTCCAGTGGTAGAACATTCGCTTTTTACTGTCATTGCTATTTATGTTGATGTTTTACTATACCTATCATTTCTAGTTTTCCTCTGAATGTAACTACTGTTGCTACAGTTTCTGTTGAAGATATTATTATTTTGCTCTCTCTGTTAATGTTAGTGCTGATGTTACTGCTGTTATTGTTGATGCTACTAGTGTTACTTTTTTAATAATACTTCTGTTACTGTAGTTGATGTAACTGATATTCAGGTTGATGATACTACCGTTACTGATTTTTCTGTCAATGATACTACCGTTACTGTTGTTTATGTCAATGATACAACCGTTACTGTTGCTTCTGTCAATGATACAATCGTAACTGTTGTTTTTGTCAATGACACAATCGTTGCAGCTGTTTATGTCAGTGTTGCTATCGTTACTGCTGTTTCTGTACTCGTTACTGTAACGTTGTTTCTTTTAATTTTACTCCCGTGACAGCTATTTCTGCCCATGTAACTACCGTTACAGATGTTAATATTCATATTACTTCAGTTACTCTGTTTCTGTCAGTGTTACTACTGTTACTGATGTTTATGTACATGTTATAACCTTTACTACTGTTTCTACATGTTACTACTGTTGCTGCTGTTTCTGTCCCTGCTACTCCCATTATTGCTGTTAACGACAAGTTACAACCGCCACTGTTTCTGCCCCTGCTACTCCCATTACTGCTGTTAATGTACAAATTACAACCGCCACTGCTGTCTCTGTCCATATGACTACCGTTGGTGTTGTTTATGTCAATGCGACTACTGTAACTGATGTTTATGTCAATGTAACTACTGTTGGTGTTGTTTATGTTCACTTTATTATCGCCACTGCTGTCTCTGTCCATGTTACTACTATTACTGATGTTTATGTCAATATTACTACCGTTACTGCTGTCTCTGTCCATGTTGCTACGTTACTGTTGTTAATGTCCATGTTACTACTGTTACTGCTGTTTATGTCAAATTTTACAGCCGCCACTGCTGTCTCTGTCCATGTGACTACTGGTACTGTTGTTTATGTCCACGTTTATACTGTAACTGATGTGTATGTCAATGTTACTACCGTTACCACTGTTTATGTACACGTTATGGCCACCACTGCTATCTCTGTCCATGTGACTACGTTGGTGTTGTTTATGTCCATGTTACTACTGTTACTGATGTTTATGTTAAAGTTACTACCTTTACTGCTGTTTATGTACACGTTATTACCGCCACTGCTGTGTCTGTCCATGTGACTACCGTTGGTGTTGTTTATGTCCATGTTACTACTGTTATATATGTTTATGTCAATATTACTACCGTTACTGCTGTTTATGTACATATTATTACCGCCACAGCTGTCTCTGTCCATGTGACTACCGTTGGTGTTGTTTATATCCATGTTACTACAGTTACTGATGTTTATGTCAAACTTACTAACTTTACTGCTGTTTTTGTACACGTTATTACCGCCACGGCTGTGTCTGTCCATGTGACTACCGTTGGTGTTGTTTATGTTCATGTTTATACTGTAACTGATGTTTATGTCAAAGTTACTACTGTTACTGCTGTTTATGTACACGTTATTACCGCGACTGCTGACTATATCCATGTGAATACCTTTGGTATTGTTTATGTCCATTTGACTAGTGTTACTGTTGTTTATATCAATGTTACCTCTGTTACTGATGTATATGTCAATATTATAAACGTAACTGCTGTTTATGTACACGTTTTTACTGCCAATGCTGTCTCTGACCATGTGACTACCATTGCTTTTGTTTATGACAATGTTACTAACTTAACTGCTGTTTCTGTTGTTACTGACCTTGGTTCTACCGTTACTACTGTTTATATCCATTCAACTTCTGTTACTGATGTCGATAGCAATGTTACTACCGTAACTGATGTTTATGTACACGTTACTACCGCCACTGATGTCTCTGTCTATGTGACTACCGTTGGTGTTGTTTATATTCATTTAACTACTACTACTGCTGTTTTTGTCAGTGTTACTACCGTTACTACTGTTTCTGTCAGTGTAACAAACATTATTTTGTTACTGACATTGTTTCTACAGTTACTACCGCTCATTTCCATGTTACTACCGCCACTTCTGTCTCTGTCTATGTGACTACCGTTCGTGTTGTTTATATTCATATAACTACTATTACTGCTGTTTATGTCAGTGTTACTACCGTTACTACTGTTTCTGTCAGTGTAACAACCATTACTTTGTTACTGACATTGCTTCTACCGTTTCTACTGCTTATTTCCATGTTACTTCTGTTACTGATGTTTATGTCAATATTACTACCGCCACTTCTGTCTCTGTCCATGTCCCTACCGTTGGTATTGTTTATATCCATGTTACTACTGTTGCTGCTGCTTATGTACACGTAACTACCGCACCACTGTCTCTGTCCATGTGACTACTGTTTCTGTTGTTTATATCCATGTTACTACTGTAACTGATGTTAATGTCAATGTTACTACCGTCACTGCTGTTACTGAACATGCTACTACCGTTAACATAGTAATATTCTTGACTGGCACAAGCATAAGGATAAAACCACTAGTTTTTTTTAAAGATTGTAGCAGTTTATAAATATAGCATAACACTTTACATTATATTGGTACAATCAAAATGGTCAATATAGCCATCAAATTATTTTCTGCAGGTATTGGTGTTCTGAGTGTCAGTTTTCTATTTTGGCCACACAATCTGTTCATTCAACTATACTATTCACACAGTCGGGCAGATGGGAATCTTTTGTGATTGAGGACACTTCCCATGCCAGGGCTGTATTAAAAATTCACAGTTTTATTTTAATCTCAATCTGTCTGAACATGCCATCACAACAGTTTAACACTGGTGTCTTCTGACAACACTAATTGTTTTTAATAGTTTTTTTAGCATCTTACATAGGGAGGGGTCTTCACTTCTTTGTTTCTACCATTCAGCTACAACCTTATGCAGTTAGTGTCTATAAGTACTATACATAAAGAAAGTGTGAATTGGTATTATCCCTTGTTGCTTGGGAAAAGCGTCCATGAGTCAGCACTTGATAGTCTTGTCAGCCATTTTACACTATTGTGTTGTAAAGATGTTTCCAATTCCGCTGGTCTGTGCATTTATATATGTTGTAAGCTGGCCTTGAAAGATGCCTCAAGGTACTGTCATAATGAAAAATCATGTAAATGGACATAGTAATAAACCTTTTAACCATTTATGTTTTTGCTTACATTTATGTCTAATGCATGAAACACCATGGGACATCATATTTTTTCTTCATTATATACCATAGAACATCCTGTTTTTTTCATTGTTCGTCATGGGATGCAATGTTTTATCTTTGTTATTTGCAATGGGATATCATGTTTTTGCTTTTAAGCTTGCAGTGGGACATCATAATTTTTTTTCATTGTTTGCAGTGGGACATCATATTTTTTTTTTACTTTACAAACATGGGACAAGCGCATTTTGGTTGATGGTAATTTGATTAGTACCGTCCCACCTCCCTGATAAATATTGTGTGGTACATTAAAATCGCCACTGCTGTTTTTTTACAATATTACTAAAGTTACTATTGATTCTGTCCATGTTTCTACCGTTACTGATGCTTATGTTCATGTTGCTACCGAAAATGAAGTTTATGTCGATGTTACTACGGTTACTGCTATAAAAATTCCATATTACTATCGTCACTTTTGTTTATGTCAGTGCCACTACCGTTGTTCCTGGTCATGATAGTATCATTACTGCTGTGTTTGTCCATGATAGTCAACGACAGTACCGTTACCTCTTGTCCTGTCCATAATAGTATTGTAAGAGCTGTTTGTGTCAATCATATAACCATTACAGATGTTTCTGTTTATGTAAATACCGTTACTACTAGTCCGGTCCATGAAACTCTCGCTACTGCTGTGTCTTCCCATTATACTACTGTTACTCTTTTTTAGTCTATGTTACTAGTGTTACAACTGATCCGTCCGTGATACTATCGTAACTGCTGTTTCTGTCCATGATATTACCGTCACTGGTGTTTCTGTCAGTGTTACTACCACCACTACTGGTCTTTTCCATGATAGTACCGTTACTACACATCGTTGCCATGCTACTACCGTCATTGGTGTTTCTGTCTGTGTCGCTGCCGTTACTCCTGGTTATGATAGTATCGTTATTGTTGTTTCTGTCCATGCTATTACCGTTAGTGCTGTTTATGTCCATGGTATTACCGTTACTGCTGTTTCTGTTTATGGTACTTCTGGTAATGTTGATTCTGTCCATGATACTATGCTACTACCATTACTATTGGTTCTGTCAATGATACTACCGTTACAACCGGCCCTGTCCATAAGAGTGTCGTTACAGCTGTTTGTGTCCATGATATAACCATTACAGCTGTTTCTGTATATATAAATATCGATACTACTGGTCATGTCCATGATATTACCGCTACTGCTGTGTCTGTCCATGATACTACGATTACGCCTGTTTTTGTCTATGCTACTACCGTTACTACTGGTCAGTCGTGATACTGTCGTTTCTGCCGTTTCTGTTCATGGTACTACCGTTACTTCTGGTGCTGACCATCGTATTAACATTAATGTTTTTTCTGTCTATGATATGTTTCTGTCAGTGTTATAACCGCTACTGCTGTTGCTATTAATGTTACTATCGTTATGGTTGTTTCTGTCAGTGTTACTACAATTACTGCTGTTTCTGTCAGTGATACTACCATCACTGCTGTTTCTGTAAATGTCACACGTACATGTTACTACCACCACTGCTGTTTCTGTCCCGTTTTACAACCAATACTACTGTTTCTGTCAGTGTTAAAACCGTTACTGCTGTTGCTGTTCATGTTACTACCGTTACTGTTGTTTCTGTCAGTGTCACTATTATTACTGCTGTTTCTGTACATGTAATTACCGTTACTAATACAAATGTCTATGTTACTACAGTAACTTATGTTTATTTCTATGTTACCACCGTTACTATTGGTCCTGTCCATGATAGTACGTTACTGGTGTTTCTATCCGCGTTACTTCCGTTTCTGCTGTTTTTATTCCTCGGATTACCGTTACAGTCTATGTTACTACCGTTGCTATTGTTTCTGTAGATGTTACTTTACTAACTGATGTTTATGTACATGTTTATACAGTTACTGATATTTATGTAGATGGTACAACCAATGTTGCTACTGTTTCTGTTGATAATATAATGTTGTTACTGATGTTTATATTAATGTAACTGCTGATGTTACTGCTTTTACTGTTACTGTTGTGGATGGTACTATTGTTACTATTCTTGTTAATGATATTACTGTTACTACCGTTACTGTAGTTGATGTTACTGATATATAGGCTGTTTCTGTCAACGTTACTAATTTGTGAAGTATGAATCCAGCTAAAGTTTATATCCTACTAAGTGTTGTAAGTTTAGATGCCACTGAGTTGAACAGGATATCGAACGCGTGAGTATTGGCGTGATCGGCCAACATTTTATCTACTGCACAACCGCCCCTTTGTGTTTGAGAATGAAACACACGTTTCAGCTGTTTCTGTGGACAAGACTTCTGTTACTGCTGCTAAATGACTACAATGTATCATTATACAGTTAGATACCCTTGTTGTTACAAAATATCTTTTGATTTTCATTGATATATTGTTACTGCTGTTTCTATTAGTATTGTTACTGATGTTTGTGCTGTTCCTATTGATGATACTATTGTTATTGCGGTTGTTGTTGACGATACTAATGTTATTGTGGTTAATATCTGTGGCTGTTACAAAAAATGATTGAGACTTTTGATAACAAAGGAAGACACTAGGTTGTACGTTTGAATAGAATATATTTATTTTCATAGTTGCGTGTACTTATACAATATAACGCATTATTCACTCAACCCCATTCCAGTCTAATGCACATAACTATTTTAAACAAGTTGGCTGCTTTTAAAAAGCATCCAATGGTTAGGTCTTATAAACGATGTGGCAATTCAAGTGAATGAATGTGTAAGTTTAGTTCCTTGTACAGGGTACTAAATACACGGATGATACCAAATCTCGACGAGGTTCCGGCTGACATAGCGAATTTCCGGCTGCAGTTGTGCCTGATGGTTACTTTTAAATGTACTGATCTCAATCATTATGTATTGCCATTTGCATATTTAACAAGAAACTTACCTTATATATTGTCTAACGTACTTACTGCTATGTGCTATACAATTTCCTTCTGTGATAATAATATATTTTAAAATAATTCGTATCCATGTTTTAAATTAATTTGTGGATATATAATTTTTTAAAAACAACAGTTAAAAATTACTGTTTTTCCAAAACTTGTGCATTCGGCGATATATCTGATTCTGATGACGTGCTGAAAATACTGTAGCTGTTTAATTTTTTTATTATTTCCATCAGCATATTATAATAATTGAGTAAATACATCGTTATTTGAAAATTATTTATATTAACTATATTAGGAATCTGTCAGAAACGGCGATACATTGTCAAAAAAGAAAAGTTTCAAGGCCTCATTTAAGCAAGGAATTTTAGAAAATTCCTTGATTTAAGGCATTATTATTTTTTTTTCCTGATTAAATATACAAAGTAAAATTTAATCGTGATCTCAGTTAGTGCATTAAAATGTCACAATCAATTATTACACACACTGCATTTGAAGTTTTCTTTTAGCCGGAAAGTGGTCGGAACATGACTAGGTTTTAATATCAATAGCGGTTTGTACATTCCCATGATGCACTGTTTAGAAAAACAATGGCGACCACCATGTGGCGAATGCCGTGTTTTTAACACGTGATCGTGAAGTTTTAATTTGCCAGCGCCCAGAGTCAATTTCTTAACTCGCCATTATATGGGGTTCGGTCGCTTATGCGACCTACCCAAAAAGCAAAATTTAAGTTAATCGGTACAATGTAATACAGTCCGTGTAAAACATATTGATTTTTATTCTCAAGATCAATAAAAACTCTAACTAGGTAATGGAGGGACACTTTTCGTATTGGTTGTATTTGTTATCTTTACCTAGAGCTTATGAAATCAATTATTTATTACACTATATAGTTTGTAATATAACGTTGTTTTATATTCAATAACAAATAAGAACTTCTAGTTAAAATGCTTGCCTTTACTACTACCGAATAATAATAAAGGATGTAATAAAAAAAGGTAGCAAGTAAAAGTAACCATGTTTCTGTTTAAATATTTATTTATTTGCGTTATAATTTAAAAATTTGCGTTACCCTTTTTCTTAAGAACAACTATCAATAATTGATTTAAGAAGACTATGCGATGGCCCTAAATCACTCACTTGTGGCTTGCAGGATACAATGCCAAAATAAAACGGTTTTGGTATTTCGAGGATTATAACCCAGTTTTGTATTTTCTAATTAGACGTGTTCAAACCATTATCTAAGACTTTATCAAGTAACTAATGCGTATGTTCTAAGATAAATACAGCTGTAGAATTGTACATAATAAGTGCAATAATTGATGATTTATTGTTCTTCCAACATTAATTAACAGATGAAAGTTTCGTAAATAACATTATTACCCTTGCTAATGCAAGAAACCATTCAGCCATATGATCTGTTATATAAAAGCGCACAACCGTTATATTTAACAAAACACAAACGGGGATTTCCCTACTTATAATGACATCGATCTACCTGTTGAGATAACAGGGACAACTGTTCGCATTTACGTCGCTATCGTGACTTCCTAGTGTGTTTTGATTGATCATGTGAGTTCACCTATATGCAGACGAATTCAAACATAACAAAAACAACTTTCAGCAACGGAGTTCATTACAATTTTAAGGGGGAAATTTGTTTTAGTCCAACCTAAGCGTCACTTTCATTTTCATCTTTATAGGCTCACAAAATGATAATAATGGTAGTATAGATGTTAGAGTGTTAGCCGCGTAACTAAAGGTCGTAGATTCGATTCACAGCTTGGCCAAATGGCATTTAAAAACATTTGGCATGGTTCTACCTATAGAACGGACAGAAGACCATTTCATATAAGCTCTGAGTTTATTTCGCAGTTGAGCTAAACTAAATTAGTATATTAAGCTATTTAGAGGATCATGAAAAATCTAAGACTTAAATTTTTAATACACACTGAATATAACAGGTGCCTGCTTTAGGCGTTTGAATGTCATTTTGGTCTGTCTTCCATGCCAACTATACATGTTTGCCAGTATGATCTTCATTATGTGTCTAATAACACGGAGCTCAGTATAGGATGTGTTGTCTGACCAAAAGCAGCCAAATAATTAATCAACGAAATGAAACCAATAACATAATGTTTTGAGTACACAATGGATTGTTAAGCATACAATGTGATAACAGTGGGCACTGATGATTTTGTAACTTTTGAAACATTCTTATGAATGTAAAATGTCTTAATATTATATATACTTTAAATCTGCTACAATACAATAGAAAATCAGACATATATTTTTACAGGAATAAGGAAAACTATAATACTGTAGAGAACGAGTTCCAGTTATGGTCGGCACAATGTAATATAGGTCGCACTTAAGAATTATCCTTAAACGACGGTTGCAAATTTCTTATTCCCAAGAAATTAGAGCTGTGTAAAGAGATTTGGTATTATTTTGATGAAAATGCATACAATTTTCATATTTCTTAGTGCATATGAATGAGGACACTGAAACATTTTATGATTTTCGCTTGAATGCCATTGGGAATAGTTTTATAAATCTGTAACAGTTTTAAGTTGTTCAGTGATACATTGCAGCAAATGGGTAGAATTGTCAAAAATGCAGGTCTGCGATCAAACCATCGATCAAACCATCAAAATTGAAAAAAATCAACCGGTTCACCCCATGTTTTTTTCTGCATAATACCAACAGAAGACTATCTGTGGGAACACGGCACTTTTAGAACTAGTGGCAATGTATCAGTGTTTTAGAAGTACATGTCTTTATATTAAAACATTAATTCTAATACAAAACATTACAGAAATATGCTTAGTTATAATGTTTAGATTATTTTAACACACATCCTAAGTTATTTTTTATCAGGAGAGACAATCATTGTATTAAGTATTGAGTATTTGCAATTGAATATTAAACACTCTATTATTAATAGCTATACTATGTAGTAAATGTTTTACCACCTAATGTCTAAGGAAAGATAATAAAGACAAAGATAACGAAAAGCGTCTCCTCAATGATGTCCCTTCATTATATGTGTTCGAGGGTCACTCAATATGTTTATCATTGGATATGCCTGCAACACCACAACAATTATATTAATCTATGAAATAAAATTGAATAGTAGAGTCCACAATAAACACATGTTATTTAAAAAGTTATTTTATTCGTAGTTGGTTTTGTTAAACATTTCATGAATCCCATTATATTTGATTTTGTTTATTGTTTTCCTTCATTAAGAACTTGTTTACTCGGAATTGTCTTTTTCTGAATATTTTAATCATGTCATACTTCTGTTGTCGCAACTGGCAACTAATTAAATAATGACACAATTTATATTGTAAACTATTTAAGTTCAATTAAGTGTGCTTGCTTTATTGTTTGTCTTCTTTGCCGATTGAAAATATGTCTTTATCATAGAGTATTTAGTTTTTGTTTCCTTGAAAATTGTTTTATGACATGCATGCTTTGCATTATGTATGTGTAGACATAACACGAAAACTACTATTGCATTTATTTGCTATGATCAGACAATATTTTAGAATTTAAACACCAATGTATTTGGTACAAATGTAGGCAACGATGAAACTATACTCTTTTCCAATAGTATTCTTATGTAAATGTTCCCTTACAGAGCACCAGTACAATACCCACCCCCATTTGTTTTTAGAATATTTAATTTCATGCTGATGTTATAATAACTAAATAATGTATAATATTGTTGACTGATCGCTTTTTGTAAACGAAATCGTTGAAATTACACGATTTTAATCATTTTTGGGCATCATCTGGTCTTTTCTTATGATTCAGTCCTCCACTTTGGACCAAATAAAATTTGATTTGAACAAACACTGCTTCAGATGACATACTTAAACATACATGTATTATAGAACACACGTATGAGACCATGGTTAGTGTCCGTTTCCCCACAGTCTTCATACCTTGCCTTGTGAAAAAAAAATCCCCACGCATAGGGAAAATCTTAGTCCCTTTGGGAAACTTAATGATCACTGTTGAACTAAAACTAATTTAGACAATACTTTTGATCTGAAATAAAATATTATTTTTGCACAAATAAATGTGCAAATGAGTTTTTCCATCATCATACATAATTCCTTAATAACACTTTAAGACCACTTACAGGACCCTAGCTCCATAATTTACAATTTGTAAATCCCTACTCATCAGGAAGATTTGTATACGACTTGCGAGTAGATTAACAGATGTCCAATTCTAACTATTTTGGGACCCCACCTAACCCCTTATTGCAATTCAATCCTGCTTATTGGAGCAAAACTTTATGATGCCTTTAAAAGATCTCAAACTGAGATCAAAGTTTGCATGATCATTTTCCATGTTCCACTTATAGCACCCATATCAATTCAAGTGTCTTCATACATTTTAAGAAAAACATAAGGAATTGTAACCTTAAGATTGCAAGTCAAACATTATTATGAAATATCTTAAAGAGACAATAATGTAGTGTTCAAAACCTAAATACAATATAAACATCTCTGTAATTTGTTCATAGAAGTCTTAAATCTTCGCACAGAATTACACATTGTATAAAACAAATAAAAGTGTTATATTGTTAAATGGTTTATAGTATACTTGTGGAACTGATACATTGCACATTTAATTTGTTTCAGTTTCATTTAGTTTATATTTTATTTGCATGAGCTTTTTTCTCCCCAATATTATAAATCATGCTATTTAAGATTTAAAACACATATAATCTCCTGCACAATATATCATTGACAAAAATGTAACTCGTTAAGTTTGTTTTACCTAAATCCGTATACATGTCTGTAGGCTATTTGAGACTCAATGTGGGGGGGGGGGGGGGGGGGGGGGGGGGGAGAGGTGTTGCATATTTACTCTTCAACAGATTAATAAAATCGAATTCGATGTTTGTTGTTTTTATTTTGGCTTTGTGTACTTTGCTTCAAAGCGATCCTTTTAACATACATTATTATACGTTAACATGTACGAGTCAATGGCCCTTGTTTGAAAGTATATTAAAGGGTATTTACTTGAGCTAGGTATTGTATGAACCCAATCAAAGTTGCCTTTCCATTGAGAATAAAAATCAATAAGTTTGTACGTGGATTATATTGCTTGGTACAGGTGAACTTTGTATTTGCTAATTTTTTGCATAAGTTATTTGCATTGGACTGGAATGGGGTAATACTTTCTATTATATAGGAAGGGCAAAACGGTTATTCAAATCACCTCCCAAAGTCTCTTCTTTTGTTGTCCACATTATTATTTAATAACTTAAATCAATATATTGCGTAGATGCAATCTTAAAAAGGTGAATTGAATAGATGAAAATCAAGATTCATCCAAGTATCTACCCTGTCGCTAAACAGATGTCACGAATAAACCCTTGCTATGACAATTGTTGTTGTTGTATGGTGTTTAGCGTCGCTTTCAACAATGTTTCAGTCATATCGTGACGATCTTGAGACAGTTTTCTGGAGTTTCATGCCGCAGACACATGGTACTCCATTAAGGAAACACACACGCAGACACATCAGAAACGTAAAGACTAAATTATAAGATGTATCAAAAAGTGATTCTTAATTGAGTTTTACTCCCAGTACTATGAGCCAAGACGTAGATGAGAGTGTTCCCCACCACTTCTGCAAATTGTGTTGGTGGTGTGTGTATGGCAGTGGCCTCGCTTGGTCAAAGTAAACTTGTAGATCTATAATATAATGTACATGTATAATTCCTTGATATATCGTATATACATACATTTTCTGGTTATAATTAACTCTGTTTATCTGCGAGAAAATCCATCTTTTTAATATAAGTTTTCAACGTTGAAATGTGGTCCGGCTGATTATTCGGTTAGTTACTAACTCTTGGTGATGAGATTTTAACAAAGGTAAATTTTCCACGTGTGGTTGGGTCATTTAAAAACGGTCGAGGTCAGTTTTCAATGTTAAAAAATGATCACTCATCTGTTGAAAAGTGACTTATGGGGTAATTTTTCAACAAGGTCAAAATTTAATGTTACACCGGCATCAGAAATATAATATAATTGAAAATGTAAATAAACTGAGGGCAATTACATGTTCGATTTTATTTTAGATATTACAGAACTACATTGATACAGTATATATACATATACAAAGAGTATTAAATAAATACGTATGTGCTTAAAAGGAAATGTTATAATAAATATATTTTGAATGCTGCCTATTGTCCATGCTGTAATTATTCAACGGAAAGCTTATACCAACACTATTTACAGATCGAATTTACAGCTTTAAAGTCTAGAAGCCTATCAATACGTCCATATACTAGTATAGGCCATTTTAAAATCAAACGACAGTGATCCTCAATTGCTCATGTATTAGCTTTCTGACAAAATAATCAAAATCGTTAAATAATATCAGACCCGTTTTTTTTTTTTTTTACAAAGATATCTGAACTAAATTGCTTCAAATCTATTGATTGACAGTGACGTTCATGCCCACTGGACCGGGTTCTTTACTAGTTATCATTTTGTAATATATATATTATGTTACTGTCATGAACATATCACTGTAATAATCTATAATAAACTATTAACTTACTTACTGACTTTCTTTCTTACTTGCTTACTCATTTACACACTTACTAATTATTTACCTGCTTGATTACTTACTTACGTATTTACCTGTTTGATTGCTTACTTAATTTTCTGCCTTCAACTGCCTGCCTGCCTGCCTGCATACATGCATCCTCTGCCCTGCTATAACCTGCCCTGGCCTACTTACCTTCCTTGCTTGTTTGCTTCCTTCTATTTCCTTCCTTACTTACTTACTGACCACATCTGAAACAACATCGTGCTATATAGAGTTTCTTATTATAGTTTATTGTAAAAGACTTGTGTTATTAACAAGGGACATCAATCCTACAATAAATTGTTCATAAACATGATTGTATTATCTCCACAGAGACTGTAACTGTTAAACAAATAAGATTATGATGTATGTTGTTAGGATTAAAACTATCACAGGGCAGAACATATATAGATTTTTACAATACAGTTTCATATTGTTAATTGCGAATTATAGTTAACTTTGCCTGTGCATGACATTACGTGAATGTTAATAAACACAGGAATATTAAACACGCAAAAGCTTACGCTCTCGCGTCCATACACCACAGGTTCTCCATTGTTTGAATGGTACTTAACGCCATTGTCAACACATTTCGGGTTATATATCCAGCAGATCCAGTTGAATTGGTGGAGGAAGACACCAGGATGAATCTGAAGAGAACCACCGTTCTTCCGCAGGTAACAAACAAACTTTCTCACATAATGATTTTTGAAGTGAACGACATTTAAACCTATTACCTTAGCGGTAAGGGGTGAAGACCTCCGAATGAATTGGAGTAGAACCACCCACCGTCCTTTACTACTTTATATATTTATATTCACACTACAAATGTTACTTGTAAGACATTATATTTATGTTTTCTTTTATTCAGTTACCATATAATATGTTATGTTTCAATATATTGCTCGTATTTGTGTATACCATTGTTTTATGTCTTTCATGGAATAAAATATATTCATCACAAACAAGAACCATCATCCTTCCGCAAGTAACTGGCAAACTTTCTCACATAAATGTTTTTGAATGAGCAACATTCAAACCTACGACCTTAGCAGTGAGACGGCATGTTAAACCACTTGGCCTGTGAGGACCCTTTCAACATTTAGTAAAAAAATGTAACTAATAAGGAAAATCCCTTTAACAATGCTTATTTGATTATATATAAGCACTCCTTTTATATAGGCTGCAACGCGAGTCTAATATACATATATTTACTATGCGTGTTATACTGCTTGTCTTCTTTTGTATTTGTATTAGTTACCCTTATTTTTTATTTATCAAATTTTGTAGTGTACTAATTATTTCAAATGTTTTATAACCTTGTTATTTGTCCAATACAGTGTCTTTATATCGGAGCTACCTAAAATTAAGTTTAAGTATTGGCATAGACATATAAATAATTATAAGTTTTAACTTTCCAGTAGAACTCCGTTGGCTCAAACACGAATGGCTCGAACACACATATTACTCGAACAACTAGTCACTGCCGAATTACTATTTATTTTTTTATTATACTTCCTTCTATGGCTAGAAAACTGATGGCTGGAACAGCTGAAATAGATATTAGTTCAAGCTAATATACGTATATGTATTATTCGCACCTTTAATTCGAACTATTTTGTCCAGTCCCGTCGGGTTCGAGCAATTAAAGTTATATTGTATTTATGTTTTGATAATCTTTAATTACTTGGACTCTGTTCTATTATTTTGATACAACTCAGGGTATTAACATATGATTTGCACTTACTGACGAAGATCTGCAAAGTATAATGTTTTCAATTATTAACAAGGGTTATCAACCTTTTCCAACACAGGAACCAAAAGTATTGTCTTAATATATGCTCTAATTTCATATGAACATAATGTGTGTATAGGTTTTTCAGAAAAAGTGTAAAGTGAAAATTGCAGTATGTCCCTTTAAAGAATGTTAGTAACCTTATAAATGTGAATGACTAATAAATTACACAGCAGTTTTTAAAAATATCTTTGTTTTAAATTAGTAAGACTATTATTATCTAAAGCTTAATGTTCCTTCTGTGGTTTCATGTTTAATGAAGTATTCACTGAACATAATCACAATGTTTTTCAGTGCATATCGCCCCATTTGTTCAAAAAGGTACTAGGTGCCTTTTTATTTTATATACTTGGTACCTTATTGCACCAGTGAGGCGATACCATGTAAGCACGCCATTGACACACGTGATATGTTTTAAAAAATATATATTTAACAATGCAATATGCAGATTCATTCATTCATGTCACGATCGAGTCGTCCGTAACTGCTGTGAAGGACACAGACGTTATTACAATAAAACAAGGCTAATATTGGTGATAATGGTTGTATCGGCCTGTAAACAAGTCGATTATATATGTTTTGTTATGATTTAAAATAAACAGAAAGTAGAACTTCAGTTAAACTTATCGTTCTACACCTGGACGAGATAATAATACTTCTATCAGTTACAAGAAACAAAGCATTTACCTTGACAGTATAGATATGCCACGGTGACATAGTTCTGTCAGCTTGATTTTCACATATTAAGTCGACGTTAGAAAAGTATGATGTCAACAAATCACTCATTATGGTGACATACTTTTGTTAAATAAGTTACTTATTCAAATTGTTATGGAAACATCGGTAAGTGATTAACTGGCTGGAAAAGCCTATGAGTGGCATGTGTTCATGTTCTGCAATAAATTTATTAGTTACTGATGCTGACATCAGCGTCCTGCTGTCAACACAAAGCGCACTGGTGTAGCTGGGCTAATCATATAAATTAGGTCATGCGAAATGTTAGACACTTGCTGGTGTTGCAATAATCATATGAATAAGTGACATAATAAAGACGATAATATCAACATAATGGGTGAGATGTCGACATCATGCAGTCCTGATGTCGACATATTGAAGTGGCTATTCGACAGCCAGGCTGGCTGAACTATGGACATGGATGAATAACAGCAGTTAGTATTATTATACCAGTGTTGTATTTGGCGACCGACCCAAGATCACTAAAATGAAACACATTTCACTCAATCTCTGTTATCTAAGAAAGCCAGGGTAGATCCGTCGGTGACACGTCTGGCTGTCAATTTAGTGCTCGTGAGTTCGAATCCCGTACAATCAATATATTTGTGGTGATTGGTCATAAACGTTGCTCAACTGTCCATTTGTCTCTGATCTCTAAATATGCCGATATTTATTCAGTGATTTGCAGAGATAGCGTTTCTAATACCATGTACCCACCTAGCGGATCTATGGAACGATAACTAATTAGTAATACACTAACATCCGTTTAATAACTGATATACTGTTTAAAAGGCATTTACGTACACTTATCCAATACTGATTGGATTGAATTATTTTTTAATAAAGTTTATCTTTGAATGGCCATCATCCCATGTGAAGCGTTTGTTACAGTACATGTACTGGATCCAGTATATGTGGATCATGCGTTCTTCCCGCAACCACAATCCTCTTTTGTGACCCTAAGCATTAATTATTATTGAACACGTTCTACCAAGGCAGATATCGATAAATAAATTTAAAACAACCATTTCTCCTAGGTTAATCTCATAGTTTAAAGGCGTTGTTTAAACTGAAGTAATACTATGATCATTTACTTTATTTACTTTATTTTTGCTAGTATCCATTTTAGACGTGTTGTTTTATTTATTTATAAAGAAAACATTCTTCAGATCTGAAGTATATAGATGACCTTTACCTTAACGTAATGTGTATTAGGTTAATATTAAGTATCAACAACGTAGCTGGGAAATACCCTACCTGCTCGACATATTTCATCTGTCCCACTGTCCTAAATTACCAACGACATTCAGGGGCATTTCAGAATGATTCTATAAAACATTAACAATCGCATCAAACACATTATTTTGCTTATGTTCAGTTTGGTTATTCATAGTCAGCGATTCATGAAAAAAACAATTACCGAAATTATATTGCCTAATTGATATATTTAGACTGATGTTATATCACATAATAACTTTTACAACATCCCTAGATTTACAGCAGTAATATTGCATGCAACAGTTCGGCGTTTCGAAATCTTTCCTGTATGGTGAAGTAGTACACATAGTTAGCTATATATAGGCGGCAAGATACAGTCATACTATTGTCATAGGGCTTAAACAATACAGTGCGCATATCCAATAACTTACCGGGTTATTGTTCATCAAGATAGCATTACCTACATGAGTCATAAACTTCAAACGACTGAATCAATATTATATATGTATTATATCCGTATTGTATTATATATGTATTGTGTCTGTATTGTATTTGTATTGTATTGCATTGTTTTGTATTGTATTGTATTTGTTGTATATGTACTGTATTATATTGTATTATATATGTATTGTATCCATATTGCATTGCATTGCATTGTGTGGCTTCAAACATATCATGATGACGTTTACTGGATCGGTGCATCATGCCGCAAACATAATTATGGCTGCAAAGAAGTTATTTAATTATTCGGTTGACTGCTCAGTGTAACTAAATATCAGTTGGTTGTTATTTTGGTGACGACAGAGCATAAAATAGAATAATTGTATTGAATTTACTTGAATTACTTAAGATTATTGTTTTGTTACAGAAATAGCACATTTACACTTTATTGAGAAAGTTGAATAGTTTAGCGATTGTTGGGTTATTATGTGTATTATTTTGTTGGTAAATGGTTGGTTAGGCAATTGCTTCACCTACTGTTGTTTTTATGATAGACTGTTTTGTGAAGGTTTAATGCTCAATATGATTGATTCCTTTTGTTTCATTATTTGATAGATTGCTTGTTTATCAAGCGTTAATCGATTATTGATTTTGCTATTTATTTATTTATTGGTTGATACATATATATGGAGGTCAAAACATTTATCTTTTTATTGAGCAGTCAGTCAGTCAGTCAGTCAGTCAGTCAGTCAGTCAGTCAGTCAGTCAGTCAGTCAGTCAGTCAGTCAGTCAGTCAGTCAGTCAGTCAGTCAGTCAGTCAGTCAGTCAGTCAGTCAGTCAGTCAGTCAGTCAGTCAGTCAGTCAGTCAGTCAGTCAGTCAGTCAATTAGGAAATGTATTAGGAAGTTTAAATATGTTTGAATCATTCTTGTGTATATTTCGTTTATAGAGCCAGATTGGTCGCGAAGCCATCGAGACGAGTCTAGGGTGGAACCCGGGACACCATGTGTAAGCGATCAACACTTTAACCACCACCCCGTGTACGTATACCGTTATTTCATTGTTATTACATGATTGTTGATAATTGTATTTTTCCATTTTTTAGGAGAGCATATAATAGCCTATAAATAATACAATGAAGCAAATGAACAAGTACAAGTCAACATAATTATATACAAAAATGAACACTACATAAACATATTAAAATGTCACAATTATTATATGTTACTGTACATGGATATGACTACAATATATTCAGTTCAAATCAATTCAATTTTCTTATTTTGACAGCACAATCATCATAAAAAGTTGAGGTATTGGAGGTATTCGACTGGTACCGTATCATTGAGCACTATTAGGCTCCGCCCACCTGCGCGAAAAATAAATTGTACTCAACACTCTGAAACCAGTCGAATTATGCTCAACACTGTTTGACGACTTTCGGTCTAGACACTATGGCACTGTCAATTATGTATAAACGAATGTAAACGACACTTTAACCTTTGTTTGAGATTAGTGATGAATACAGTAGCGGCAGCGACGGTGAAACTATCGAAGTGGCCTTATGGATATCAAAAAACAAGTTAGAACACATAGAGGTTATTTGGATTGTTCGGTCTGTTCGATTTTTACCGACAAGTTCTACAATATCGTACAGAGCAGTTTTATGAAACAACCCACATGAAGATTTTTTTTTAATAAAAAAAAAAATGATAAGTTTGAGTAATAAGAAACTGATGTGTAAATGCTCTAAATCACGTGATCGAAATGAATAAAAACTGAATATGCTGAAAATTGCGATTCACTGTCAGTCTTATCCTTTTATAAACGGTTGTCATTTACTTATTATCATCTAAATCGACATTTAACTAGACATATCTATCACACACGTGAGTCACATTTAAGAGTTATATATATATTTTTATAATGAAACGGCATATAAACAGGACTAAAACAAAACTTGGTTTTGTATTTGATATTGAGTTGATATGTACATGGTACTGATCTATAACATATTTTACTGTATGGCTTTAATAATGTTTTCTTGCTAACATTAGGTATAAAACACATTATAATGGTTTCAAGATATGCCAAACAGTCAGGTAATCACAGTTGCATATATGTATAACGTTTTAAGTGGATGTTAACGGAATCGGGAAATATGACATAGTGACATGTTAACATTCATTGATTTTCATAAGGTTAATTTGTCTCACTTCCAAGTCTGGTGATCTATTTTTTCAAACCGCTTATTTCATCAATTATCCTCGATGAACATTATGAAACATATGTAGTAACAATATCCATAATTAAATTATTAGTTTTAGTTACTAAGTTATGAAATTGGAAATAAAAAAGACTGAAATACAATAATCTAAACTGGTTTGTGATTGACGAACAGCATATCAGAATGCTCCATATTTTGCAATCATGTACATATCCTAAGGTCCACTTTTACTTTATTTATTTCAATGTTCCTCGTTCCTTGTATTCTTGAACTATGTACTTGTTTATAAGTGCATATAGTTGGCAATAGAATATGTTTAAACTATGTGAGAGCAGAAAACGTCTTAGAATCCGCTCCCCTACGAATTTCTGTGTTTAATATTAAATTATGCGATTTATTTGTGAAGACAATTATAACTGAATTTCCTTCCATGATAAAAACACTCCTGTTCATGGATAATAATATAGTATCGCACTCTGCTTTTGAAATAAATTGTGCTTTGTGTATATGAAAGTAGTACATATAGAATTATTTGACACTATCGGGGCGATATATGAATACGCGTTGCATCTAGGTGCAATCTCTATTGATATATCAATACCATGAGCCACTTAGATACATCATAATTCATGTCTACTTACCACTTGTCACTTAAGGCCGTCATAAAATGGAGCGAAGTTTCATGATCACGTTTTTTCTATGGTATTTTTTACGTTTCATTGTTATATAACACTTACTCTGTTTTAGATAGCAGAGATTGCGGGTTGGATGTCCAGCTCCATATTGCGGCGGATAGTAGAGATTGTGGGTTGGATCTCCAGCTCCATAGTGTGGCGGATAGCAGAGATTGCGAGATGGATCTCCAGGTCAATAGTGTGACGGATAGCAGAGATTGCGAGATGGATCTCAAGGTCCATAGTATGGCGGCTAGCAGAGATTGCTAACTGATGGATCTACAGGACAATAGTGTGGCGGATAACAGAGATTGCGGGTTGGATCTCTAGCTCCAGTGTAAATGCCAGTCTATTTGATTCTTTCGTCATTCCATATGATCCCTTTTCCAGTCAAAGCTACGTGCCATGGGCAGACCCAGGTTTTCAGTTTAGAGGGAGGTGCACTTACGGAGCGCAATATAAAACCGGAACGGGCGCGCTTTTCCATTAGAAATATAGCGCATTTTAATCCAATATGGAATTTAGGGTGGTGCGGCGTGCTCCGTTGTTTTAAATAGTAGATCTGCTAATGATTACCGCCCCTCCCCAATTCAAATGTAAATGTCAGTCTCTTTTATATCATTGTCATTCTCTACGATCCCTTTCCAAGTCAAAGCTATGTTACCATCCCCAATGTAAATTCATTCGACTTAATCACTTTGTCATGCTTTATTATTCTTTTTCCAGTCAAAGCTATGGAACCGCCCCCTAGTGTAAATGCCAGTCTGCTTTATCTCTGTGTCATTCTATACAATACATTTCACCGCCCTCCCGGTGTGAATGTCATTCTAATTGTTAATTTTCTCAGTAAACACAATCTGTTAATAAATCTAATGTCATTCTACAAAATCGTTTTAATTAAAAACTGTGTAATTGAAAACAGATGGATGAATAATTAAACAACAAAACACCGTCGTTGTAGCTCTCTTTTAATAAAAAAAATATACAGACATTAATATTAAAAAGTGGCAAATAAGAGTAATACATGCTTTAAAATTGGTTTGACATTTTGTTACATATAGAATATATGACTTTTAGTGTTTCAAGCCAAACAAAACTTGGCATGAATAGATTTCAATATCTAAACTATAAGCATGCAAAATTTCAAAATCGTTCACCACTATTACACAATAATTTTGACAAGTCAAAATGTATATGTTACAAAGTACGGGGGAGATTGATGTTATTTGTGCGACATCAAATTGACATTCAAATGAATGTCATTTATTTTTGCTTTTTTTGAAGTATGAACGGCTGTGCAAAACACAATCTTTGTGGTACAGCACCCACTTCTGGTACGTGTCTCGATACTATGATGACTCATAGTTCCTAACCACAGAATGTACACTCCGGCACATGACCCGGAGGTGCTGAAAGTGCTTTTAACAAAGATCTGATTTGAATCCCAGAAAAAAACACATGAAATTTTGGTCGTCCACATAGCTAACGGTCAGTTACTTTCGTCTCACCATTGGAAACCCATTGTACTACCAAACGATAAGACTCCTGGATATGCCTTCTGTTACAGAGTTGAGTGAAATAAACTTCAGAGTCTCCTATGGGATTATTTTACACCCGATACAAAATTTTACCACACTCCGAATTTCCACTCTAGGCGTGACGTCGTCCAATTTCTTTACTACTCAAACTCGCACTTGTTATTTTAAAAGTGCGCACAATAATCAAATGGTTATCAATTACGTCGAAATTTTAAATGACATTCGTACATGATCTGATAAATTGTCCACTGTTATTTCATAACATTTGGCACGATATTGAGGAAATTGTCTGCTTTCCAAGGCAATATTGTTTTTTTTAAATGACGTCTAATTTCAAAGTCCCCCGTACTTCCAAACTCGCGTTACTATGGTGTCTTTTGCATAAACTTTACTATGACTGAAAGTTGATTTGATGTTTCATGACAATAGAAGATGTGTCGATCTATCCATCGATACCATCGGTTTGCATGTAACGCCCTAAATACAAAAATGACAGGGTCGTCCTATTATTTTTGGGACATACCTCGTATAAGCACAGATAAAATAATACTGTTCATGTTTAAATATAGATATAGCTGTGCGTAATTTATGGAAATATTTAAATTCAGTAAAATTTAGTCAGTATAATTTTGTACTAAAAAAAATGTTTTTAAAAGTTTCTTAAAATAAGACAATGTCGTAGCTTCCCGAATGTTGCTGGGTAAGGCATTTCATAGCGTATATGTATGAGGCAATAGTTTGTATTGGATCCTGTATGGCAAAGGTAACCAGTGAAGTTCCTTTAACAGTGGAGGGATATGCTCGTAGCGAGATGTTCTGGTGATGATGTGAGCAGCAGTGTTCTGTACCCTTTGAAGTTTATTTAATACGGTATTCGAAACATCAAAGAGGAGGAAATTACAGTAATTAAAAACGTGAAGTAACTAAACAGTTCACAAGAGATTTTGTTACGTCGATTGTAAGAAATCGTCTAATACGACCAATGTTTCGAAGTTGGCCATATGTAGAACTGCACACCAAATGTACATGCTGCTCTATGTCCATACTTGGGGTAAACAATGCACCAAGATTTATCACACAGTCAGATGATTGTATCAGTGATTAACCAACCCCCACCGAGACACTACCAGCGAATTTGGTGTTGTGTTTAGATGAGAACAACATTACTTCAGTTTTATCTGTGTTAAGTCAACTTTTTAAACATGTCATACTATGGCAAGGACAAAACTATGTTCGATGTATCATTCATTCAAGAGCCCTCAGAGAGCCCGATAATGTTCTACGAGTTCTACTGCTTTAAGAGTTTTTGAAACTTTATATTATAAACACTTTGTGGTTGTTGTCGTAGTCATTTACGGATAAATACACCTACAGCACCCTTTGAGTGGGAGAGTAAACTTCCATCACACAATTAGATGTTATTGAACAATTCTTTATAAAAAACAATAACAAAACCTTATTGTTTATAATGAATGGTATTCAAAAGGTGTCAAATTCATCAAACATTTCACGTGTTGTAGAGCATTTAAAGTTGTTTATAAATCACATAATCGTTTATGTTAGTGTCACAAAATAACAGTAGATTTTTTGGTTCGAAATTACCTTGTTGAAAAAAATCATTTGGAATCTTCGGAAAAAAATGTATTACCTTAGTGGAATATCCGGTGTACGTTGTACCACTGTATTGATATATTTAGTGTGTTTTACCATTTCAGGGAGCTTATGAAGAAATATTGCATAACATCGACATAACGCGTGCAGTTGTAGGTAGTCAATACTGATTTGGCATCAAACATTTGACATCAAGACAACGTCGTAGTAAGGTGACAGAGGTCGTGACCGATAGCATACACATGTGTATTCTAAGATCAGGCATTATTTGACATAATGTGGGGGTGGCTGGATAAAATTGGCTGGTACCGAAATAATACTCTATTCTGACTTCTTTGATTGTTTCCTTTAAGTACCGAAATGATGATAGTGTGAATGAAAGCTTTACAATGAATTAATGTAGTTGAAGGTTGCTCTATGGTATATTGTAATTGAAAGTTGTACAGTTGTATATTGTAATTGAAAGATGTACAATGGTATATTGTAATTGACATTGATGCAATGGTATATAGGTAAAATGATTCATAGACTGCTCGAGTATTTCCTGTCCAATAGATAGGTTCGGCTCAGAAAGGCTGCACTTGCTCAGCAACAAATTGTCTTATTCGCTCATCTAATAAGCTTTGTACTACTGTTTTCTATTTTTCTATTCACCAGATTTTAACTTAATACGTTGCAGCGTTTCGGATAAAATATCTTGTTTTTACATACATTTTAACTGATAGGAGAATATATTGCTTACCCTAGACTAGCATTATAGAGGCCCATTAAGTATCATATGCAAGTATATATATTTTAATGCAATTCAAATCTAAAAAAAATCGACTTATTATATATGGAACCATGTCTTTAATCACATGTTTTATCAGCAAATGAATACTTTCACTGATATGTCTTAAAGGGAATATCAGGAAAAATATCATAAATGTCTTAGAAATAAAATAATTATTAATATGGCTAAAACGCATCATCATCATTAAAACATGAAATGCGCGTAATTCGGTACGTTAAATCCACCAAACACGTGATGAAATCGATAATTAAATTGGAGTGGTAAACTAAAAACGACGGCACTTAAATACTGCTTGATTCTTGATAAGAGAAACAATTTTACTACGTGTATAACGGATCAATTTGAAATAAAAATGAAATCACGTGACTGAATAAAGGGATTAAATTAGCAAGAAACATAAACACGCTATTAATCCAGATTTTTCCTGTATGCAGTTTGCACAACGTAATGCTGATGTATTGACGTATAACCTTTATGTACTCGAAAGTTATCAAATAAACAGTAATTGAATATTGGCCACAACTTTAATACGTCCCGCAATAAAGTATTGTGTAATGTTTACATTGAACTCAGTAAACTTCCCGAACAAAGCCCCGAAAAAGAACGGGAACGAGTCTTTACGATGTTATCCGATGAAAGATCGGAAACCCGAAAGCGGTTCGTTGAAAATGGCGAATGTAAACAAAACGAAAAAAAACGTGGCTTCAGAAACCCGATGTTTGTAATAAAGAGGTTATACAATTAAACACTTTAGACGCGTATATCTCTTAGATTTAAGTGTATCTTCATGCTAGGCGTGTGTATTTATGACAGGGAATTGACGGTAATATGCCAATATATTCCCTTTAAATAGGTCACAAACTATGTTGCACTTTTAAGCGTGAAATCTATTTAACTCTAATCTAGGCACCTAGCAGCCCAAATTAGGAAATTTTTTGATAGGCATGATATAGTGGAAATAAATACTTAAAGTCAATTTTAAATGTTTGAAAATCCTGATGAATTCCTTTTAAGACGGTTTACAGAATATTAGGTTGCATGTAACTTGCAGAACAGGGACACAGCCTATTAATTCTTTGTCAAAATGAATTTCATATTACCACCAACACGTGTCTATATACCGTTAAGATTTCATAGAATTTATTATGTTATGCTTTTGTCTGAAATACTGAGATAAAACATAGTCATAAAAAGCAACCTATGTTCCTACTACTTTAGTAAATAGCATATAAAGTAATACAATTCAAATGATTTGTGTGAACACACCCCCACACATATCTATTTACTACGAAAATAATTAAATCGCAGATCTCAGTTAATACAGACACTAAACCGCTCAAGTAGCCTATAATTACACTCCGTTTGCGCTCAGTTTGCACTCCGATCGCGCTTCGTTCGCGCTTAGTTCGCGCTCTGTTCGCGCTCCGTTTGCGTGCACTCGATTAAACGCTGATAATTTAATGCACTCACAAACGCAAGTATTCGCTCACGAGCGCTGTATAGCTGAGTGCTCTATTTAATAATCCTCTTAGCGTTCGCTTCGTTTAGCGTTCACTCAACGTTCAGTTCGCTCAGTTCGGTTTCCAGCCCATAACCAATCGCAACATCTCAACTTAAAATGATTCTATATTGACTTTTTAATTTAATCTGTTCCAATGGAGCAATAAAATATATCCATGGGATTTAGTCAAGGTAAATTAATTCATAATCCGATTGTTTGTCTACATATTATGTCACCCGCTGGGCGAAAGGTTGAACTAGTATCGATAGTAGGCATGTCTAACGGAAGTGTCTATGTTTTGATATGTGATCAGTGGTCTGGGTGATCAAAGAATATCGCACGTTATACCGGCTTCTGTTATCTAGACCGACATATGTTTGCGTAAGTATCTTTTTTGAAATACCGTAAGCCGTTTGTTACAGGAAAGCAATAAAGTTTGTCCACAAATTTACATACTTTCTATACATCATCAACATAAACTTAATATATTGTTATTAATAATTAAATTTAATAAATAATTCCATACTGTTGATACCTTGTTGGCCTTATAATAATCCATAAATCTGCTCAGTGTAAGCAGTGACTTAACAACATGTGGATATATCACTGGTTTTGTTAATGTTCAAACTAAAATAAGCTGTATAATCAATAATATGCACTGCATGGGTGATGAAAAAAATATTATAATCCGTGCGATGCAATTGACATTATAATTAATGAATTTTGAAAAATAATAATCTTGTGGTGTTTTTCTCGATTTGGGTCCAAATGTGGCTTCACTACACTTAAAAAGATATTCTGATTTTTTAAGTTTTTATAATTATTTTCGTTATCATAATGTATATAAATATACTTGCAGTGGGTTTCTCAAATTATTCTTTTACTGATAGTATGCTTTATGTTAATATATTATTTAAAATGACAAACTATATTAAACTTGTTTGAAACTACACCCACTGTGCTATACCGCTAATTATATAACACGCAGCAACACACCCGTGGTGTTAATTACGTTATGTCACATGCCAGTGAGAGCCGTGTCAATTAAGTTATATGCTAAAGCGGTGACTTATTGGTCTATTGACCACGGAAGATATGTATGATTTCATTTTGATTGTAATTCGTGACAGATGGATGAATCTTATTTGAGCCAACATTATGTGATTGAAAAGAAAAGATAAAATAGAAAAACTGCCAGCCAATTAACAACAAATAAAAAAATCATTTAAGATATTGGTTATTCGAAGTTTCAGAACGCTTTAGTATGTAAATATCATGATGTTAATATCATTAAATTAACGAACCGAAAACCCCACGCCAGTTCGAAAGTGTGACATACACGTATTAAGGAATGTGTATTCAGGGCTGTCATTTTACCACAGCTGCTATAGCGATTTCGTATAAAAAAAAAGATCAGAATTGTTAATTTACAAAATAAAACAATCCTACAATTTTAAAACTAATAAAAATTAAAGATATGTCTCTAAATAATTCCTTGTAAAATTGTAGTATTTTATTTGTATTATTTTTTAATTCATTATTTGTTTTATTTTTTTTAAATACTATTATCATTGGAGCTATTATTATAATATACATATTGGCATATTGATTTGTCACAGATTTTATATTGTATACGTGCGTACGTGCATCTGGTCGGTCGTTCACAATTAATATAACAATTTGATTACTATTATGAAAGAAGAGTTGCATGGCAATCATCAAAACAGATACCCATGGCGAGAACCACATGTGTGTCAATAAATAGTTAATTGGTGATTTATCGGTCCATTGATCACGAAGAACCCTGCCGTTGTGTAATTTTAATTTTTATTATAATTTGTGCCAGATGAATGAATCTTTATTTAACCCGCGGCATGTGATTGGATAAGAAATATATAGTCAAAATCAATACTAAAATATGCAGATTTTTTTGTAATATTATTATCATCATTATTATTAATATCTATTATATATTTTATTATTAGTTTTTACTAATATTATTAAAATTATTGTTATTATTGCTATATTACTTTATTATTATTTTGTTATATTATTATTATCTGAGTATTTTTTCTACTTTATTATTATTATTAATCTTATTATTATTGTGGTCATTTCTTACTTGTTGCCCCTTTCACAGCTTTTATAATGGCTTAATTGTTACGTGCTTACGTGCACGTGATCAGGCGTATTGGTTTTGTATGAAAGCGGGAAAACAATATATTTACTATTTTACAGGCAGTGAATACATGTTTTTTTTTGTTTATTTAAACCTTCCTCGTGATCAAAAGCTGTTCTTTTGTCAATATAAAATCACAACCTCAAAAAGGTCACCTAGAAATTTACGTTTACTAGTTTTTATTTCCTGTGTCTAATGTGTTATTTCGGTCTGTCGTGTTAATTTGACATACATACATTTATTTAACATTAATTTAATTTAGCTTGATTGTGAAGTAAGCTCGGAGCTTATGCATATTGTTCTCCAGTGCATTCCCTTATTAGTTCTGGTACTGAATTATGTTTCGAAAGGTCAGGTAGAGCCTGGGTCAAACTTGCGACCTCTGCCGTTTGAAGCCAGCACCCTATCCGCTGTACTACTGACCCACTTTATATTTTAGAATACAATTAATTTATTACTATTATTTTAATGACATGTGCACAAGTATAGCACAAACTCAGTGTAACTGTGTTTGGGGAAAATATAAAACTAAAGTTCAAATTAAATTAAACATTGGTAATTTTTATTTTGCCGAAATACCCAAACAAATAGAATCATAATCATATAATTTTCCGCATATCTACGTTTTTTTTGATTCACGCATGCTTTAATATTTTTGTATTTGAAGCAGTATACGCTTAAATCGAAATAAAGTACATGTTTTGTATGATCTATAACTAATTTTGTATTGAAATAACACGGCAAATAGTGAATTCATATTACATCTTTTCGAATTGTTATTTACACAATATATATAATTATTTATATTTTTGTTGTGCAAACCAAATCATGCTTAAACATGTAACTAAATTAGCCTAGAAACCGTAGTTAACCATTGATGTGTCGTCTATTGTATAATAGGTATTTTAAACATTATTGTATTGATCAGCTAAATATTGATATTTATGTTATAATTGATAAATTGTTGACCAAAATAAGTTTTATCATGCGTTTTACAGCAAATCATTTATATAAACTACATGGTTTATATTTATGTGAAAGAAATTTTTTTTTTCATCTCGATTTAAAGTATCGACTTCACGATCAAATAATGAAAAAAGAGTGTATCCGAATGAACGAGTGCACTCAGTAGCCCACGAATAGTTCTGTTATCACTTATCTTACTGTGTCTAGCGTATACTGTATATACTGCCCATCTGAGTGCACTCAGCGTATCTGAGTGCATTCAGCGTGTCTGAGTGCACTCAGCGTATCTGAGTGCATTCACCGTGTCTGAGTGCACTCGATCTATTTCATGCGTTCAGGAGTGCGTTTATTTTCCAAAATCCAGCGTTTGCTTACGGTCCAGGTCCGCTCCGTCAGCGCTCAATCTGCGCTCCTTTCGCGCTCCGTCTGCGCTACGCTCGCGCTCCGCTTAAGCTCTGAGTGCATTTCATTTGCGTGCAATTGGGGTACTTGAGCGGTTTAGGGTCTGTAACACAGGTGCTTTCTTCACAATAGCTGTAAGTTAATAACAGTTTCACTTTCCACAATTCTTTGCACTTCTTGTTTTAGCCTCATCTGAAACGACAATGAAATCATTATCAAGTGTTGATAATAATTAAATTCGTGTTTTGTTGAAAAAAATACAATAACGAAGAATATAATCCTGGGAATAAATGAAATGACAATTTTCACAATTAAACAATCAAATATAATCAAATCATTTTAACCTTATTTTACACTTTAGTTGCACCAACTGTTACACAGAATGTACTTAAATTTTGCAAACCGACATTGCATAAGAAAGACGATCATATGATTTTTTACTTAGCCAGTGTGAATTGTATTCTTAACATCTATTTCAAATGTAATTGACCTAGGAAATAATTAATAAGGCGAAAGAGATAGAAAAAAAAATCATATTCGTCAATAAAACATTAAGTAGAACAAATATCAACAAAATGGTATATATTAATCATGGCTGACTAGATGACAACACACGAACAAACCCCGGTTTCCTTAATTTAATACTCCTGATATCTTACTTTACTCTTAAATTATCTAACCATTACCTAAAACCTGGTCTATATACATACATTGTGTTCTATGGAAATAACGCATATAACAAAGACAAGAAAGTAAATATAATTAATTAATTTATCACGCAACATGTGTGTCAGTGCTGTGTATTCATATCGTATGCAAATAGAAAATTAAACAAAAAAAAAACAAAAATATTACACTTATGCTTAAACTATTAACCTATACTCGTTTCATTAACGGCATGTAATTTATTTATTACAAGTTAACGGAATGTGAACTAATATACATGCCAGACGAGCAAAGCGAGAATACATCCCTAGTAACATGAAAGTTCATATTTCATGAGCAGTCAACACAAAGATGCACCCGGTTAACACCACAAGGTACTGTTTCACATGTGTCTAGCACATATATACATGTTCTATCCTTTAGTTTAAGTTGATGAAAGGAACGCCAAAGCCGTTTCTTCACGACATCACAATTATGACCGTAAATTTACTTAGTCTTGTATCAAGCTGTATGACATTCATTTGCACCTCAGTATTAGTTATATTGCCGTAGAAGTAAGCATTGTTACTTCCATCAGCCGCCACACTAACAACAACGTAGCTGTTCAGATACTTCATTATCAACGGGTATACAGTAACTTTGTGGCAGTATTGTTGTACATGTACTACATTACTGTTACTTGACATTTAATTCAACAAAATGTAACCTAGACGTAAAGCAGAGAACCCATCATGCCCACAGATATGAACGTGTTCACTCTATAAGGGATACTTGATTGACGTTAACGTTAGCTCACGTCAGTTACAAAGACATTGCCTAGTGTTGTAAAATGATAACTTTATCACCGGAAGGCATGTATGCGCATGTAGCGATCATTTGTGAAATCCTGTAATGTTTGTGTGTGAGTGTTAAGACGAAAGTAATATCCTGAAATTCCATAATGTTTGTGAGTGAGTGTTAAGACGAAAGTAATATCCTGGAACCAAATAACTCATTCAGTCTTGTTTGTTACCTTACGACTTCATTAATGCCTTATTATTATAGTATCACAGGCTATATTATGGACAATCTAAGTATACGTTGGTGCATGTGATATCATTGATTTATTTATTGGGGTGAAACATTCCCACATCAGCAACAAATCGACAATTTTCGGAACAAATTTTAAAAAATACAATTATAAATATTAAATTCTATACTACTTTGTAATTGTAAGGTATCAAAAAAGAGAATATTACGTAGTTCGAAAAATGAGATTTTTTAAAACAATTAAAGTGAGTGTAGCAAACATAAATGAATAGAAGGTCCGTCACCTGGAAATAATTAGTATATACGTACAGACCATTTAATGACAACCAGTATTACTACATTGTGTAAACACTTTAATTATATTTTGAGTGAAAAGAAAAATAACACAGCAAAATATCGGATATTTCTGGAATACTATTGTGTCCATAGTAAACTACGGAATATGTAGTTATTATTTTGAGCATCTTGAAATGAAATATAAGACTAAATGGTCAGGTATTAAAGATGTGAAATTTACGTAGTTGGAAAAATTGGATTGTAGTAAACCTGAATGAATAAAAGGTATGCACTTGAAAACAATTGGTATATACATACATTTCCTAACCTGGAGTACTTATATATTGTGAAAACACTTTATAGACGGTTTGAGTGAAAAGTCTCTAAAACAGCAAAATATCGGACATTTCTGGAATATTTAAAAATGACTTTTATTTGTATAAAAGCGTTATACCAACACTTTCTGGTTATGTTGGTACAAGTGTTTCGATGTAACCCAAAACATATGTAGTTATGTTTTAGCTTCTCAAGTAAATTAGATTAAACTGTACACTTAGTCCAATTGTATAATATATGTGATTACTACATAATTCAAACGAAATTTGATTTTTGTTAAATAATGCAAGAGCAACAATTACACAAGGTGAACAATGGGACTCTGCTTAAATATAAAATATAAAATAAACAAATTGAATATCACATATATATCGATACTGAATTGACCATTTTTCGAATGTTTCCAATAAAATTATTTATTATTTTACAATGGATACTTTTGCAGACAGAACAAAGCTGGACTACTTTCAATTCATATTTTTGTCTATCCCATTTAATTAAGATCTCGCTGATGCCATAACAAAGCAAGTGCAAAGAATTATGGAGGTCTTGGTACCGAATTAATCTAACATATGAAGCTGTATAATAGCTGAATGAAAATTTATAATTAATTATATTGTATATAGTTCGATACATTATTACTATACTATATGAATGAAAGTGTGTACTATAATAGAATAATCCCTTAACTGATACATACATATGTATATATAGTTTAATCTCTGGATAATATTTCTATCGAATATCTCATTATAATTGTCACAGATTATATTAAAGTATTATTGATAATAGTTTCGAACTATTTTATATTAAACTATGATTAAGAAGAGCTAAAAGAAAGGTTTATTCTCAATATGGTGTTTTAATTAAACCTATGTACGCTTGCGTCGTTCTGTTATGAACATAAACAAGAGTTTAATTTATTAACGCATTGCATCCATGGTTGCAATAATAATGTTCGAGGTTTATCCCAAAAGTATTAAGACGACCGAGTCATGTTTGTATTAGGGCATCACATGTCAACCAATAGTATCAATGGATAGATCGAAACAACTTATATTGTCATAAAGCATTAAATCAACTTTCAGTCAACATTAGGTTCATGCAAGTCATTATAGTAACGCGAGCTCTGGAGTACTGAGGACATTGAAATTAGACGTCATTTACAAAAACAACAAGACTGGTGATGACGTTTAACTGTTTGTTTTGAGTATCTTCAAAGCAGAATTGTTTTCATTTTAAATATGTCCGTTACATTTCGGCCTCGTTCTGACTCTAAGTCAAGTCGACCCAAGTTATTTATCTTCCGTGTTTCAGCTCTAATATTGAATTTCATTGGTAATGATATTAAAAGGTTTGAATTAAAGTGAGAGTTTACACACTGATTGCGTAAAATCAAAAACAGCTAATGAAGGTAAACAAAGGTTTTAGTTTCTATTATTTTATTGTGTATGTATTTCTTTTGCATTTATGTTATAATATCATTATTATGACCCTAAATGTACTTAGTCTTGTATTAAGATTATTGCTAGAGTTGTTGCATGGTCTTTATTTGCATTGCAGTATTCGGTGTATTGCCGCAATACTGTAGAATAACTGTAACTTGAAACCTTATTTAACAAATTGTTACCAACACTGATAGTAGATAACCAATCATGCCCACAAAAATGCAAGTGTGCACTGCATGAATGATACTTGGTTGATGTTCACATGGTCTAACGTTAGTCACATAGACATTCACGTAAAGTTAGAGTATTGTCTTTTGTTTTAAAGATATAAAAATATGACGTGAAACAACAAAAAAGTACTGATCACCGGATGGCATGTATGCGCATGCAGCAAGCATAAAATTATATGATGTTCCGTAATGTGTGTTTGTAAGCATTAAGACGAAAGTAATATCCTGGAATCAAACACATATTCAGTCTCGGTAATATAATACGCCTTCAGTTATACACTGTCAATTATACACTGTCAGTATACGATTGTATATGGCTGTACTATTACAAACATGTATGTACTTAAGTGTTGTCACAGGTGAAAATATGTATTTCCCCACAATTCGTTTGGCTTTGGTATCATGTAGCCATAAATACATATGTAATTTGACTGTAGGGAAACAGACATTTGCCATTATTCAGATATCTGATGATTCGTTTAACTATGCCTGTATGAGATATACAGACACAAGTCCGAGAAAGTTAGCCGCAGATGGGTGTGACAATCTGACAAAATAATACTTTATAACTCACTGTTGCACCTTTCTTCTATAGATCGTATGATATTTTTTACAGGCGGGAAACTCAGTGAGAAATAAAAATACGACAATATAAACGGTTATAAGACCAACATCATGTACAATAGAGACCGATTCAAACCGACATATATTTGCACAAGGACAAGGATATTTAAATTTATTTTAACTTTACAATGACTAATTAATACTACGTTTAACTAAGGTAATGTAGATGCAAAAAAAAAAAACACATATCATTGATTAACCATCGAAATTCCGACCGAAACATTGTTGATCCTAGACCCAAACATTAATTCCGTCTCATATGAAACCTTATGATGAAACCAAAAAAATAGGTTGTTTTTTAGCTTCTTATTTGAATTAGATAACTGTGCGTGTATAGTAGTGATAAGTAATAACTTACGTTACGTGGAACAGTATTTATTCTGTGTGTACGAGTTTTGGTTACTAAACTACTAGGAATCGTGTTTTCGGAATAGTACTTCTCTTCGTTTTGTATATATATTCCTGATATTGTATAATAATTCAATCGATATATTGTGTTATTTTGTTACGTTACCGCACTCCAATGTTTTAAATTATGTAATCGCACACAACTCCATTTACTGGAATAGACAAGGAAATATAGCTTAGTCTAAGTTAAGTATTCTGATTGTTACCAAACAAGCATTGTTACAATATTGGTGGTTTATCTGATATGTGCTCAGTTCGTGTCAGAAGCTTGACTGTTTTATGTTAAGTAATTTTCCAAGAACCCTAAAGGTACTTCATCGTCACCATATAAGAGGTTGTTTGACCAAACGATACTGTGGACAATGAAACCAGTGTCAAATAGCCTAATGCATCACTTATGAAGTGTTATTTTCCAATCACAAGTGTTGACACGTTCTAAATTAACGGTACAAAAGTTCCTGTTGGAGATATATTTTAAAAAATGACTTTCTGCAATAGTTTCAAATTTCCAGGAAATGTTATCTGAGCGATTGATCGAGTTAACTTGATGCGTATATAATCATTTGGAGCGCAGAATGATGTGTGCACCGCACTGTAAAGCAGCCGATATATAATAATTAGAACTGACTCTTGCTGTTGTTGGAATTGATTCATACATGTACAATAGGCAAAGTTTTACTTTATCGTGGTAAATGATTACATCTATAAACTATTCCAATGTTATGACCTTGAATCGTCTCAAACAACTGTTGTGTTTTTGGTTAAAAAGCCATTCCCGAGGAAGTCTTATTATAATCAATGTCTCCAGCGAAAGCAACTAGCTGTTATAATATATAAGCAAGAAGAGCTGCTTAACATAACTTTTTTTTTCGTTCAACGTAAAGCCCAAATACTAAACTATATTATTGCAAATGATAATTATCATTCAATTAATTCGATATTTATTATGTAATACAGGCACTTTCTTTAGTTAACTAATCAATATGACATTGATTCAGACAATGCCAGCCAAAAGTTAAGTACTAAACATAAAATATACATTTAAACATCTAATGATATTTGTTAAGATGAACATGAGTAGTATAAGCCGTCTCTATAGACAGTGACATCAGCATGTTTTTACTATATATTCTATGTAAAGTGGATATTTGGTGTTTTGGAGGAGGGAATTTTCATTTAATCTTTTATGACGTCATTATTTGTGATTCTCAGACAGGAGATAACGCCAGAAATAAACAGGCACCATTTGGTTAGAGTGCTGACTTGTATGCATACCTAATAATTTGAGCGGACATAATTGTTCATATTGTAATATTAACATAATCGCGGTCAACTTTTTAGAAGAACTCCTTTTCAAAAGCACAGTTGCGGCAAACAAACAGTGAATATGACACAAATCGTGATATTTTCAATACCAAGATTAACGATGACATTATGTCGACTAGGGGTGTAATTGTGGCATGTGTTTATGCTATAGATAACTTCAGATAATTACCCATGCTACTTGCCACGCTTTTATGCTTCCAAAAGCACATTCACAAGTTTACAAAGAATTTAAATTAAAAATTATTCCACTCTAAACCAGTCAGACTTGAACAAAGAAGTGGGATGACTTACTCAAAATATGATATATGAAAGTAAACTTAATAATGATTCTGAACACTTTGCATGCATAGTTCAAACTAGTAATCAGAAATATCTCAATCATATGAAACTGCATTTGTTCTGTATGTATTAGTTTCGGTCATGGAACTACTCGAAATCATGTTTACGGAATGGTACCTCTTTGCACTAGTACTTGTACATGATGTTGTATATGAATTTCATGAATATATTTGTGTTGCTTTACCTGCACTCCAATGTTTTAAATTATGTAAAAGCACTTACACAAGTGCATTCACTGGAATAGACAAGGAAATATAGCTTAGCCTAATTTATGTACTCTGATATTACCAAGTAAGCATTGTTGCAGTAATGGTGGTTTATCTGATGTGTGTCTAGTTTGTGTTAGAAGCTTGTCTATATTAAGTTAAGTAATTGTCCAAAATCCCTAAAGGTACTGCATCGTCACCATATAAGAGAGTTTTGACAAACGATACTGTGGACAATGAAACCAGTGACAAATAGCCTAATGCATCACTTATGAAGTGTAATTTTCCAATCACTAGTTTTGACATGTTCTATATTAACGGTACAAAACTTCCTGTTGGGAGATATATTTTAAAAAATGACTTTCTGCAATAGTTTCTGATTTCAAGGAAATATTCTCGATTGGGTTCACTAACTTTATGTGTTTATAATTATTGTGTGCGCTAAGGTATTTGTTTATTGCACTGTAAAGCAACCGACATTAAATTATTAGCACTGAATCTTGCTGTTGTATGGCAGTTGGAATTTGTTAATATTTGTACATAACGCCTATTGTTACTTCACCATGGTGAAGGGTAACATCAACTATTCCAATGTAATGACTTTGAAACATCTCACCCAACTGTTATGTTTTTGAGGTCAAAAGCCATTCCTGAGGAATTCTTATTAAAATCTATGACTCCAGTTAAAGCAAATGCATGTAGCTATCTGTAATATATACAAGCTACTTAACGTAACCTTTTTTTCCGTTTTACGTAAAACACTAATACTAAACTATATTATTGAAAATAATATTTACCTGTCAAATAATTATATTTTCATTTTGTAATACATGAACTTTCTTAAGTAAACGAATCAATAAGACATTTGATTCAGACAATGCCAGTCAATGGGTCAGTTCTAAACAAAACAAAAAACAATAAATATCTTGTAGCATTTGTAAAGATGAATATCTGTCGATACTTTTCTTTAATATGTTTTATCATGTAGATGCTATATATGAACAGAATTTTGCATTTGGAATAAAAATACTCCATAACTTTTAGACGTACTATTAATTGTAGGAAAATAGACATTGACCATTATTCTGATGTCTTATAATTTGTTTAAAGACGATTGCTATAGATTTTGTCATATTTTTCCTATTGATATAATTGATGAAACTTTCCAATATTTAACTTTAATGTATGTTCATACAATAACAGAAATAAAAAAAAAACATGCTACCTTACAGACCTTTTGGTTTAAAGGTTTTTAAAATCACAGTCTTTAATTGCAAATTTATAATGTATACTCTTATTAAGTATTGTACCAAATACCTCATTGGAAATAAACCTTTCCTATGTCCACCGTGGACCTTTGTTCCAATGTTTCTAATACAATTTGATAGTTTAGAAATTTGATAATTTAGCAGACAGAACAAAGCTGAACTGCTTTCAGTGCAAACATGTATCTATCGATGTACAACTCAGATATGAGTCCCATTTAATTTGTATCTTGCTGATGCCATTACAAATCATGTGCAAAGAATGATAAAGGTCTTGGTACCGAACGAATCTAACATGTTTAATTGTATAATAACTGAATGCACACGAAGTTGTACACCAAATATATAATTAGATGGCATAGTGACAAATCATAGGGATTGTCATTTATGTCTAAACTGTTGGCTAATCTATGAATGTAATTTACCATCTCAGTCATCCTCCAAAGCACAGTTGCGTCATATAGAAACGGTGAAAGTGACACCAGAATAATGAACTTCATATAATTGAAGAATGATATTCATTGTTTTCTTGAGAATGTATTGTATTTATTATCTAAGACACAGTCATGCATTTATTCCGATGGTTGAACTTTTGCAATAGTTTCAAATACCAAGATTAGCGGCGACATGATGTCGACTAGGGGTAGAATTGTGGCATGTTTTTATGCTATAGATATATTGAGATGATTACCCATGCATCTCGCAACGTGAATATGCTTCCAAAAGCACATTCTCAAGCGTTTACAAGGAATGTAGATGTAAATTAAAAATTGTTCAATTCTAAACAAGTCACACTTAAGCAAAGAAATGGGATGACTTACTCAAATTATGATATATGGAAGCAGACTTAATAATCATTCTGAACAATTTGCATGCATAGTACATACCAGTGATAGTAAAAACTCAATCACATGAAACAACATTTGTTCTGTTTGTATGAGTTTCGGTCATCGAACTACTCGGAATCATATTTACGAAATGGTACCTCTTTGCGCTTTGTAACTATTCCTGAAGCTGTATATGCATTTAATGAATATATTTGTGTTGCTTCACCTGCACTCAAATGTTTTACTGTGTGTAATAGCACTTGCATTTACTGGATTAGTCAAGGAAAGCATTGTTGCAATAATTGTGTTTCATCTGATATGTGTTTAGTTCATATCCGAAGCTTGTCTGTTTTATGTTAAGTAATTGTCTAAGAACCCTAAAGGTACAGCATCGTCACCATCTTAGAGAGTTTTGACAAACGAAACTGTGGACAATGACACCAGTGTCAAATAGCCTAATGCATCGCTTATAAAGGGCTATTTTCCAATCACTAGTTTTTACACATTCTTTATTATCGGTACAAAACTTCCTGTTGGAATATAATTTTTTATATATGACTTTCTGCAATAGTTTCTGATTTCCAGAAAATATTTTCTAACCGAATGATTTAGCTAGCTTTATGTGTATATAACGATTTGGAGCGCATACAGATTTGTGTACCGCATTGTAAATCAACCGATATTTAATAATTAGCACTGAATCTTGTTAATAGCTGTACAATACACGCATTTTTATTTCACCATGGTTAATGTTTACATCAACTATTCCAATGTAATGATTTTGAAACGTCTCATCCAACTGTTGTGTTTTGGGGGTCAAAAGCGACTCCTGAGGAAGTCTTATTTAATCTATGATTCGAGTAAAAGCAAATACATGTAGCTGTTTTATAATACATAGAAGAAAAGCTGCTTAATATAACCTGTTTTCCATTTAACGTAAAGCACCAATACGAAATTTTATTATTGAAAATGATCTTAACCATGCAATTAATAGATATTCATTTTGTAATACAGCCCGTTTCTTTAGTAAACAAATCAATAAGACATTTGACTCAGACAATGTCAGTCAATGGGTCAGTTCTAACCGTCAAATAGACATTCAAATATCTTGTACCATTTGTAAAGATGAATATCCGTTGATACTTTTTTTAATATGCTTTATCAATACATATACTATACCAATGTTCAGAATTTTGCATTTGAAATATAAATGCACCATAATGTTTAGACGTACTCTTAATTGTAGAAAAAAATAGACCATTATTCAGATGTCTTATAATTTGTTTAAAGACGATTGCTATAGTTGTTGTCGTATTTTTCATATTGATAGAATTGATGAAACGTTCCAGTATTTAACTTTAATGTATGTTCATGCAATATCAGAAATAAAAATACACATGTTACCGTACATACCTTTTGGTATTACCTCCTCATAAACATACCCGTTATCGACAGTTGGCGAGCAAATGTAGATTTAACAAGCAATGCAAAAACAATATTTAAAATTGTTTTTTATCTAGTATTTTATTAAAACAAATACACAGGTGCTGCATGCCTAATATAATGATTATCATGGAAATGGTAAGAATAAGCTTGAATTTAACTGTTTAGGGTTTTTTAAATCAAAATCATTTCGGCAAAATGTCAATTGTTTTCCAATTTTGCAATAAGATATAGCGTTTTATTTTAATATTTTGATATATTGTATGGATAAAATTTCCTTAAAACCTCACAAAATACCCTCCTATACCTATTCTAATGACATTCAATATAAAAAATACATGTTATCGCGTAATTTGAGAAAATATAGCTCCGAAAGTATGCCATTATTAAATAAACTGCAGTTGCAAATTTAAAGCTTTTATACTAAATGAGCATTTTTGTACAAATATTAAGATTTATTTGCAATAGCTTCTGATTTCCAGAAAATTTTTACTAACCGAATGATTTAGCTAGCTTTATTTGTATATTATCATTTGGAGCGCATACAGATTTGTGTACCGTATTGTAAATCAACCGATATTTAATAATTAGCACTGAATCTTGCTGTTGTATGGCAAATGGAATTTGTTAATAGCTGTACAATAAATACACTTATTTTTTACTTCATCATGGTGAATAGTTACATCAGCTATTCCAATGACCTTGAATTGTCTCACCAACTGTTGTGTTTTTGTGGTCAATAGCCATTCCCGAGGAAGACTTATTATAATAAATGACCCTAGTGAAAATTTTATAATATATACAAGAAGAGTTGATTGGCATAATGTGTTTTCCGTATTACGTAAAGCACCACTACTGAACTATAGTATTGAAAATGATATTTACCTTTTAATTAATCAAATATTCATTATGTTATACAGGCACTTTCTTTAAACAAGAAGCCAAAGAGGGCCTGAGGACGTTCTACTGACTCATAGTGGCCATAGCACTTTTTGAAATTCAACAATATTTACCCTCTTTTGGGGGTCGTCTTAACAACTTATGGATAAATCCCCCCAATACACACATACTGAACAAAAACTTAATTGCTATGAAAAGGAAATACTTTAAATTCCCATACCATTCATCTGTAAAAAAAATATAATCCCATGTACATAACCCTTATTCAACCCAACCCCTTAATTTGCCAGAACTTCAATTACTCACTCTTAGCGATTTGTTATGAGCAGAAATGATTAAAATTTTTGTACACATGGAAGCAAAAAGAAAAACAATTAGTTTTTCCACCTCCTTGATATGCAGAATCTTCAACCCTTGCTGATATAAAGATAATTTACATCAAATATGAACTAGTTTGACGGAAATGGTATTGAGAGGAAATTTGTGAAAATTCCAAATTATAACCTTATTGCACCATCCGTCCCCTGGCCGCTTATGGAAATTCAATCCTCTTTATTGTACAAAATCAAATTAATTGTTACTAGACAATGCTTTAGATCTCAAATTGAACATATTTACCCAAATGGACAAAAAAATGAAAATTGTCCATTTTCCCATAGTATTGCTATGTAAAACTCAAAGACCCTTACAAGGCTTCTATACATCCAAGTTTCACTTGATTTGTACAAATTTAATCATAGTGATAATTTATATGAAATATGAACAAATTTGACTGACCTGTTTGTTGAAAATAAGATCTATGATAATGTTCAATTTTAATCATTTTTGACCCCACCTGGCTCCTTTTAGAAAGTCAATCCTTCGTATCGAACAAAATCATATTCGTATGACTAGAAATTGCTTCAAAACTCAAACTGAACAAAAAACGTCATTAATGAATGATAAAAAATGAGAATTTTGCGTTTTCCAATAGTATTCCTATATAAAACTCAAAGTCCCCTAACAGGGCCCTATAAATACAAAACACTTGATTTGTACAAACTTTAAACACATACTCATTTCGATAATCCATGTCAATTATGAACAAATTCGACTGACCGCTTGTTCAGAAAAAGATTTTTTGATTTTTTTCTATTTTAACCCTTTTTACCCACCCTGGCCCCTTATTGAAAGTCAATTCTCCTTATTGATCCAAATTTTATTTCCTATGACTAGATGATACTTCAGAACTCCAATTGAATAATAATTTTGCCTAAATAGATGAAAAAAGAGAATATTATGTTTTCCCATGGTATTCAAATGTAAAATTCTAAGTCCACTTACAGGGCCTCTATAAGTTTTAACCCCTAAATTCTTATCTGCAATCAAACCCCTACACATAGGGATTATTTATGCCAAATATGAACAAATCTGACATACCGGTTCTGAAGAAAACAATTTTTTTAATCTCTCATTTTTTACCATTTTGGGGCCCCTCCTGACCCCTTACAAAAGTGGAACCAAAGCATTTTTACAAAACTGAACCTCCTTCACCAAATAATGTTTTTGTGAAGATATTGGCAAAATCATTTCCATTTAAAAAAAAAAAATATTATAATGACACGTGTCCCGTAGTTGAACCCTCGTGGCGGGGTCATTTTTAACCTTATGGACACCATTTGAACAAATCTAACAAAACTATAGTTGGTTATCATTACTGCATAGACATTTTAAAAATCTGTTGGCTATTCATTAGAAGAAGATTTTTAAATATTAGACTATGTTTAGTAACGGCGGCCACCTTGAATTTCAAACGGAAAACAAATCTTCTGTTTAGTCCCCTATGCAATAAAAACATACGTTTAAAATTTCAGTTTAATTGGCCTCGTAGTTTCAGAATAGATGAAAAATAGTGAATTTTCTGTTTTCCAATAGTATCCCTATGTAAAATTCTAAGTCCACATACAGGGCCCCTATAAATTTTAGCCCATAAATTCGTATCTGCAATCAAACCCCTACACATAGGGATAATTTATGCTAAATATGAACAAATCTGACATACCGTTTCTTATGAAAATGATTTTTGTAATTCCCAATTTTTAGCTTTTTGGACCCCTCCTGACCCCACAAGACAGTGGAACCCAGTCATTTTTACAAATCTGAAGCTACTCACCAAACAATGCTTCTGTGAGGATATAGGTAAAATCATTTCAATTTTAAAAACAAATATTTTGTTTAATTATGATGTCATGTGTCCCCTAAATGCACCCTCGCGGCGGAGTCAATTTTAATCCTAGGGACACCATTTGAACAAATCATACAAAACTATAGTTGGTTATCAATAAAAATATCCATGTGAAGACGGACGACGGACAACGCGCCATCGCATGAGGACTTCTGGCCTTTGGCCAGTAGAGCTAAAAACTCATCAGTAGGACATTGCCTCAGACAATGCCAGCCAAAAGGTCAGTTCTAAACATACAATAGACATTCAAATATATTACAGCATTTGTAAAGACTAATAACCGTCGATACTTTTCTTTAATATGCTTAAACAATGTAAATACTATATTAATGTACAGAAGTTTGATTTTGAAATACATATGCACCGTAACTTTTAGAAGTGCATGTACTTTTAAATGTAGGGAAAAAGATATTTGCCATTATTCAGATGTCTGATTATTTGTTTATCTATATCTGAATCAGATATGCAAATACACAGTCAACCGTGCATGCCGGTGACTCTCAGACATATTTTAAATAACTTGGCGATTTCATTCATTAGTCGAATGAAGTATTTAATCGCTTCATTTGTCAAACGACGACGTTCTTCATGCAAAACATCTGAGTAATAAAGACAAGATAATATCAACGATTATAAGAGCATCATCATGTAAAGATGAACATCCGTCGATACTTTTCTTTAATATGCTTAATCAATATAAATGTTATACACAATTTTGCAATTAAAATATATATGCACCGTAACTTTGAGACATACTCTTCAATGTTGGGAAATACATATTGACCATTATTCAGATGTATGATAATTTGTTGATTTATATCTGAATCTGAAGCAAATACACAGTCCAACATGCATGCCCGCAGATGGACGTGACAATCAGACACAATAATTTTTAATAATTTACTTGTTACATTCCATCGTCAAATATCTATAGTCGCTTCATTGATACAAGGAATACGTTCTATAAGAGAAACATCATGTAAAATAGCGGCAGATACGCACTGACATGTATTCACACCAGAACACAGATATTGTATGGGGAACATTATGTAGGACATCCGAAAGAGACACAAGACAGACAGGTAGAAAGACATATAGACATGTGCAGATAGGAAGCCAGACGATAATTGCCGATAGACGCCACGATCGAGCTGATAACAACACACATATACATACAGAAACAAGTATTATATATAACTGTTACTATTTATCAAATAAATTATATTTTAACGCCAGGATAACTTCATCAATAATATAATTTTTATGTATATAACTAAGGTGATAAACATTACACAAACAACACATATCATACGACCGAACGATTGTGGATCCGATGTGTCTGACTGCAAATGCTACCGTCTAAATATAGATGCTTAAAGTTTTAAGATGAACATTTATATAGTATAATTGTGTATACACCTTGAAATATTTCTTTAATAAACTAATATAGCGTCACGTGAATACATGAAATCGTTCATAAACATATTGCATATAGTCTGTGTGAAGTAAATAGAGTAAATACTCATAACTATTTTCTTCGTTGTATTTTATGACAGAATCTGTGCAAAATAAATTAATAGTTATTGATACTACGACTAAATATATTGGAATTGAACATATTTATTGATTTCTTTCAACAGTATTTAATGAAACGAAAAGGGCAAACAGGTCTATGATATTTTTGCTTGCATGAATTTCAAATCGAAAGGAACAAGAATATGTAGTCGGCACTATCCTTAGCCATTTTGTTTCTTACTCAGATGTTCTGAGTTCAGAGTGTTCCCCGTGGCCAAGTGGTATAAAGCGCCGTCTCAAGAGCACATACCTCTCATCGCTAAGGTTCGAAAAATGCTCACTCAGAAAACTTCAAGTGAGAAAATGCGGCAGTTACTTACAGAATAAACGGTGTTCCTACTCAGATTGTTTCATCCACTTATAAAACTGGATATGCCATATATAACCAAAATGTGTTGAAATTGGCGCTAAAATTAACTTCAGAAACTTGAAAATGAAAACTGCTTTTTAGAAAAAAAGCAAACTTTCATCAATAGGGTTTGTAGATGTGCATCGGAAAGTAACATATTCGTCATTTTGTTAATTAGTTCTGTTGTAACAGATTATATACTAAAGATTAAAACTTCTTACTAAGGTGACACATTTCCATAACGTTATCTTGAAAAACTTCGGAGTAATGCACCTGAAACGAATATTGGCTATTGTTTCCATGATCAATGAAGACTATTGAAGTGGACTCTTTCGTAGCAAAATGCAAAACTTAACCATTAGAATGACATGTGTACACATTTTTGTGAAATTATCATGAACAGATTTTGTATTATGACAATTCTTAATTTTGGATATTTGTTTCAAGCTATGGTTTCAAAAAAGTTAAAATGACAACCATAGTAGTATGCACTACTAGATCACGAAGTTAACATGTGTAGAGGTTTCACGATGCTACATTGAACATTTTTTTTAATAAAGTAATATAGTGTTACGTAATTACATGAACCCGTTAATAAACATAGTACGTATAGTCTGTGTGTAGAAAATAGAGTATACTCACCACCATTACTAATTTCCTCGTTGTGATTTTTTTCGTAAAATTCCTTGGCAGAATCTGAGCAATGTTTTGGAATTGAAGTTATTCGTTGATTGCATTCAACAGTATTCACTGAAACGAAAAAGGCTCACACGTCTATCTTTATATGGTATTCTACTTACATGATTTTCAAATCGAAAGGAACAAGAATATGCAATCGGCAATATTCCTAGTCATTCTGTATTTTACTCAGATGATCTGAGTTCAGAGTGTTGGTGGCCGAGTCAAAGCGCCGTCTCAAGATCACTTACCTCTCACCACTTAAGTTCGAGAAAGGCTCACTCTAAAACCATTATGTGAGGAAGTGCGCCAGTTACTTGCAGAAGGACCGTGTTCCTACTCATATAAGCTCTGAAGTCTTTATTCACTAATAAAACTGGATATGCCATATATAAACAAAAATCCGTTTTAACACCACTCCATACGATAAGGTCATTTAAGCGGGGCGGTAGTCTAATACATAGAGTGTTGGCCGCTCACGCCAGAGGTTGCGGGCTCGATCCCAAGCTCGACCCGATGCCTCTCATCGAACAACACCTAGTACTGGTTCTATCCAGTAAGTGGACTCGAGAGCGGTTCATATAAGTCCTGAGCTTTCATCGCAATCGAGCTTAAATAAATTAGTATAGACTAATGCCACTTGTGTTTGCCATCATGAATATATATTCCAATTAGTCTGTATGAGTAAAGTGATAGTTAGAGGATATAAACCATTGTGTAAATTGACCTGACACGAGAACGACTATCGCTCCACCCACTGACCACGTGACGGTGTTTTATAATGTATACAATAAATCAAGTCAATCAATGTATTGTTTACATATATATCGTCAGTTTATCCACACATATTCAAAAACATATAATCAGTATCGGGTGATATCTTACGCCTTCAATAGTACACTGTCAGTATACGAGAGTATATGGCTGTAATATTAAAAAGATGTATATACGTAAGTGTTGTCGAAGGTGATAACATTCATTTCCCCTCAATTCATTCAGCTTTGCGATCATGTAGCCATAAAAATATATGTTATATGAATGTAGGGAAACAGACATTGGCCAATATTCAGATATCTGATGATTCGTTTAACTATGCCTGTATTAGATATGCAGACACACGACCAAGAACGCATAGCGGCAGATGGGCGTGACAATCTGAAAAAATAATTATAAATAACTTTTGTCACTCTCTCGTCGAAAAAGTTTATTCGGTCCTTTACGTATGAAACGCCAATAAGATTTATCCGGATGCTCTGAGAAATAAATATACGACAATATAAACGGTTATAAGAGCAACATCATTTAAAATAGAGACAGGTACGCACCGACATATACTCGCACAAGGACACAGGTATTTAAATTTATTTTAACGTAACAATAACTAATTTATAATACATTTAACTAAGGTGATATAGATGCAAAATACAACACATATCATTGATTAACGATATAAATTACGACCGAACGATTGTGGATCCTAGAACAAAACACTCATTCAGTTTCTGAGTCATATGATACCTGATGATGTAAACAAAAAAATGTGTAGTTTTGTTTTAAGCTTCTAAATTTAATTAGATAAAGTTGTACACTAAGTCCAATTGTATAAAATATGTGAATATTACGTAGTGCAAAGATTGATACAATATTGGTGGTTTATCTGATGTGTGTTCAGGTCGTGTCGGAAGCTTGCCAGTTTTATGTTAAGTAATTATCCAAGAACCTTAAAGGTACTGCATCCTCAACAAATAAGAGAGTTTGTACAAACAATACTGTGGACAATGAAACCAGTGTCAAATAGCCTAAAGCATCACTTATGAAGTGTTATTTTACAATCGATAGTTTTGACACATTCTTTATTTACGGTACAAATCTTTCTGTTGGAAGATATATTTTTAAATATGACTTTCTGCAATAATTTCTGATTTCCAGGAAATATTCTCTAAGCGATTGATTTAGCAAACTTAATGTGTATATAAATTTGGAGCACAGACAGAGTTGTTTATCGCACTGTAAATCAATCGATATTTACATGTAATAGTTTCTGACGTCCATAAAATATTCTCTGAGCGATTGATTCAGCTAACTTTATGTGTATATAATCAATATGGAGCGCATACAGATTTGTTTACCGCCCTGTAAAGCAAGCGATATTTAATAATTAGCACTAAATCTTGCTGTTGTATGGCAGTTGAAATGTGTTAATACCTGTACAATACACTTATTTTTACTTCGTCTTGGTGAATGTTTACATCAACTATTCCAATGTATTGAGCTTCAATCGTCTCACCCAACTGTTGTGTTTTTGTGGTCAATTGCCATTCCCGAGGAAGTTTTATTATAATCAATGACGCCAGTGAAAGTTTTATAATATATCAAAGAAGGGCTGCTTGATATTATTATTTTGTTTCCGTTTTACGTAAAGCACCAATACTTAATCCATATACATGCTATATACAATTTTGCAATTAAAATACACCGTAACTTTGGGACATACTCTTCAATGTAGGGAAAAAGACATTGACCATTATTCAGTCTGATAATTTGTTTAATTAATATCTGAATCTTATATGCCAATACAAAGTCAAGCATGCATGCCCGCAGATGGGTTTAACAATCAGAAACAATACTTTTTGATAACTTCCCTGGCTTAGGAAGAAACAATGTATTTGTACGAGGAATACTTTCTTCATTCAACCGATCTGATTAATAAATATAAAACAATATCAACGGGTATAAGAGCAACATCATGTAAAATAGTGACAGATACCAACTGGCATGTGTTCACACACGGACACAGATAATACATGGTGAGCATTATGTTGAGCATCAGGAAGAGATTCAAGGGAGAGAGTTAAACATATAGACATGTGCGGACTTGCAGCCATACGATAAACGCTGATAGACGCGACGATCGAGCCGCTAACAACTCACATACAGAAATATGTTCTATGTATAACTGTTACTATTTATCAAATTAATTATATTTCAAAGTCAGATTACACATAAAACATATCATTGATTAACGATAGAAATAACGACCGGACGATTGTGTATCTGATGTGTCTGCCTGCAAACATTACCGTCTATATATACATACTTAAATGTTTTTAGATGGAAATTAATACAATATAACAATGTGTGTTCGCCTGAAATATTTATTTTAATAAACTAATATAGCGTTACGTGAAAAAAATGATCTCCGAAAACTTTTAGTACGAAAATATGCCAGTTACATACAGAAGGACGGTGCTCCTACTCAGATTCATTCTGAAGTCTTCATCCATTTATAAAACTGGATATGCCATAAACAACTGAAAATCTATTGTAAACGCCGTTAAACCCCATTAAAAAAGTAGGTTCAGATACTTGAAAATGAAAACTATTCTCAGAAAAAGGCAAACCTTTATAAATATGGTTTATCGAAGTGCATCGGAAAGTAAAGTATTCGTCATTGTGTTAATTATTTCTGTAGTAACATTATATATTGACGATAAAAACTCCTTAGTAAAGACACTATCACAACACTAGGTTGAATTTTTTTATAACGTTTTCTTAAACAATTTTGGATATGCACCTGAAACGAATGTTGGCTATGGGTTCCATAGTAATTGAAATATATTGAAGTGGACTCCATCATAGCGAAATGCAAAACATAACCATTAGAATGACATGTGTACACAACTTCGTGAAATTATCATGAACAGTTTTTAAATTATGACAATATTATAATTTTGGATATTTGTTTTAATCTATGGTTTCAGAAAATACTTAAAATAATCCCATAGTAAATTGCACTACTTTATCACGAGGTAAACATGTGTACAATGTTTTACGATGCTACCTTGAACATTAGTTTTTTAATAAACTAATATAGTTTTACGTTGTGATTACATGAACTTGATAATAAACATATTACGTATAGTCTGTGTGTATACTCACCACCATTACTAATTTCCTCGTTGGGATTTTTCTCGTCAAATTCCTTGGCAAAATCTGAGCAAAATATATTAATGGTTACTACGACTAAATATTTTGGAATTGAAGTTATTTATTGATTATTCTATGATGTTACCTTAAACATTTTATATATAATAAACTTATAAAGTGTTACTCTTAAACTCGTAAATAAACATAGTACATGTACGTATAATCTATGTGTAAAAAATAGAGTATATTCACCATCCTTGTTGCATTTACATATCTTTACACAATCTGATACAAAATAAATAAAAGGTAACTTATACGAAGACAAAATATATTGGAATGGAAGTTATTTATTGATTGCTTTCAAAAATATTTACTGAAACGAAGAGGACACATACATTTTCTTTATATGGTATTTTACTTATTTCAAATGGAAAGGAACAAGAATATGTAGTCGGTTATATTCCTAGCCATTCTGTATTTTACTAAAATGTTTTGAGTTCAGAGTGTCCTCCGTGGCCGAGTGGTTTAAGGTATCGTCTTAAGATCACTTATCTGTCACTTCTAAGGTTCGAGAACCGCTCGCTCTCAAAACTTAAATGGGAAAGATTGCCAGCTACTTGCAGATACGTCAACTATTGAGATTTTTGTGTTATTTGTTTCCATGACAGACATATATGTAATTGAAAACTCCCTTATACCTAAGATTCTATGGATCTATTGAACATTCGAGAAATATTTCGCAAAAATACGAGTATTACATGGTAACTTGATAGCACCGAAGATTCATCTCTATACAAAAGCAGCGTTCGTCTTCATTTCGTGAATTTAAATGCAATATTAAGACAGTTATCAGGTAAAAAGTATCTAAATGGACACTTTTCCTCCGTTTTTACACCGCTCCATACGATTAGGTCACGTGTGTTTGCCACCGTGATTATATATTCAAATTAGTCTGTATGGGTTAGGTGATAGATAGTGCATTGTTTAAAATGTAAATCATTGTGAAAATTGACTTAACTCGACACCGACTTTCGCTCCGCGCACTGGCCACGTGATGGTGTTTTATAACATACGCAATAAATCATGTCAATACAATGTATTGTTTACTTAGATATCGTCAGTTTATCTTTAAAAAAAATTCTAAGGACAATTGCGTCGCTGGAACCAATTTCGGTAAGATTATCTGCGTATTTAATTGGCAGGTCGTCTCAGATCAAATGGCACGTAGATACCAATGCCCGACGAAATCGCATGTTCGTGCTTTGCGTGGTATTGCATCAATATCACCAGCAGACTGTTACTCTAATACTTGATAATGTCGGCCAGACACTCATTAGGTAAAATGCAGAAAGTGTGTGTTTAATACAATCTATTATATATATTACACAAAAAAATACTGTACTTTATATTTTATTATTGTAGAAATTCTCGTTTTCGATATAACGTAAATGAAATTCATATAACTTCATATAACTAATATTAGTTTGGTTTAAATTGACATTTCATTTTTATCAAACATTCGGAACCAATCAAATTCTATAAATAGCGTGTTTAATTTGTAATTTCTATACCAGATCGATGACATGGAAATAAGTTTCAAATATCTCAACTTTGCATTAATGCCAACACGGACGTAAAATATCTACAATAAATTCCAAATAAAGAACATCCGTAAACAGTTACTTATGTCTTTGATAAACAGCAGAACATAATTATATTTCATTAAACATTTTCTACACAGTTTATAATATTGCCACGTGTGAACTCAATATTAGGTAATACAAGATGATAATGCAACTAAACTAAATTGCATGTTTGCGATCACTGTTTATATAAGTTTATATTAGTTTAATGCATCATATATTCACAAGAGAAACGTTCACTGACATTATATTTACTAAAGAAAAAATCTCTTTGGCTGAATCCTGTGCCACATGCATGCAAAACATGACAACGCATATTTATATCAACATTTTGTACAATTGGAGCTCTACAAAAATACTGAGAACGAAAATGGTCATTTGAAGTTATTATGAGACTATCCTAAATATAAACATGAAAGTGAAGTAAACATTCTTTTGTAGAATCGTTTTGTCTGTTTGATAACACTTTTTCATTGAAGCCTCGGAAACTTTATATCAGATGACAAATGTTGTTGAACAAAAACAAAAACAATCAGTTCTATACGATTATAGCGATTATTTCCCCTGTGACATACATTTTTAGGTTTCTTCAGAATTGAGATACTGATAATCGTTTTAATTGCATTGTTGTGTCTACTCAAACTATTACATCGTGTACCAAAATGAATGAAAACTGATGCCGTGTATTTAACTTATTTACACATTCAAATAAGTCATATATAATCATATATAAATAATTGTATATATATGTGAAGATAACTTTTTGTGAATAACCAATATATAAATGTACAGACTACGGCGAATGCGCCTAGCTACAATGCAAACCATAGATACACTATCCATGCAACACATCTGGGCAAGGTGGACAAATTTACATACATGAACTGATAGCTTTATATGAGTGAAAAATGATAGGGAATTTCATATATTTCTAAACTTTTGGCTAATCTATGAAAGTAATTTATCATCTCAGTTATCCTCCAAAGCACAGTTGCGGCATGTAGAAACGGTGAAAGTGACACTAGAATAATGAACTTCATATAATTGACGAATGATCTTCATTGTTTACTTGAGAATGTATTTTATTTATTATCTAAGACACAGTCATGTATTTATTCCGATGGTTGAACTATTGTAATAGTGTCCAATACCAAGATTAGCGGCGACATGATGTCGACTAGGGGTAGAATGGTGGCATGTTTGTATGCTTAAGTTAACTTCAAATGAGTACACATGCAGCTGGCAACGTGAATATGCTTCTAAAAGCACATTCACAAGTGTTTACAAAGAATGTAAATTAAAAATTGTTAAATTCCAAACAAGTCACACTTAAGCAAAGAAATGGGATGACTTACTCAACTTATGATACATGGAAGCAGACTAAATAATGATTCTGAACACTTTGCATGCATAGTACATACAAGTGGTAAGTAAAAACTCAATCATATGAAACAACATTTGTGTTTTGTGTGTATGAGTTTCGGTCATCGAACTACTAGGAATCATATTTACGAAATGGTACCTCTTTGCGATTTGTACCTATTCCTGAAGATGAATATGCATTTAATGAATATATTTGTATTGCTGTAGCTGCACTCCGATGTTTTACTGTATGTAGCACTTACACGATTGCACTTACTGGATTAGGCAAGGAAATCATTGTTGCAGTAATGGTGGTTTATCTGATGTGTGTTTTGTCAGAAGCCTGTCTGTTTTATGTTCAACAATTGTCCAAAAACCCTAGGTACTGCATTGTCACCTTATAAGAGAGTTTTATACGAACGAAACTATGTACTTATATAGTCTAATGCATCACTTATGAAGTGTTATTTTCCAAACACTAGTCTTTACACATTCTTTATTAATGGTACACAACTACCTGTTGGAAATATATTTTTAAATATGACTGTCTGCAATAGTTTTTGATTTCAAGAAACTATTCTCAAAACGACTGCTTTAGTTGACTTTATGTGTATATAATTATTTGGAGTTCCAAAATATTTGATTATCGCACTGTAAATAACCGATGTTTGATAACTAGCACTGAATCTTGCTGTTGTATGGTAGTTAGAATTTGTTAAAACCTGTACAATACGCATATTTTTACTTCAACATGGTTAATGGTTACATCAACTATTCCAGTGTAATGACTTTGAAACGTCTTACCAAATTGTTATGTTTTTAGGGTCAAAGACATTCCCTAAGAAGTCTTATTAAAATTGATGATTCCAGTAAAAGAAAATACATGTAGCTGTATACTCAGTTTTGTTATTAAATGGTCAATAGGTCAGTTCTGAACATAAAATGTACATTCAAATATCTTGTAGTATTTATAAAGATAAATATCCGTCGATACTTTTATTTAATATGCTTAATCATTATATATACTATATTAATGTACAGAATATTGCATTTGAAAAACATATGCACCGTAATTTTTAGACGTACTCTTCAATGTAAGGATAGAGATATTGACCATTACTCAGGTGTCTGATAATTTGTTTATCTTTATCTGAATAAGATATGCAAATACACAGTCAATCATGCATGCCCGCATATTGGTGTGACAATCGGACACAAACATTTTTAATATTTAAATAACTTACTGATTTCATTCCTTTGTTGAATGTCTTCATTCGCTTCATTTGTTAAACGACGACGTTCTTCAGGCAAACCATCTGAGTAATAAATACAAAATAATATCAACGGTTATAAGATCAACATCATGTAAAGTAGAGACAGATGCACACCGACAAAAGGACACAGATAATTCATGGAGAGCGTAACGTTCGGCATCAGTAAAATATGCAAGACAGAGAGGGAAATAGACAGAAAAACATGTGCGGATTGGCAGCAGGACATAAAACGCCGATAGACGCCGAGCTCGAACCGCTGACAACACACATATATATACAAAGACTAATTAATAATGCCTTTAACTAAGGTAATATAGATGCAACTAACAACACATATCATTGATTAATGATCAAAATTACGATCAAAATATTGTTGATCCTGGAACCAAACACTCTTTCAGTCTCATATGATACCTTATGACTTCATTAATGCACTGCTATTATAGAATCAAAGACTGTATTAGGTATAATGTATGCATGTATGCGTTGGTGCATGTGATATTGAAATTCCCCCAATAAATTCTGCTTTGCAACAGTATCCCCATAATTGTATATGTAGTATAAACAGTTATGTATGAGTATTAATAGTTAGTATAAATACTTCCGTTTTTAGTCGACTGGTGACGTGTTAATATCGCTGTGATCCGTCGTTTTTTACATAAGTATGCGTTGGTGCATGTGCTATCATTGATTTATTTTCAATTAATTCTGCAACAATATCCCCATAGTTATGTATTTGGTATATTAAATAGTTCCGGTTTTTAGTCGACTGGTGTCGTGTTATTGTCTCTGTAACCCGTCTATATTAAATATCGGGTGAAACATTTCAAAAACAGCAACAAATCGCCAGTTTCCGGAACAAATGAAATAAATACAAATATATATATTATAGTTCTGTACTACTCTAGTTATTGTTATATTTCGACTAGTGTGTCCATAATACACCACGGAATATGTAGTTATTATTTTGAGCATCTTAGAAATATAATATTACACTAAGTCGTAAGGTAATAAATATGTGAAATTAACGTAGTTCGAAACATTGGAATGTAGCAAACCTAAATGAATAAAAGGTCTGTACTTGAAAACAATTGTTATATACACAGATTTTTTTGTGAAAAGTCTCTAAAACAGTTAAAAATATCGGATTTGTCTGTAATATCTAAAAAGGAGTTGTATTTGTATTAAAGTGATATACCAAAACTTCATGGTTTTGTTTGTACAAGTGTTTCGTTGTTAACCAATAAATGTGTAGTTATTCTCTAGCTTCTAAATTGAAATATAATAAATTGGGCACTAAGTACAATTGTATAAAGTATGTGAATATTACGCAGGTCAAAAAACAATTTTTGTAAGATAACGGAAAGGCAATAATTACACCATATGATCAATTGGAATCCGCTTCAATATAAAATAAAAAATATACCAATTGAATATCACATATATATATATCGGTACTAAATTTCCGTTGTCCAACGTTGACTTTTATTCGAATGTTTCCATTAAAATTATTTGGTATTTAACAATGGATAATTTAGCAGACTAAACAAAGCTGGACTACTTTTACTGCATACATTTTTCTATCGATGTACAATTCAGATATAAGTCCTATTTAAGCAGGATTTTGCTGATGCCATTACAAAGCAAGTGCAAAGAATGATATAGGTCTTAGTACTTAATGAATCTAACATGTTTAGCTGTATAATAACTAAAGGCAAATGTACAGAGAAAAACCGCAAAGTAAAACAATTAGATTTCAATATACATAGTCGTAGTTAACATAATTGTACATATTGTAATATTAACATAATCGCAGTCAACTGTTTAGAAGAAGTCATTTTCAAAAGCACAGTTGCAGCAAACAAACAGTGAATATGAAACAAATATCATGAACTTCATATAATTGATGAATAATCTTCATTGTTCACGGAAGAATGTCTTTGATTGATTTAAAAATATAAATTGAAAATATATTTTGTTTAGACACAGTCAGATATTTATTCCGATGGTTGAACGACCGTGATATTTTCAATACCAAGATTAACGGTAACACTATGTCGACAATTTATGCTATAGATAACTTCAGATGATTACCCATGCTACTTGCCACGCTATTATGCTTCCAAAAGCACATTCACAAGTTTACAAAGAATATAAATTTAAAATTGATCCACTCTAAACCAGTCACACTTGGTTTAAACATATTTATTCATTCAAATGTACATATATACATATAAGTTTAGGTTTAAATATGGATTAGAACGGAAGATAAAATCTTATAAAGTTATTTCCCATGACATATATCAATTGTGAACAAATTTGGCAGATTATCAACAGTTTGATTTATGCTCTTACCATTACGAATATAACATAGTTCAAAGTATATTTAATAAAAATGTTTAACAAACTTTTAGGAATATTGTTTCTGATATATTTAAGAAACTTAGAAAATGAAGTGAGTAATTAAAAATAAAGAAAGGTGACTTAAATGATTAAAGTAATGGATACTTATTTGAATTCACATGATAATAACGGTTAACAATTTTGGACAAGTTTTGAACGGCATGGACGAAATTGGGAGACGTGCTGACCTCACCACGTAAATAGAAATAGCCTTGTTATTTCTTCAGACTTACTTACATGTTCAGGAGAAACGATTAGTGGATAAAATGTATTTGTAAACTGCTTCAAATATTTGAACATTATTGTCATAAGAGAGTTGTGGTTCATCAAAAAGAAGTATATTTAAAGAAACTGTACATAACTCACTGACATATGTCAGGAGTGGTATGCGTTGATGCTAGTAAAGGTGACAACTGAGAAAGAAGTGAACTGTACTTTCTATTTGTCCACATGTACACAGGGGGGAGTCTTCAATGTTTTTAAGAAATAGATGTTGTTTAAGTGCACTACAACTCGTTCGGAGGCGGGCATGCAATAATTGGCATTTCCTTGTACCTATGTAAAAGAATTTAGGTACTTTTGGTTCGTTATTTTCGAGTTTATGTTTAAAAGCATTCAGAGAAGAGGCTTGTCTTGTTTCAAGTGGGAGAGTGTTCCAGTCACGGATAACGGAAGGAATAAAGGAATTTTAGTACAGAGCTGTTCTTGAAGAAGGAATTTGAATATTATTATTATTTCTGAGGTTGTACGTGGAACTTGCATTTGTAAGAGAAGGAACCAATGAACATAGATATGGTGGGACCATTCATTGGATCATTTTATAAAAAAGAGTAAGTTTATGTTTAGTTCGACGAGTTTCAAGACTTTCCCATCCTACTTCAGAATTCAAGTTATTGATAGATATAAGTTTTGTAACTCCAGCTGTTATTCGTGCAGCTTCATACTGTATTTTATCAAGTTCACATTTTTCATAATTTGTACAATTATCCCAAATTACATTGACATATTCCAATAAGGGTCTTATAAATTACATGTATATTGTTTCTAGTGATCCAACTGAAATTTTAGTTTTCTCATAATATTTATTCTAGACCAAGCTTTATTCTTAATAAAGTCAATATAAGAGTGCCAGATGTAGTTATTTGATAAGAATACTCCTAGATGATTGTGAGATGACACATTTATAATTTGTTGGTTCTGCATAAAAGGGGGGGGGGGGGGGGGGGAGGGGGTGAATGGGTTGAGTGCGTTTGCGAGTTACATGCATTGATTCTGTTTTGGATGGATTAGAAGTAACCAGCCATTTATTTGACCATTCAATTATTTTATTTATGTCAGAATTTAATGTTTGTGCAGCATTAACGATATCATTATTATGATTAATTATAAAGTAAAGGCTTGTATCATCGGCAAAAAGTCGTATGTTGGAGTGAATATCAGATACTATGTCATTTATATCAACTAAAAACAGAAGAGGACCTAATATAGATCCCTATGGAACACTGGCTTTAATTGGTCTCCAGTTAGACCTCGCGCCTTGAATGACAACACATCGGCGTCTGTCTTTAAGGTAGTCAGTTAAAAGATTAAAAAGTTGACAAGATATACTAGCTGCTTTCAATTTAGCCAACAACCCTTTGTGCCAAACTCTATCAAAGGCTTTATTTATATAAAAAAATACAACTCTGACCTCTTTGCCATCGTCAAAGAAGTGGGATGACCAACTTAAATTTTGATATATGAAAGCAAACTTAATAATGATTCTGAACAATTTGCATGCACAGTTCAAACTAGTAATTAGAAGTAACTCAATCACATGAAACTTTATTTGTTCCGTGTGTATCAGTTTCGGTCATGGAACTCCTCGGAATCATGTTTATGGAATGGTACCTCCTTGCTCTTTGTACCTGTACATGATGTTGTATATGAAATAAATGAATATATTTGTGTTGCTTTACATGCACTCCAATGTTTTTTAATTATGTAAAAGCACTTACACAAGTGCATTTACTGGAATAGGCAAGGAAATATAGTTAAGCCTAAATTATGTATTCTGGTGTTACCAAGCAAGCATTGTAACAGTTATGTGGTTTATCTGATGTGTGTTCAGTTTGTGTTAGAAGCGTGTCTGTATTTAGTTAAGTAATTGTCCAAGAACCCTAAAGGTACTGCATCGTCACCATATAAGATTTTGAAAAACGATAATGTGGACAATGAAACCAGTGTCAAATAGCCTAATGCATCACTTATGAAGTGTAATTGTCCAATTACTTGTTTTGACACGTTCTATATTAATGGTACAAAACTTCCTGTTGGAAGATATATTTTAAAAAAATAACTTTCTGCAATAATTTCTGATTTCCAGGAAATATTCTCAAAGCGATTGGTTTCTCTAACTTTATGTGTATACAGTTATTTGGAGCGCAAACTAATTTGTTTATTGCACTGTAAAGCAACCGATATTTAATAATTAGCACTGAATCTTGCTGTTGTATGGCAGTTTGAATTTGCTAATACCTGTACATTACGCATATGTTTACTTCACCGTGATGAATAGTTACATCAACTATTCCAATGTAATGACTTTGAAACGTCTCACCTAACTGTTGATTTTTTAAGTCGAAAGCCATTGCCAAGGAAGTCTTATTTAAATCTATGACTCCAGTAAAAGCAAATACATGTAGCTATATTGTAATATATACAAGCTGCTTAACGTAACTTTTTTTTCCGTTTATCGTAAAGCACCAGTACTAAACTATATTATTGAAAGTAATATTTACCTGTCAATTAATTATATATTCATTTTGTAATAAATGCACTTTCTTAAGTAAACGATTCAATAAGACATTTGACTCAGACAATGACAGTCAATGGGTCAGTTCTAAACAAAAAATGCCATTCAAATATCTTGTAGCATTTGTAAAGATGAATATCTGTCGATTTTTTTCTTTAATATGCTTAATCAATATAGATACTATATATGTACAGAATTTTGCATTTGAAATAAAAATGCACCATAACTTTTAGACATACTCTTATAGGTAGGGAAATAGACATTGACTATTATTCAGATGTCTGATAATTTGTTGAAAGATGTTTGCTATAGTTTTTGTCATATTTTTCCTACGGATAGAATCTCATGAAACTTTCCAGTATTGAAGTTTAATGTATGTTCATTAAAGATCAGAAGAAAAAAAAACACATGTTAACTTTCAGACCTTTTGGTAGTACCTTCCCATAAATATACCCGATCTCGACATTTGGCGAACAAATGTAGATTTAACAAGCAATGTAAAACCAATATTCAAAATTGTATAAATCTAGTATTTTATTAACACTAATACACAGATGCATACATGTAATTATGATTATCATGTAAATGGTAAATAAAAGCTTGAATTTAACTGTTTAGGTTTTTTAAAACAAAATCATTTTGGCATAGTGTCACTTGTTTTTCAATTTTGCAGTAAAATATAGAGTTTTTTTAATATTTTGATATAGTGTATGCATAGAATTTCCTTAAAACCTCACAAAATATCCTCTGATACGTATTCTAATGACAATCAATATAAAAATGAATGTTACCGCGTTATTTGAGACAAAAAGCTCTCAAAGTATGCCATCATTAAATAAACTGCAGTTGCAAAATTAACGCTTTTATACTAAATGAGCATATTTGTATCAATATTAAGATTTCTATTATATCTTATATTTAGATTAAATTTCTATAAAGAATTATTTCATACCAGAATGCATATTTAATATATTGAACATAATATAAGAGACACATTTCAGATGCATCCGAAATAGGGTCATTTGTAGTATAATACCATGTAGTGACACTGGCTGATCTCGACAACATTGCTTTCCATTGTGCGCGGAACTGGAGCGCATAAAAAATCTATAGCAATTGCCTTAACTATATCTGAATCAGATATGCAAATACACCATCAATTATGCATGCCCGCAGATTGATGTGACAATCAGACACAATAAGTATTTTGTTGAATGTTTTCATTCGCTTCATTTGTTAAAGGACGACGTTCTTCATTCAACAAATCTGAGAAACAAATATAAAACAGTATAAACGGTCATAAGAACATCATCATATCAAATAGAGACAGATACGCAACGGCATGTGTTCACACACGGACACAGATAATACATGGTGAACATTATGTAGGACAGAAAGCAAGACAGACATATAAATATACATATAGACATGTGCGGATTGGCAGCAAGACATGAAACGCCGATAGACACCGAGATCGAGCCGCTAACAACACACATTTACATACAGAAACAAGTACTACGTGTAACTGTAACTATTTATCAAATTAATTTTATTTCAAGGTCACGATAACTACATCAATACTATATGCGTGATAATGTGATACATATCATGTCAACGAATTGATCTTACTTTACATAGTCTGAAGATACCTATGTAACTTGAATAAATCGATGCGATTATATGTATATATCCCGGCATTTTGCAGTATTTTCAAAATTAGGTTGAGATTGATGGGATCTGACACTCGTCATTTTGAGAACTTCTTAGTTGACAACTGACTTAAAATCAGGTTTTAGGAATTCATATTCTACTGATACTTGCCTTGTCCACTCAATGGACCATATTAGAAACAATAGTGCCAAAGGACTTTGTACAGGTAAGGTTGTCCCTACATCTTGGTAAAACTCAGTATGTTATATTAAGCTCAAAACGTAAATTAAAGCAAGTTAAGGATTTTAAAATTGTTTGCAATACACATATTATTGTGTTCACACAGTCTGTGTAATATCTAGGTCTTGCTATTGATAAGTTGCTGTCATGTGAAACTATTGTAAACAGTATTGTGAGTAAGGTAAATTCACGTTTTAAACTTTTGTATAGACAAGCAACGTTCTTAGATTTTAAAACTAGAAACTATGTATGTTCTACTCTTATGTCCTGTCATTTAGACTATTCATATTCGTCTTGGTACCCGAGCTTAAACAAAGGGTTAAGAAACAAACTCCAAATCTGTAAAAATAAAATTGTTATATTCATTTATGGTATGGGACCTAGGAAAAGTGTCAACAATGGTAGTCTTGCTGATAGTGTGGAGCGTGTGGTCCAGTGGTAGAGCACCGAACCCATGGTCGGAGGGTCGTGGGTTCGATCCTCCACCACGGCTATGTGTGGTGTCCTTGAGCAAGACACTTTTCCGCATATGCTTAATAGACTTCGAGCGTGATTTGCCCAAATTGTAAGAACTTAAAACTAAACTGCTGATATGTCTTTATCAAATGTAGACAATAGAAATAAGCAATTACGTCTTAACCATTTTATTAAAATTGTAAATGACAAGTGTCCTTCAAATATGAAAGAGAATTTCGTTTTTGTTAAAGATGTGCACTCTTATGGTTCTAGGGCAAATTTATATAATTTTAGTGTACCCAAATACTATGGGAAAGATAATGTAACCTCCTTTTACAGTGCAATCAATGACTGGAATGCATTGCCTGCTAACATTAAAAAAATAAGAAAATTAGTCACTTTAAAGGTTCTGTCGAGACCTATTTATTTGTCAGAGCTAGGATATTATAGTTTATTTATTGCAATTGTTGATTAGATATGCTCAATGTTTTTAATTATAACATTTTTATACAAAATTTGTGAAAGAAATAATATATTTGTAAACAGCAAATATATTATGGAAACATTCCATGTGGTGGCTTCTGAATTCCAAAGTCTTCAACTTTATATTATGTTTATTTAATTTAATTGCAATTTTGTAATGCACACTCTTAGTAAATATTGTACCAATAACCTCATTGGAAATAAGCCTTCTGGCTTTATGGGCAATCCAAGAATATTACACACTATTATGTATGTCCAATGTTGAATTTATTAAACACCCCTTTGAGACTTGCCATTTATTTCATTAAAGTTACCATAGTTTTCTATATAATATTTTTTTGTGATAGATCATTAACTTTTTTAAAGTTGATTTTGCCAAAACAGTGGTATATAATTGCATTCTGTGATACTTTTTATTCAAAAAGTTACTTAATACTTAATTGATTTTATGTAATATGGTTTATAGTTACATGTATATCTACAATTTACTGCTTCACATTTATCTGATAAAAGTATACATGTAAAGTGTGTTGCGTCCTTTAGTTTAGGTTGATGGAAGGAACGTCAAAGCCGGTTCGTCACGATATCAAAACCCGTTAACAATTGTGATGTGTTGATCAAATATAAACATAAATGTCGACAACGGTTAATTTATACAACGTATGACCACAGCTGAAATGAAGGCTCTTGCGTACGAGTTCATGGGAAAATAAACGCCAATATTCCATATGGTAATTGAAAGAGTTACATCAAATTATAATATATTAACAGCATACAGTAGTTATATACAATAAATGTAATTATATTAGTTGCATTGAATTAGGCTATGTACTGATTTTTACCTATGTGTTTCTCTTTTAATAGTAGCCGAAAACAAAACTACCTAACCTTTGTAAAACAATTAATGGAATTTTATTGGATACGTCACTTCTTTAAACATAAATATCATGTTGTTATTAATTTTGATTAAAGATAATAATAAGATTTGGTATTAAGTGTGTCAGTAAATAGCCATGTACCGTATATGTCAATTAAACCTTACGTTCAACAACCAAGTTTCGTTTAATTCGACTCACACTGACGTTAGATAGCTGCTGTAATTATCATTATATGAATAATACACATTGTATCTGGTTAGGACGTAAGTGCTTATACATGTCCAATGGTCCCTCCTGACATAACCCTTACATCTAGCAGTTTTGCCATTTAAGTCAAAGACACCAATTCTCGACAGTATCAAAGTGGTTGTTGACACCCGGACAAAGTACTAGTTATTGTTCATTGCAGTAAACATTTGATAATCAAGAAACAAATTAGAGCGACGTTGGTTTCTTAACTATTATTTTCTTGACTAAATAGAAAACGTCATTTGAATGTCAGTTTATGTAACTCTTGGCGGAGCTACGATTAAAGCTGTGATGATTGACGTTTGCAAAACTAATACGTTGCTATGGTTGTTTTTAATAATAGCTCGTGCGGGATTTGTCGTTTGTACATGACTCGTTCAGAATTGAATCAAGGGCGGAGTGTGAGCAATGTCATTCACGCATGCGCAGTGATGGCTGTATACTTAATTCTAAAAATGAACATCTTAACAACTAAATTATTTTATATGCTGTTTTAACAAATAAGAGCGACACCATTTGGAAATTGAAGCGATTCTATTGGTTGTCAAATGAAGTTTAAATTTTAATTTAATTCTATGAAATTATTTTATTTCGTACGACCTCTTCCAACGACACAATACAACGTTATCACTTTAGCTTGGATACAACATGTCTCATCAAAATAAATGTTATATAGTTATTTTTATAATGACCATATTCAATGCATTATTTTGTGTAAGCAGTGTAGCTATATATTACATATAGCAAGACAGTTGGTTAATGTATGTTACTATTTATGCGTATGAAGATACACTATTGCTTATTTGATTTTGTTTTTTAAATTTATATTTGATTATATTGTAAAGAGTTGGATACAATATTGCTATAAGATATGAATGGAAATATGTATTATAGCATAATCCTTTAACTAATACATAAATATTTATATAAAGTTTAATCTCTGGAAGATATTTCTATCGAATATCTCATTATAATGGTCACAGGTTATATGAAAGTATTATTTATACTATGTTAAACTTTTTTTATATTAAACTATAATAAGAAAGAGCTAAAGGAAAGGTCTATTTTCAACATGGTGTTTAATCAAACTCATGTACGCTTACATCATTCTGTTATAAATATAAACAAGAGTTTAATTTCTCAACGCATTGTATCCATGATTGGAATAATAATGTTCGAAGTATATCCTAAAAGTATTACGAAGACCGTAATTTAACTCACGTACGCTTACATCATTCTGTTATAAACATAAAAAAATGAGTTTAATTTATCAACGCATTGTATTTATGATTGGAATAATAATGCTCGAGGTTTGTCCCTGAAGTAATAAGACGACCAGGTCATGTTCGTATTTAAGGCGTCACATGCATTGGTATAAATGGATGGATCGACACAATTTAAAATGTCATGAAACTTCAAATCAATTTTCAGTCAACATAAGGTTCATGCAAAAATCACCATAGTAACGCGAGTTTAGAAGTACTGAGGACATTGAAATTAGACGCCATTTACAAAAACATTTCATTTTTGTTGTGAGTTTCTTCATAGCAGAATTGTTTTCATTTTAGATATATTCTTTATATTTCGGCCTTGTTCCGACTTCAAGTCAAATCAACCTAATTAATTTCACGTCTTCCGTGTTTCGGCTCTAATATAGAATTTCTATTGTATTCGGTGTATTGCCGCAATACTGTAGAAGAACTGTAACTTGAAACCTAGTTTAACAATTTTTAACCAACCTTGATAGTAGATAACCAATCATGCCCACAAATATGCACGTGTGCGCTGTATGCTTGATACTAGATTGATGTTCACATGACCTAACGTCAGTTACATAGACATTCACGTAAAGTTACAGTATTGCCTTTTGTTTTAAAAGAATAAATATATATGGCAAAATAGCAACATAATATTCATCATGTTTACGAATACAGCGAGCATCTGTGAAATAAGTAATGTTTGTTTGTGAGCATTAAGTCGAACGTAATATCATGTAATCAATCACATATTCAGTATCGTATGATATCTGACGACTTCAATTATACACTGTAAATTATACACTGTCAGTATACGAGTGTATATGGCTGTTATATCATAAACGTAAGTGTTGTCGCAAGTGGTATTCATTTCAAACAATTCATTTGGCTTTGTGATAATATAACCATGAATATATATGCAATATGAATGCAAGGAAAAAGACAATGACCATTATTCAGATGTTTGATAATTCGTTTAACCATGTCTGAATCAGATATGCAGACACACTGTCAAGAAAGCATAGCCGCATATGGATGTGACAAAATTATTCTTGATAACTTACTGTTGTCACTCTGATGTCGAATATCTTCATTCTCTACATGCGCTCCTAAACTCATTAAACGCGTATTTGGTTCATCCGTAGGTTCATCCGTAGGGTCTGAGAAATGAATATACGACAATATGAACAGTTATAAGAGCACATCATGTAAAATAGAGAAATATACAAACCGACATATACTCGCACAAGGACATAATTAAATTGATTTTAACGTCAAAATGACTAGTTAATAATACCTTAAACTAAGGTGATATAGATGCAACAAACAACATATATCATGGATTAACAATAAAAATTACGAGCGAACGAATGTGGATCCTAGAACCAAACACTCATTCAGTTTCTGAGTCTTATGATACAGTAAGATATAACCCCACAAATGTGTAGATTCTAGTTATTTTTCGAGCTTCTAAATTGAATTAGATTAAGATGTACATTAAATCCAATTGTATAAAATATTTGAATACTACGTAGTGCAATGAATGATAGAGATCACGAAACACATTTTAATTACAAGTTTACAAAAACTGTAAATTAAAAAATGTTCCACTGTAAACCATTTACATTCGAGCAAAGCAGCGGATATACTAGCTCAAATTATGATGTATGAAAGTAATCTAAATAATGATTCTGAACACTTTGCATGCATAGCACATACTAATGATCAGTCATAACTCAATCACACGAAACAGCATTTTTCTGTGTGTATGAGTAATGGTCACTTAACTTTAGAAACATCTTTTCGGAACTGTACCTCTCGTTGTTTTGTACATAATCCTGATGTTGTATAAGAATTTAATGAATATATTAGTGTTGCTAAACCGCACTCCATTGTTTGAAATTATGAAATAGCATATAAATCCATTTACTGGAATAGACATGGAAACATATCTTAGCCTAAATCAAGTATTCTGATGCTACCAAGCAAGCATTGTTGTAATATTGGTGGCTGATGTGATGCGTGATCAGTTCTTGTCGAAGGCTTGTCTGTTTTATGTATAGTATTTGTCCTGAATAAGCTTAAGGGTTCTGCATCGTCACCATTTAAGAGAGTGTTGCCAAACGATGATGTGGACAATGAAACCAGTGCCAAATAGCCTAATGCATCACGTATGAAGTGTTACTGTCCATCACTAGTTGTGACGCGTTCTTTATTAACGGTACACAACTACCTGTTGGAAGATGTATTTTTAAAAATGACTTTCTGCAATAGTTTCTTATTTCCAGGATATATTCTCTACGTGATTAATTTAGCTAACTGTATGTGTATATAATCATTTGGAGCGCACAGAGAGTTATTTATCGCACTGTAAAGCAACCGATGATAATTAGCACTGAATCTTGCTGTTGTATGTCAGTTTGAATGTGTTAATACCTGTACAATACACACATTTTTACTTCATCATGATAAATGGTTACATAAACTATTCCAATGTAATGATATTGAATCGTCTCACTCAACTGTTGTGTGTTGGGGATCAGTGGCCATTCCCGAGGAAATCTTATTATAATAAACGAATCCAGCGAAAGCAATTCGCTGATTTATAACATTATGCAAAATAGAGACAGATACACACCGATATATGTACACACGATGACACAGATAATGCATGAGTAGTATATAGGCATCAGCGAGAGACACAAGACAGATAGGTGGACATATAGACATAAACGGATAGGAAGCCAGACGATAAACGCCGATAAACCCCGATATCGAGCCGCTAACAACACCCATCTTCATACAGAACAAGTACTACGTATAACTGTAACTATTTATCAAATTAATTTTATCTAACGCCACGATAACTACATCAATAATATATGTATAAAACTAGGGTGATTCAGATTACATAATGAACACATCTCATTGATTAATGATCGAAATCACAACCGAACGATTGTGGATCCGATGTGTCTGCCTGCAAACGCTACCGTCTATGTTTACATACATAACATTTTTAGATGGACATTTAAACAATATCGCAATGTGTGTGTACACCTTGTAATATGAAAACAAAATATTGCAGTGATAATTTCCAATCACCAGTTTTGATGCGTTTTTATTAACGGCACAAAACTTACTGTTGGAATTCGTATTTTAAAAATAACTTTCTGCAACAGTTTCTGATTTCCAGGAAATACTCTTAAAGCAATTGATTTAGCTTACTCTATGGGTACACAATCATTTGGAGCGCACATAGATGTTAAGTTAATGATAAGCACTGAAGCGTGCTGTTGTATTGCAATTTGGCAGTTTGAATATGTTAATACCTGCACAATACACACATTTTTACTTCATCATGGTAAATGGTTACATCAACTATTCCATTGTTATAATGTTGAATCGTCTCACCCAACTCTTGTGTGTTTTGGGTCAGTAGCCATTCCTGAGGAAGTCTTATTATAATAAGTGACTCCAGTGAAAGCAAAAAGCTGTTTTATAATAAATACAAAAATGGCTACTGAACAAATTGTTGTTTTTTTTTCGGTTTACGTCAAGCACCGATCCTCAACTATATTATTAAAAAAATATATTTATTATGAAATATATGCACCTTTTTTAGTAAACGAATCAATATGACATCGACTCAGACAATGCCAGCCAAAAGGTCAGTTCTAAACATAAAATAGACATTCAACAATCCAATGACATTTGTAATGATCAACATTCATCGACACTTTTCTTTTATATGCTAAGTCAATAGTAATGCTATATACATTTTTGAGACATACTTCTAAATGTTGAAAAATAGACATGGACTATTATTCAGATATCTGATAATGTGTTTATCTATATCTGAATCAGATATACAGATACACAGTCAAACATGCAGACGGGCGTGACAATCAGACACAGTAATTTTAATAACTTACTTATTTCTGGCCATTGTCGAATTTCTCTATCCGCTTCACTTGTACAAGGAATGTGTTTTTCATTCAACTTATCTGCGTAACAAGTAAAGAACAATATAAACATTTATAAGACGACATCATGTATAATACAGACAGATATGCACCGACATATGTTCGCACAAGGAAACAGAGAATGCATGGTGCGTATTATATGTGGCATCAGGAAGAGATACAAGACAGACAGTTAGACATATAGACATGTGCAGATAGGTAGCCAGATATGGAACGCCGATAGTCGTTAACAACTGTTTATAACTGTAACTATTCATCAAATTAATTTTATTTCAACGCTATGATAACTGTATTATGTATATAACTAAGGTGATATTGATTAAACAAACAACACATATCACACATATCATTGATTAACATTCCAATTACGACCAAACGATTGTGGATCCGATGTGTCTGCCTGAACACACTACCGTCTATATATACATGCTTAAAGATTTTAGATGGATTTTTTTTTTACAATATAACAATGCGTTTACAATTAGAAATATAACTTTTAATAAACAAATGCAACGTTACGTGAATAAATTAACTAGATTATATACATATTACGTATACATGTAGTTTATGTGTTCAAAAAAGAGTAAACCAGCATTACTAATTTCCTCTTTGTATTTTATGACAGAATCTGAACAAAATCTGAGAAAAATACATTAATAGTTATTTATACTACGACTAAATATATTTATTTATTGATTTATGTGTTATGAATTTTCTTAATTTCAACCACCAAAAGGTGATCAATTTAATCACCCCGTAATAGATGTTTTAGGGTTTGGGTTGCAAATCTCTCTATACACCTTACAAAATTACATCATATGGCATAGATATAATTTTTAAAGTAATAATGTTTAATAAAATTTGTACTTTTTATTTAACAATTCATAACCAATTAGTGTTTTTTTTCTACTCTCATTATGCTGCATGTATGTTTTCCTTTGGAAACAATATTTCTACAAATTCTTTCTGTCTCCATGCAAAATGGAGAGAGAGGATCTTTTTATATACATTATCTCTACAGATGATATTTGCAACAAAGAAAATAAACAAATAAACAAGGTTTTCCGAAAAATAAAAACACATTTTCATACCCTCATGATGATTTAAAATGTGTTTGTTTCATTTTTAATGAAGCAAAAATTGAGACTGTAGGCAGATAAATTGACATGTTATTTACAGTATATTGTTATAAGCACAAAAAAACATTGTTTTACATAGGCAACAGAAGAAAAAATGAAGGGCATCACAGACAGTCGTATAAAAAAATATACTAATACTATGTATATATATTTACAAATGTATATACTTACTCAAACAATTCATTGTAACAATAGTACACATAATATTTTTTGTCAATATAGTAGAATATTGGTACAACAAGAGGGTTTCAGAAATTATGCTGATGTAATGATTCCAAATTTTGTTCAAGTGCAAATCTTTCAGTTAAGTTTAAAGGCTACATATTTTTCAATGCTGTACTCATTTTATGTTATCTTTACAACTGGCACAATATTGTTCTACATTTATTGGTTTTGATAGAATATGTGGTATTATCCCAGTATCAAAATTGTATTTAGTATTAAATCATAATTATTATTCCCTATTATTATATCTGAAACTGACCAATTAGTTATTACATTAGTACATTTATTTTTGATGAAAATTGATAGGTTTGTCCGAAAAGTCTCTGATATTTCACAATCATAGAAAATATGTTTAATGGTTTCTACAGATTTATCACAAAAACTACAATTTTGGAAATGTTAATTTCTTTAAGTGAATAATTTGTTCCTAAAATTCTGTGGTTAAATCTATACTGGAATCATTGTGATTATGTATCTTGGCTGAAAATAGTTATTAATTTCTTTCAACAATATTCACTGAAACGAAAATGGCTCACATGTCTATCTTCAGTGGTATTCTACCTACTTGATTTTCAAATCGAAAGGAACAAGAATATGCATTCGGTTATATCCCTATCCGTTCTGTAATCTACTCTGATGTTCTGAATTCAGAGTTTCTCCGTGGTATTCAGCGCCGTCTCAAGATCACTTATCGCTCAACCCACTGGCCACGTGGCGGTGTTTTATAATATATACCACAATCAAGTCAATAAAATGTATTGTTTACTTAAATATCGTCAGTTTATCAACACATGTTCAGAAACACATATCAGTCTCGGGTAATATCTTACGCCTTTAATTGTACACTGTCAGTACACTGTCAGTATACGAGAGTATATGGCTGTAATATTGCAAACATGTATATATTTAAGTATTGTCGCAGGTGATAACATTCACTCCAACAATTCATTCGGCGTTGCGATCATGTAGCCATGAATATATATGTTATATGAATGTAGGGAAACAGACATTGGTCATTATTCATATATCTGATGATTCGTTTAACTATGCCTGTATGAGATATGCAAACACAAAGCCAGAAATCATAGGCACAGGTGGGCGTGATTATCTGACAAAATAATTATTAATTACTTACTGTTGAACATCACTTCTACAGATCGTTTGATATCATTTATAGACTGGAAACTCAGTGATTGATCCACAGGCTCTGAGCAATAAAAATACGACAATATAAACGGTTATAAGAGCAACACCATGTAAAATAGACATAGATACGAACCGACATATACTCGCGCAAGCACATAATTCAGTTTGTTTTAAGATATTTAAATTGATTTTAACGCCACAATGACTTATTAATAATGCCTTTAACTAAGGTGATATAGTTGCAAATACAACACATATCATTGATTAACGATCAAAATTACGCTCATTCAGTATCATATGATACCTTATGACTTCATTAATGCACTATTATTATAGTATCAAGGACTGTATTATGTATGTATGCGTTGGTGCATGTGATATCAATGATGTTTTCCCCAATAAAATTTGCTTTGCAACAGTATCCCCATAGTTATGTATGAAGCATAAACAGTTATGTATGTAGTATTAATAGTTATGTATATAGTATGAATAGTTCCGTTTTCAGTCGACTGGTGACTTGTTAAAATCGCTGTGGCCCGTCTTTTTTTGCATATTAGGGTGAACAATTCCAAAAAACATCAACACATCGCTAGACTAAACAAAGCTGGACTACTTTTACTGCATACATGTTTCTATCGATGTACAACTTAGATATGAGTCCCATTCAATCAGGATTTTGCTGATGCCATAACAAAGCAAGTGCAAAGAATGACAGAGGTCTTAGTACCGAATGAAACGAAAGCACAGTTGCGGAAAAACAAACAGTGAATATGACACAATTTTATGAACTTCATATAATGGAAGAATAATCTTCATTGAAGAATGTTTTTGATCGATTTAAAAATATAAATTGAAAATATATTTTGTTTAGACACAGTCAGATATTTATTCCGATGGTTGAACTACTGTGATGTTTCGAATACCCTGATTAATGGTTACACTATGTCGACTAGGGGTGTAATTGTGGCAAGTTTTTATGCTATAGATAACTTCAGGTGATTACACATGCTAATCGCCACGCTATTATGTTTCCAAAAGCACATTCACAAGTTTACAAAGAAAATCAATAAAAACTTGTTCCATTCTAAACCAGTCACACTTGAACAAAGAAGTGGGATGGCTAACTTAAATCATGATATACGAAAGCAGACTTAATAATGATTCTGAACACTTTGCATGCATAGTTCAAACCATTAATGAGAAATAACTCAATCACATGAAACTGCATTTGTTCTGTTTGTATGAGTTTCTGTCTCGGAACTACTCGGAATAATGTTTACGGAATGGTACCTCTTTGCACTTGTACCTGTACTTGATGTTGTATATGAATTTCATGAATATATTTGTATTGCTTTACCTGCTCTCCAATGTATTGAATAATGAAAAAGCACTTACACGAATGCTTTTACTGAAATAGTCAAGGAAATGAAGCTTAGCCTAAATTTTGTACTCTGATGTTACCAAGCAATCATTGTTGCAGTAATGGTGGTTAATCTGATGTGAGTTCAGTTCGTGTCAGAAGTTTGTCTGTTTTATGTTATGTAATTGTCCAAGAACCATAAAGGTACTGCATCGTCACCATATAAGAGAGTTTTGACAAACGATACTATGGACATTAAAACCAGTGTCATATAGCCTAATGCATCACTTGTGAAATGTTATTTTCCAATCACTAGTTTTGACACGGTCTATATTAACGGTACAAAATCCTGTTAGAAGATATATTTTGAAAACTGACTTTCTGATATAGTTTCTGATTTCCAGGAAGTATTCTCAAAACGATTGGATAAGCTAACTTTGTGTATGTAATTATTTGGAGCGCAAAAGGATTTGTTTATTGCATCGATATTTAAATAATAAGCACTGAATCTTGCTGTTGTATGGCAGTTGGAATGTTGTTTGTTTTCTTTTTTTTTCAGCTACCAAATGGTAACTCATTTATTCACCTCGTCAATGAGTGTGTTGTGGGTCGAGGAGGAACATCCCACCGCACACTTTACAATATCAACATATTAATCAATGGTGACTCGCACACACCACTCTCACTCTATTACATGTATTATTATTTACTCTATTATTATTACATCGTGTACCAAAATGAATGAAACTGATGCCGTGTATTTAACTTATTGACTTATTTACGCATTCAAATAAGTCATATATATATATATATATATATATATATATATATATATATATCAATATCCTTAAACATATTTAATGTAAAGCTAAAAGTAATACACATTTATACCTTTCAAACACTGTAGTTGGCAGTAAACACCATATAATGTCGCAGCCACCACACCAATGACAAGTACTATTAGTCCTATTGTCCACCATGGAAATCCAGTGCTACTTTCGTTAACTGAAAATCAAATATATTTATTGTAATATCTGTATCAGTGTTATAAAACTGAAACCAATATTTGCCACGTGCACCTTTCGTTTTGCTAGCAAATGTATATATGTATTTACATTATAGAATGTTTACACCTAAAACAGTAATTTGAAATAGAAGAAATACACGTTTGTCAGTCGGTTGCGTATATTTACATTTAACTTGGCTCCTCCGTCTTCACATCACAAAACCGTGCATAATGCATAAATATAACTCCGCTATAATTGTCTCATATACTCGGCATATGAGGGTATATGTATATGGTCATTATATGACAATATCCTTGACCACTCGGTCACGGTTGACCTTTGAACTGACGTAGTTAAATGATTTTAATCGATACATGTACATAGTTTGCAATAATTTGGTACATTTCATATAACACTCTAAGGAGTCGTTCAAACATTACAATTTTAAGCCATCGATACTATGAGGAGAACAAAAAGAGTAAATAAATAATTTTACTAAGTTGGGGTGTTATTATTATTGTTATTTCTGATCCATTGCTGTAATGGATGTCACGCAGTTTTATTTGATAATTGAATAACGTTCAAACTGGTGCCAAGAGCATGGTGGTATTGCATGATCTATTATCATTTTATTTCATTCGCTTAATTGTTTTCTGTGCTTGTAAAGTGTCTTTTTATCATATGTCATAGTAGTTATATATAATCTTGATATGTGATAACAGCACTGATAACACTCTTGTATTTTTATTTAAGTATATGCTAACAAATGTTTCACTAACCTATAAGACAAATATTATAAAACACAATCACTACACATTTTAAATCTTTTTTTGTTGTTGAAAAATATTCTTCACTAGTTTTCAGAACAAATGTTTTGCCAAACCTATACCTATCAACCCCTTACAGACTGTTATTTGAAAACGTACAATATAAATTACATCGATCGAAATATGTATTTCTTAAACGAGCGGTAAGCTCGTATATCGTATTTGTTTGGGAGTACACAAATGAATACTTGTAGTTTGGTGCGCATATTACCCTGATTTTCAGTTTCGACTATTAACAATTGAGAAGTTACAGGGAGACGTCACTTCGTAATTAGATTTTTATCACGCGGTCGAGTCATAATGTAGTGTTATATATTTAGGTGACGTACCGTTATTTAGAATCAGCCAAATTCAATGGTAGTGTGGGAATTAAGTTAAATAATGGGCCCATTAGTAAGATAAAAAAATGTTATTACTTCGGGCACATTAGGCATCGTTTTTCTTAAAACAATTACATGCTGGTGTCAGCGATAAAATGAAAATGGTATTGATTTCACGTGCGTAGTCAGGATTATATTATTTATACGCAATGATAAATAATGAGTACCGAATATAAGTTTGGTTTTGAAACTCTTGCTCAGGACTAGGATCCGCCCTCGCATATATACTTGATGCTCCCGCACGAGCTATCACGTAACGAATCACTTTTTCGCAGTCAATATTGAGAGTATCCCCAAGGTTAACAATTATCAAAAAATGTCATTCTAATTTTATATGAATGATTGATTCAATTTCATTAATACACCGAGCCGATTGTAAGAGATGTTTTCATAATCTATATAACCGCATGTGACTGTTTAAATTGTAAGTGCATCCCTTTCTGTGATCAAATAAACATGTACTTTATTCTATCGAATAGTAAAACTGACTAAAATTATAGCTTAAAACAACCGTTTCGGGAGTTTAATGCGCCTTTAACTTGGACTGTCACATATATTGTATTCAGAAGCCAAAATTGATTTTTTGGATTTGATCATCTCTGTAACCTGTAGCGACATTACGTACATGTATTATACTAAACCAGTCTCATATAAGAATCATTCAATGGGATAACCATGACTGTGATATGTTTCATAGTACTACTGTTATGAAATAATAATTCATATATATGTAGATACAATTTACACTATTACTACAAAAATAAATAATGTGAAAAAATATTAATGTGTTTTCATGAAAAAGACAATTGGATGAATTGTTATGTGGAATAATGTTTAACAACAACTGCAATGTTATATTCAAACTTTCAACCTCTGCAAGCTACTGATGACTTCCCCACATATTCCCAAACTACAAATGTCATAAACAATGACAATGACATCGCAAAATGAAATAATAATGTCATTAATTCAAATTAGAATAGCCTGTTCTTTAAATATAGAATTTTCAAATGTAATTAGTATGCAAAAATACACTTATTTGGGTAAGAATATCTTATTAAAACAAATAACTTTTAAATGTTAAAGGAATTGAAAGACTAATCTCACTTGAGTTTAAAATCTCTTGCACTCGGAAAATGATCGTCCCAATATAGAATTTTTGTTTTAAATATTTCATTAAATTTAATATTTCAATAAATATTTTCAATAAAACTTTGATATTTGTACAGATTGTTTGTTTAAAGAATTGTAGCAAACAAAACATATCCAAGCCAGAAATGAATTACAGAAATGACATGCATGCATAACTCATACACTTTGCTGTAAATAATGTATTTTGGACCGAAGGCCTCAGATTATGAAATAAACATTAAACCTTATATTTATCTACTGGAAATTTTATAATGACAACATTGGGATAACAATGTGAAGTGAATGTATGTTTGAAAAATATAGATGTGACATTAAGTTACATTGCATATAACGATGTACATTGTGTAAACAACGTTATCAAATTAGGGATACACAGCTTAACGCTACACTTAAACATCAGTCACTGTAGTATTCAAACAAACAAGCGATGGATAACCTAGCGTATGCTGATATTTAAGTAATACATACTAATGAAATAGTGTCACTAGTGGTAGCAGCTCTCTCTCTCTCTCTCTCTCTCTCTCTCTCTCTCTCTCTCTCTCTCTCTCTATATATATATATATATATATATATATATATATATATATATATCGATATATATATGGAGATAATTATTTGTGAATAACCAAGACATACATGTACAGAACAGGCTACGGCGAGTGCGCCTAGCTGCAATGCAAACCATAAATACAACATCAAGGCCTCTGCCAAACCAATAAATTTGGTGTCGACCATGACTTATATACTATGGAATTACATGCAACACATCTGGACAGGGTGGACAAATTTACATACATGAACTAATAGCTTTATATGAGTAGGATCCATATAGAATTCATGACTACTCACATGCTATATAAAGGACAGATTTATATATATACATATATATATATATATATATATATATATATATATATATATATATATATATATATATAGAGAGAGAGAGAGAGAGAGAGAGAGAGAGAGAGAGAGAGAGAGAGAGAGAGAGAGAGAGAGCGAGATATGTATTACTTAAATATCATCATACGCTTGGTTATCCATTGCTTGTTTGCTTGGATACTACAGTTTCTGATGCTGATTAAAATTCATTCAACTTCTAAATATAATGACTGTTTTGACCTTTGACGTAACGCGGTGATGGTGTCGCATTATATATATATTCATATATATAATAATATATATATATATGTGGCAAAAATTATTTTTGTTGCCTTATATATATAAGGAGATAATGAGAGAGAGAGAGAGAGAGAGAGAGAGAGAGAGAGAGAGAGGTCTTGTAATTCCGTAGATGTGAGGACATTTATCCGGTAAAAAAACAACATTGTGGGGACATGACATTTATGTGGGGACATTTCCATGTCCCCACTTTTACGGTCGCTTATTTTAATGTAGCGTGCACATAACACATTTATTTTGTGTTTCCGCAAATGACTCCATAGTGTTGTGAGAGACACATTTTATTCTCTCTTTTGGTGTCTGTTTTCGACAAAACAGGCATTGCTGCACCTGCTCTGCGCATGTTTCAATCCGAAGAGTGCTCGGCCTTTTCCGTAACTAGACTTGACACTGCGCATGTCCGTTTCTTACCATTTTCTACGAAAAAGACAGAAAATTCCGATTGCAATGTCATCTCGGTCAGTCAAGCGCTTTGAAAGCTAACAAAAGGGAAAATGCATTCAGGTTAATTTTCAACGAGTAACGTGATATTTTGTATACAAATTGTAAGTCAGTTCATAGCTTAACAGAAATCATTTATATTTGAAGAAAGACATGGGACATATGAGTCTTTGTCGCAGGCTAAATTCATGTGTGGATAACCAAAGGGGTCCGGCAGGTGTAGTCGGGTCACCGTTATAAATATGGCATAATAAATAGTCTTGAGACAAATTGAGCAAAAAAAACAACATATTCATACAGTCACTGACATGCATGTCACTCAGTAAGAAGTGATTGAATTGACAAGAAACATTTAGGTCTTGAGGTATTCATTGAACCAGTCTTGGTAACTTTTGATTGAATTTTATTCTGTGACCAAAGTTTAATTAAATTTTGCATGCAGTCTGTAGCTATGTGATAGATTGTACTGGACATTTTTAAATGCACTGTTACATAGATATTTTTAAGGAAGTGTCTAGGGGTACAGATATGATTGTATCAGATTCTAGAGGTAAGGATCCGTACCCCTAGACAAGTCTGTAGAGGATTGTCTAGGAGTACGGACCTCCTTTTACCAAATATTGTGGGTTAATTATATCTTTAATTTCATTGCAATTGTTATATCAAATAAGATTTAATCAATATTCACCTAAAACTTGAATCTATACATGGTTCATTGCCGTTTATTTGATTGTTTACATTTACTTTTGAAACATAAATAACTGAAGAACATTAAATAAATCAAACGGAATTGAAAGGGCACAAATAGATTAGACAAAATGATGTTAAATTATATTATAACAAACCTTTTTTTAGTTTTTAATAATATATAGAGCATTATTTCAGACAGTAAGATCAGGATAATTATTGTTTTCCGCACGTTCGGTGACCGTTACAAGATAAAAGGGAAGATTTCAAAACAATTCCTTCTTCTCGTGCCGATTAATTAATGATAAAACAAGCTGTCCCTGGCCGAATAATTAATTGTAAAACAAACTTTTGACATAAGATTATATATAATTATAAAAAACGTATAAAATCCGTTTATTAAATATATTTGAAATCTAAAAATAAAAACACACACCCAAAACCCCAAATAAATTGATATAAATAAACATTATAAGGTGAAAGGCACATATGGCAACCATTTATGTCGTATTCTTATCCAAATACCCTGGAGCAATGATATATATCTGAAATCATATTATATTTATTTCCAAGTTTTGGGACTTTTATTTCACTTGACTGTAATATCGCTGAAAGAGTATACTATAGATACCATCCGTAGATGCTTTATTTCCTTCGATGTACATGAAGATAATTAGAGTAAAAATTTATATGATATAATCACCATTTGCAGCTTATCTAAGGTGATAAACAATAGATAATTTGGCTGCATTGCCAATCTCCACTATAGATATATTTTAAGTTTTAGGTGAATGTTTTAAAACTATTGCCTCATTTTTCATTTGAATAAAAAAAGTTTAGTTAACCACAAAACCTGAAATATCTGAATATCAGCCCCATTCCCCACTCCAAAGAGTATGTTTTTTATATGTAATATTTTTTCGAAACAAATATTTGTAATATTCCTTTATTTAAAAGAATAAAAACATGTGTTACCACGTTTAAAATTGTTAAAATTATAATTTTCTCTGAAAATTGTTGTTTTCATTGTTTTTTGTTGCATCTTGATTCTTGATGACACATTTTTGGTCAGACAAGTTTCCATTCATCTGATAGGTTTTCCTGGGTTGTCAGACCAAATGTCTGACAAGTCATGAAAGTCATTTGCAACATAATATGAGAGGTATTGTGGTGTTAGTGGGGGCATTTTGAGAAACTTCTTGTTTTGTGAGAAAGTTCTGATGGGGACATACATGTGACAGCTGGCATGTCAGATGGAAATTGAAGATGTTGAGTTTTTTAAAATGCTTCAAATGTCTTAATAATAAGAGTTAAGATGGTGGTAGTTTGGATGTATAGACAGTCTCATTACGAGCTTTACGAGCGGTGGCAGGGGATAACAAAATTGCATCGATTTTACTTAAGTCCCCTCACTGAGTAAGTAAACTTTAGAGAATAGATAGAAAATTATTGTGGGGACAGTCTAGTGAGAGCTAAAAGTGTGGTAGTGGGGACATTGTGTAGGAACCTCTGTAGAAACATTATTGTGAGAGTTAGCATTTCTATATCCCAAGCTCCGCTCTACGAGCGGTGGCAGGAGATAACAATATTTCATTGATTTTACTTAAGTCCCCTCACTGAGTATGTAAACTTTAAAGAATAGTAGAAAATTCTTGTGGGGACATTCTAGTGAGAGCTAAAAGTGTGGTAGTGGGGACATTGTGTAGGAACCTCTGTAGAAACATTATTGTGAGAGTTAGCATTTCTATATCCCCAGCTCCGCTTTATGAGCGGTGGCAGGGGATAACAATATTTCATTGTTTTTACTTAAGTCCCCTCACTGAGTAAGAAATCTTTAGAGAATAGTTAGAGAGTGCAACAAGTTTTCAGTGTCTACAAGCTGACGGAGGTACCAGTAACTTGTTACTGTTTAGGATATGATTTACATAGAAGTAATGTTAATGTTTTTCCTGTCTCCAGAATTAATGGATCATTTTTACAGAGTGTTTTCATACAATAGAAATAGAAGAAAACAATTCTGGATTGCCAAGAATATCTGGTTTTTGAGTAGTCTATGTAGAAGGTCTGGTATACGGCGGTTCTGCTGTACTTTGTAATTATGATTTCATTTAGATGCAATTTTGTAAGCTATATTCTAAATGGAGATATTGGATTGAAACTTCATATGGGTGATGTTTAAGATTCTGAACTGTACCTTAATTCTTATACCTACCTCAATATACAAGGCAATTTTCTTCCATTGACTTTTGCATTAATTACTGTATACAAGCTTGTATCTCCAAATGAGAATAAAGATAAATTATCAAAACAATTGATGTCTTTATGGTCACAAAGTGAGACCCTCAAACAATTTTCTTCTTTTTGTTGTTAGATCAGTTTTTAGTTGAGTTTACATGTAGCTTCCAATTCAATATTTTAGGAGATTAGGATGAATACTACACAAGAGCAGTGCTAAGAAAGACAAACAGCAGTAGTGAAGAGTCAAGACAGACAAACAGCAGTAGTGAAGAGTCAAGACAGACAAACAGCAGTAGTGGAGAAAACAATAGAACTGAAGAGTCGAGACAGACAAAATGTGAGTACAAACAAGTGTTCATTATGCTCCAAAAAGGTGAATTTGTAGTCCAAAATTTGTTATTCCATCTGTCAGTCTGTCACATATTCGTCCAGAGCATAATTTAAAAACTAATGCTGAAACTTCATACAGTGATAGAAGATATTGGGAGGAAGTACAGAGTTTAAGAACATTAACTCAAGTTAATTTATTTGTGTTTTAGTGGGTCGGATTAGCAATCCCCTACACGTCTTTTATTGAAAAAGTTTTATACTAACTTGTGTGCTGTTACTGGTAGTTTGTACAGTTAACTGATTGACAGAATAGCCACCTTATACACCTAGTTCTTAAACTGTAGACCTGGACCCGTGTGACTGTATTAGGTAAATAAATTCCATGTGAAGAGTTATGCATCTGTGCTATTTTTGTATGTCCCCACAGTAGGGCCATAATTGTAGATGACACTTCAGTTATATTTTCCGAGATAAAATCTATTGTTTTTTTAAAGGTAAAAAAAAGATGAACAATGGAAGAGAAAGATTCTCTCGCGGTCCTTTTGCGAAAATCTGCAATGGAGAAGAAGCCGTCTAGAAGGAATGAAATATTAAGTGTACAAATTAAAAATTCCGTGTTAAAATCACTGAATTGCCTGAAAATAAAATATCAAGTGTGGTCAATGGCCCAGCAAAAACAGTAAGAAGAACAGAAAGTGATAAAACATTTAGGACTTCATTCTTAAACACAGCAATTTCAGTTTTACTACAGGGGACTAAGTTTACTGTCTGTCTGTCTGCACACAGTCTGGATCCAAAAGTATACATGATTGGTTCATGAAATTCAGTTTTTGATAGTGGGCAATCAGGCGATAGTGTAGAGCAAGAACTATACTCTGGCTTGCTTCCTTTTCGAATTACCACTCTTCGTTACTTTTTATGCACCCCCTCCCCCCCCCAAAAAAAAGTTTTTGGGGTGGCATATAGTAATCGCAGCGTCCGTCTGTCAGTCCGTCCGTCCTTCTGGTATTTCGATTCCGGCCTGTAACATTGTCATGCATAGATTGATTTTGTTGATACTTGCTGCAGATGATCAACAGAATATGGTGACGTGTCGCGAGTAAGACCCACATATTGTTATATTTCACAGACCATTTGGGGGTGCATATGATACTTAACAGTAACATTTCTTGTTGAAATATAACTCTAAAACTATGTGAAATAATTGAACTTAAAATAAGGAATGGAGTCATTACCTGGAAGTGTATTTTGTAAGAACCATATCTCTGACTTATCTCATTTTTAAATTACTTCACATAATAATTTTTACCTTTTGAAATATAACTCTTAAACTGTTATTGAAAATCAGTTGAAACTTGAAATAAGAATGTGGATATTTCATAGAAGCATATTTTGTAATTATTTTAATTACCTCCCTTTTTATTATCCCCCCTCCCCTTTTGAATAAGAAGGGGTATATTCTTCTGCAAATGTTGGTAGGTTTGTTTGTCGGTCGGTAGATCAAGTGGTTTACACTCAATAACTAGAGAAAGGGCAGGTCACAGGTACATTTAACAGCAAGATGATTTCCAGGCAAAACATGGAGATGGCTTGGGTCTAGGTTATTCATCCTTTCAATTTTTCCGTGACACCCAGGTTAAACTTTGCGTTTAGTTGCGTTTAAGTTTAAGCTATCTATGTAACCCTCATTGGATGTGAATGAAACTTCACATGTGTGTTCGCCATCATCAGTGGAACACACAGGGACAAGAATAATAACTCTGGATTGCATTTTGGCACAGGTATGGCCCTTTTTCGACTTGATTTTTCAGGTTAAAGTTTTTTATCAGGTAAGGTATCTATGCAACCACTCATTTTATATGAATGATTGATTGAATATTTAGCGTCATTTTTATGCCATCGAGGGCTAAAGACGATCAGTTAACCTAACCACTGTTTCCTGGGATTAACCAGTACTCGAGCACACCCCTTCTCCGCAAGTAACTGATAACTTTTCCACTTGAATCAGTGGTGAGAGAGGAATTATAATGAGACACAATGACATATATCAATCATCACGGAGACTGTTGCCGGGCAGGGGATTCGAACTAACGACCCCTGAATTGATAGTCAGACGCGTAACCGACTGAGCTAATCGGGCCCGGCTTATATGAATGAAACTTCGCATGTGTGTTCACTATCGTCAATGAAACACACAGAAACAAGAACCATAACTCTGGGTTGCATTTTGGCAGAGTTATGGCACTTTAAGACTTAATTGTTCGTCTGTAGACACCCAGGTTTATTTTTTTTCGTTTAGATGCGTTTAAGTTTTGATGTTTGCCTCCAATCTCAATCTTTGCATTGGTGGTGAGTTTTATCCCATCGGCGAGCTTTGTTTTCTTTTGACAACTCTTGTTACAAGTACTTCATAGTACTACTCTCTAGGTTAGCTAAATATATTTATGTGTGTACATTGACAACTACTTGTGCAACTGCTTGGTAATATATCCTGCTAGATTTCAACAAAATTAATGTAGTTAGGACGTGTGATTTATAGTTTTTGAATAGTCAAAAGACATGTTTACAGCTGTTAAAATGTAAATTTTGTTGTTATTAATTTCGTCATTCTGTTGTTTATCATTATTTAAAATGGTTTAATAAGAGAATATCGAGGGCTCAGCGCAACACTATTAAAACTCCGTTTTTTCCAAAAATCGTTTTTTTGCATAAATTACTGTAGTTTTACAATGTGCATCTTGTGTTAAAATTTGGTTCTGATATTTTAAATAATTTTGAAAATATTCACTTTTGGTGAAAATATTGTATCTCAAATACAATAATTATTTAGCGCAAAACTATTGTAACTCAAGTTACAATAGTTTTGCACCAAATAATATCTTGGAAACCTTTATTTATATCAGTGCAAAACTATTGCAACTTGAATTTAAATTTTATTAAACCCAGTTATCCTGTATAACCACACTTTTATTTAGTCCAAGAAAATTGCAATACATTAGTTTCAAATGATAGTTCAGAAAAAATCTAGCAAGATTTTGAAGAAATACAGGTAAAGTGACTTTTTTTTTTTTTTTTTTTTACTTATCTTTGAAAACATTTTAATTTGATAATAAAGTAATTTTAGTCAGATGAGTATGTTAAATGTTTTATTGATTTGGACATTAGTGACAATGAAATTGAGGATTAATAATTTATTGTGCTATAAAAGAGCCATTTGTTGATATTTTGTTTAAAAATCTGATTTTTAAAATTTGCAGTGAATTGTTTGGTTTGCATTTTTTTTATAATAAAAAGGCCGTCCGATCGAACAATATTACTCAACATACGTTTAATGTATACCAATTGTAACTTTACTTAACCAATATATCCCTTTTGAAAACTTCCAAATTGAGATATTATTCTAATTACCTGGTACACTCAGTATTATTCTTTTTAATATATCATTACTAGAAGTCAACACTGAATCTAATTATTTTAAAATGGCTGTTAAAGAACCAAAACAATATATTTTAGATATCAATAAACCTTGGTTTCTCAGAATGTGTGTAGAGGGTACAGCTGGTACTGTGGTTGGTATTGTGGGTGTAGAAGGTACAGCTTGAAGTATAGGGGGTATAATGGGTGTAGAGGGTATATCTGGTACTATAGTTGGTAGTGTGGTTGCATAAGGTATATCTGGTAGTGTAGTGAGTATGGTGGATGTACATCTGGTACTATAGTTGGTTGTGTTGGTGTAGAGGTACATCTGGTACTATAGTTGGTTGTATGGGTGTAGAGGGTACGTCTTGTCGTGTAGTGGGTATGGTGGATGTACATCTGGTACTATAGTTGGTTGTGTTGGTGTAGAGGTACATCTGGTACTATAGTTGGTTGTGTGGGTGTAGAGGGTACGTCTTGTAGTGTAGTGGGTATGGTGGATGTACATCAGGTACTATATTTGGTTGTGTGGGTGTAGAGGGTACATCTGGTACTATAGTTGGTTGTGTGGGTGTAAATGGTACATCTGGTACTGTAGTTGGTATTGTGGATGTAGAGGATACAGCTGGTAGTGTAGCGGGTATGGTTGGTGTAGAGGGTACAGCTGGTAATGTAGTTGGTATGGTGGGTGTTGAGGGTACAGCTGATACTATAGTTGGTAGTGTGGGTGTAGAGGGTACATCTGGTACTATAGTTGGTAGTGTGGTTGTAGAGGGTACATCTTGTAGTGTAGTGGGTATAGTAGATGTACATCTGGTACTATAGTTGGTTGTGTTGGTGTGGAGGGTACATCGGGTAGTGTAGAGGGTATGGTGGATGTAGAGGACACATCTGTTACTATAGTTGGTTGTGTTGGTGTAGAGGGTACATCTGGTACTGTAGTTGGTATGGTGAATGAAGATGATACAGCTGGTAGTGTAGTGGGTATGGTGGGTGTTGTGAGTACAGCTGGTAGTGCATATGGTATCATGGGTGTATACATTACAGCTGGTAGTGTAGTCGATATGTAGGGTGTAGAGGGTACAGCTGGTAATGTAGTTGATATTGTTTGTGTAGAGGGTACAGCTGGTAGCATTGTTTGTGTTGTGAGTGTAGAAGGTACAGCTGGTATTGCAGTTGGTATGGTGGGTGTAGAGGGTATGGCTCGTAGCATAGATGATATAGTGGGTGTGGATGGTACAACTGGAAGCATAGTTGGTATAGTGGGTGTTGAGGGTACAACTTGAAGCGTAGTTGGTATGGTGGGTGTTGAAGGTACAGCTGGTAGTGTAGTTAATATGGTGGGTGTTGAGGGTACAGCTAGTAGTGTAGTTGGTATGGTAGGTGTAGCGGGTATGGCTTGTAGCATATATGATATAGTGGGTGTGGATGGTATAACTGGAAGCATAGTTGGTATGATGGGTGTTGAGGGTACAGCTTGAAGCATAGTTGGTATGGTGGGTGTTGAAGATACAGCTGGTAGTGTAGTTATTATGGTGGGTGTTGAGGGTACAGCTAGTAGTGTAGTTTGTATTGTGGGTGAAGATAGTACAGCTGGTAGTGCAGATGGTATCGTAGTCGTAGACAGTACAGCTGGTAGTATAGTTGATATGGTTGGTGTAGACGATAAGACAGCTGGTAGTGTAGTTGGTAATGTTAGTATAAAGGGAACAGCTGGTAGTGTAGTTGATATTGTGAGTATAGAGGGTATAGTTGGTAACGTGAGTATAAAGGGTACAGCTGGTAGTGTAGTTGGTAATGTGAGTATAAAGGGTACAGCTGGTAGTGTAGATGGTAATGTGAATCTGGAGGGTATAGTTGGTAGTGTAGTTGGTAATGTGAGTATAAAGGGTACAGCTGGTAGTGTAGTTGGTAATGTGAGTATAAAGGGAACAACTGGTAGTGCAGTTGATATTGTGAGTATAGAGGGTATAGTTGGTAGTGTAGTTGGTAATATTAGTATAAAGGGTACAGCTGGGAGTGTAGTTGGTAATGTGAGTATGAAGGGTACAGCTGGTAGTGTAGTTGGTAATGTGAGTATGAAGGGTACAGCTGGTAGTGTAGTTGGTATTGTGAGTATGGAGGGTATAGCTGGTAGTGTAGTTTGTATTCTTGGTGTGGAGGGTACAGCTGGTTGTGTAGATGGTAATCCGAATATAAAGTGTACAGCTGGTAGTGTAGTTGGTATGGTGGGTATTGATATTAAAGCTAGTAGTTTAGTTGGTATGTAAGTTGTATAGGGTACAGCTGGTAGTATAGTTGGTATTATGGGTGCAAAGGGAACAATGGGTGATAAAGATGGTTGATATGGTATAGTGGATGTAGTTAGTACAGCGAGTAGTTATAGTGATGCAGAGTGGACATTGAGTTGTGGTGTTGCAGTTGGTATAATGAATGTAATGGTTGCAATGGGTAGTGATGTTGATATTTAGGGGGTTGTGAGTAGTGAAATAAGTAAAGAATTATAGAGGATGGAGAAGGAAAAGTGAAGAGTTGAGATGGTATGGTGGATGTAGTGTCCATGAAACAGACGGTAGCGATGTTGGTACGGTGCAGTGGGTAAAGTGGGTAGTAATGTTGATATAATGTGGATTGTGAGTAATGAAGTTGGTATGTGGATGTTTAGGGCACAGTGGGTAGTGATGTTGGTATTGTTGATGTAAAAGTTACAGTATGTAGTTGAGTCTGAATGGTGGGTGTAGAGGGTACAGTAAGTGATGAGGTTCTGGTTGGTATTATAGATAATGGTTGGTAGAGAGAATACATTACCTATATACTGAAGTAATGTAGAGGTAACAATGGAGTTCATAAAGTGAATGTAGATGTAACAGTGGATAATGGTACTGGATTGGTGGGTGTAATTGTTCAGTGGTTAATTAGGTCAGTGGTTAATTAGGTCAGTATGATGGATGTAGTGGATGCAATGGGTAGTGGGGTTGGTATGGTGGATGTTGAAGGTACAGTGGATAGTTGAGTTGGTATGGCAATGGAGCGGATACATGTAATGAATATAAAGGATCCGTGTCTTATGGATTTGGTTTGGCTGATGTTGAGGATGTAGTTGAAGATGGTGCTAGTATACTAGATGTAGAGTGTAAAGTTGATGATGTTGGTATGGTGGTTGTATAGGGTACTGTGGGTAAAATGATGTTAGTTTGTGGGTGTAAAGGGTACAGTACCATGTTGGTGGAGTTGGTACATGTATGAAGACTAAAAGGTGTTATTAATTTGGTACGATAGATTTTGAAGGTGCAGTTGGAATTGGAGTCAGTATGACAAATGTAGATGGTACAGTTGTTAGTGATGTTGGTATAGTGGGCCCATGGGGCACAGTACCCACTTACTGCTTGTTTAAATTTAAACAATAACTTTTTCCAAATTTTTAAGTAAATTAAACACAAGTTTATTTTTGTCTTTTTGTCTGTCTATAAATGAGGTTTTAACCAAAACAATCATGTAGTATGCAATTTGATCTCAACTGCCTATCGCACCCTAGGTAAAAATTCATCAATATTTTTTATAAGACTGCAAACAACAGTTTTATTATCTTGTTTGATATTTACTGGTTATTAATACCAAAATGTCGCATCCTTAAACATTACAGTTAGTTACTATTATGTTGTGGTCCAGATAGTATCTGCATTCTATATAAATTTACACAATATAAATACTAATTTGGAAATATAATTTTATATATTAACTTATATTAACATAATTTAATACTTTCATCACTGAAATATTATGCTTTACAATGTTAATGACATAGGTTAATTGTTTGTTAACATGCGAACTATCAAAATTATTGTATTTATAGGCTAAAACATAAATAATACAGCTTTATATACTTTTGTATATTTTTTTTTATTTCCAATACTTCTTACATGTTTGTGTTAAACTTTAATAGAATTAAAATTGATTTTGGATTAATAACAACATAATTTTAAACAGCTTTATATTGAGTTACAATATTTTTAAACTTAGAAATTAATTTTTTATCTTGTAAAACTTGGAGCAAAACTATTGTTACTTGAGTTACAATAGTTTTGCAACAAATATAAATTCAGTTTTATTGAATTTTCAACGCAACACTATTGTAACTCAAACTTTTACAAATAAATCAAGTAATACTAAAGCTTTAATTGATAACACTTGTTAATAATGTAAGTAATGCAGTTTTCATTTGAATTTTAAAAACTATTTGCAAAAATATCTAAAGACGAAAATAAAAAACAGTTTTTTCCTTCTCCTGAACAATTTGCAAAAACCTAGTTACAATAGTTTTGCGCCAAACCCTCGATATATGGTACATTGTAAATTTAAAGCTTTTTGTACTTTGAAACTGTTGGCAAATTTGAAGCTTTTTACACTTGTAAACTGTTGCATTAACAACTTCTCTACTCTGTATGTGTATATTTAAAAGTTCTTATAGCAAATAGATATGAAATTGTAACCACTGAAACTTCTTTAAGAATTATGAACAATTCTTCATTTCTTTATCGATCTTTATAAGTAATCTGTTTTAAATGCAAAGTTTCATTTTTGCTGACAGAATGTATTTTGGATTTAAAAAGTGACAATTTTTATAGTATTAAGATAAATGTACATGAAACAATCAGTTTAACTGTCTTCTAAATTTTTAGCTCCCATGAGCACTAGGTGTTTAGGGTGAGCAATTGTGATCACTCACTGTCTGTGTGTCCACACTTTTCTTCAAATGACATCTCTTAAACCACTGGGCCAATTTCAACTAAACTTCACAGGAATGTTCCGTAAGTGGTCCCCTTTCAGAATTGTTCAAAGAATTCCATGTCATACAGAACTATTGTTGTTGAAAGGAAAAAACTTCTTGTCAGAAACTATTGACTGGATTTCAAAATAATTTCACAGAAATGTTGCTTGGGTGACCCTCTCCCAAGAACATTAAAATTATTCTGATTTGTCAAAAAACATGGCCACCAGGGGACATGGTCACTTTTGCCTATATGTATGTAGTGGAAACTTTAAAACAATCTTAAAAAAAGGGATCCCTTTCAGATACTGAATCAGTAGAAAGAGGAACCCCCAAGGGGCTATATTATCTCCTCTACTCTTTTCTATTTTGATAAATGATCTGCCTGCTACACTAGAGGGGATAGGCATGGTTACCAGTCAATTTACTGATGATTCTGGCACATGGCTAAAAGAGGTCAATTTAAACCTGTTACACATTAGAGCTCAATCAGGACTTGACATAATATGGGGCTGAGCCAAAGAATGGGGTTTAAAATTAGTCAAGCACACCCCATCTCCGCAAGTAACTGATAACTTTCCCACTTGATTCAGTGGTGAGAGATGAATGATAATGAGACACAATGTCGTATATCAATCATCATGGAGACTGAGATTTCGAACTCACGGCCCCTGGATTGATAGTCAGATGCATAACCAACTGAGCTAATCGGGGCCTGGCGCATGCTTTTAGATAGAAAATTAAATTTTTACCGTCACATAAAATACATCATGATCAGGTGTGAGAGAGACTTAAATTTGATGAGAATGCTAAGAAGTACAGATTTTGGCTCTGATAAAAAAGCCTCTTCTATAAAAGTCTCTTATATGTAAAAAAATGGACTATGGAGCTCAAATCTATTCTTGTGCACCCCTTCACTGCTTAAAAAAATTAGATAACACCCAAAATAAGACCCTAAAATTAGTCCTCAGTGCGCTCAAGACCACACCTGGCCATATATTAGAAGCGGAGGCAGGAATTATTTCACTTAAATTGAGACAAGGAAGAATATAAGATAAGAACTGGACCAGGGCTCAAACTAGGAAAGACTGGAATGCTGTGAATAAGCTCATTGGGACCGGGTACTACATTAAGTCAAAATATTAAAAAAAAAACGCGCACATTTGGCTTCCTTTCGGGGCTTATACCTAGGACTTGGTAGATGAGTACGATCTAGTAAAATATAATCAATTCCATTGCAGCCAAACCATTATAGGTCAGTTAACATATACCACCAAACATTATGTTTGGGGTTTTACAGCACATTGTAATTTGTTGATGGTTTACTATTGACAACTACTGATGGTACGCTGGATATACGGTTACATAAGATAACTATCAATTGTATTTTACCATTGTAATCACACACAATTAGTGTGTACAGATACCTCTTTAGATAGAATTAAATTTTATCGAAAGTTCATATTAAGGTCAAATCTTGCTGACAATATAAGCAAAGTTATTTGCACTATGAGCAGTGTTATTTGGCTTAAAATATTGGTAAACAGCCATAGGTGCACCTCATTTAACATAAGTAATTACATGCACTGATTATAAACCATTACTAGGTATATGTAATATATGGCTGCCAGTGGTGAATACAAAATGAAATAAAATTAATTTCTTTGTATAAACTACAAATTTGAAGGCAAACTCTTATTTATTGAAATTATCTTCATTCATCACTCATTATTCATCACTGAAATGCGTAATCATGTTTTATGTTTTTAATAATCATCTTGTCCTGCTCGCCAAAAAGAATGGTTCAAAGCTCGAGGATAAATAAAAATGTATACATAAAAAAAATATTTTCAGAAACTGCTGGCCCGATTTCAAAATAATTACATAAAAATGAACCTTGAGTGACCCTCTCCTAAGATTTTTCAAACTAATATGATTTTTTTGTGCGGATTGTGTAGATAAAAATATGTTAAATAATGTAGAAAAAATCAGCCCCGTGGTCATAGAAACAATTTCTTTGAATGTGGTGTGTTTACCATACGTGCACGTGACGCACGGGTCAAGAACAAATGTTTGAAAAGTATTGGTTGTAATATCCAGAAAATAAACATTTTTTTTTTTAAATAATGATACCAAAATCAGCCGTTTATGTGAATTAATAAAGATTTTGGAACGTGTTGAAATTGATGAAAAACAGCTTATTTTTGGTCTGAAAGTGGCCAAAAACCCAGTTTTTCCTTAATTTCAAATGACCTTAAATCCCTAAGTATATTACACCAATTGCTTTATCTTACCATTAACCTTGCAGAAAATCCGAGTTCAAGTTCGAAATCGGGCTAATGACCTCTGGCGAACCGGTCAACCCATGCCGAAAAAACGTTCGGACTTTTTGTGGACCATGTTTGAGCCTGCTGAACAGATCAATAACCGTAGCATATAATATGTTTGAATATAGGGGCTGTAGGCATTGGAAATCCCTAAGGAATTGTGTAAAAATCATTTCCGTAGTGCTAGGAATAAGGTGTCAGGGATGCGTGGAACATGGTGAAAAAATCATATTTGCCGGTATGCAATTTTTTCGAAAATACTTCTATGAACCCATCAATCTGGGTACCAGAGTGTACCTAGATGTACCCTGTACGAATTGAACGACTACCAACAATCAACCGTGTATGTTCGAACCCCGTTCGCTACAGCAAAATGAGCGAAACTAAAATTGATTTCTGCGCTTAGGTACTATGTTTGCACGTGCTGCACGGGTCGTTTATGAATTTTGCAAAATTATTTGTGGTAAAAACAAGAACCTACACATATTCCGCTAAAGAATGGTACAAAAATCAGAATAGTAGACCTAATATTAAAGTCTGTGGCACTTGTTGAAAACGATGAACTTTGACTTCTGAAAAAAAATGCCGTGCCGTGACTTGTACAGAATAAAGGGTCCTCCGTGGCCGAGTGGTCTAAGGCGCCGTCTCAAGATCTCTAACCTCTCACCGCTATGGTCGTAGGTTCGAGTCCCGCTCGCTCCAAAAACTTTATGTGAGAAAGTTTCCAGTTACTAGCGGAAGGACGGTGGTTCTACTCAGTCTGAGTCAGTCTGAGGTCTTCCTCCACCAGTAAAACTGGATATGCCATATATAACCTGAAATGTGAAAAAAAAATTGTACAGAATAAGTGCCATGTTCAAATCGCTGCCAAGAGTTCATTCCTTGGCAGATTTTGTTGAACTTGGTATCATTGTGTAGGTTTTGATGGGATCTAGGATTCTGGATGCCTAAATGGTTCGATGTTCTCTACGATAGGCGGCAACAGCGGGTCCGAGTCTTAGGTTGGAGTCTTAGGGGCCACGGAAAAATTAAATGACACTAAGTATGGATTTTTTTTCACAAATGTTATATATTTAACGATTGTAAGCAAATTTCGATTTTAACAAATGAGCTATATATCACCATTTCGCCAGAAACGCGCCCGTTCCCCCACGTGCATGGTGGGAATAGGGGTGTTATGTTCAAACCCCGGCACTGTCATTATTATTGTGACGTTTTTAAACAGAGCATAGGGTTCGACAGATATTGAGAAGCTCTTGGGGTTTGTACCCAAATTTATAGAAAAACCTAGCCGCCAGGGGTCGCCAGCGGGCCTCGAACTTAGCTCATATTGTAGCACGTGCCGGAAAATGAGAGGCACGTGCAATAAGATCATGTTGATATATTTTATAGAGAATTTAATTCTTTGCAACATGTGTTCTTAGAGTGATAAGCTATCTGTCTTTGTTCAGTAAGAAACGCGTCCCGTGCATACCCGTGCAATTCAGCCAAACTCGTCATATTTGGTCGATTATAGGTGCAATGTTCAAACCCCTTGCCCAGAGGCCATTTCCTGTCGGGATTTGATGATGTTGGTGTCGTTGGGCAGGTATTGAATAGATCTTAAGGTTGTCGTACCTCATTGACCCGAGGGCATTCGGTCAAGGTCATTCCCGGGGCTTAGAACTGAGGTGGTCACCCTGGCACGTGCGCCATTCTGAGAGCCACGTGCGATTGGTTCATCTTCATTTATGTTGTAGGAAATTTGATTCTGAGCAACTTTTGTCTTTATGGCTAACTCAAACCGTTTAGCCAGTAGAGCCTTAACTCCAACTCAGAAACGGTCAGCTGGAGGGCCAAAAAGGGCTTGAACCTGAGCCGAGTTGCAATTTCCTGTCTGATTTTTTCAAATTGGGTTTCGTTGGAAAGGTCTTGGCGAGCCTGACAAAGCGAGTTTTGTTTAAAAAAATCTCAAACCTGTGCACGTGCAAAGATAGAAATAAGGGACCTAGTGATATTTTTTATTAGCTCAATCTCGTCAAAAGGAAAGGCTAATTCATTTTTACTGTTTCGAAAAATAACTTATACATTTTTGTATAGCTCGGTTTTAAAATTGGTAACACGTGCCAGAAAATGAGAGGCACGTGCATTGATTTTTTTTCATATACGTTTTAGAACACCTTATTCTGAGCAACTTTTGTTCAAAGAGTGATCAGCTATCTGTCTTCGTTTAGTCCGAAACGGCCCGTGCCACTCGAATTAAAATATGCCGCCAATTTGGGGTTCCATGTTCAAACCCCGGTACTGACGTTGATTTTTTTTCATATACGTTTTAGAACACCTTATTCTGAGCAACTTTTGTTCAAAGAGTGATCAGCTATCTGTCTTCGTTTAGTCCGAAACGGCCCGTGCCACTCGAATTAAAATATGCCGCCAATTTGGGGTTCCATGTTCAAACCCCGGTACTGACGTCATTCTTGTGACGGTTTTAATTTAGACACAGGGTTCGACAGGTATTGAGTAGCTCTTGAGGTTGGTATCATTTTGTTTTTTAGAAAAAAATGGCTGCCAGGGGTCGCTAGCAGGCCTCGAACTTAGATTATGTTTTAGCACGTGCCTGAAAATGAGAGCCATGTGCATTTGGGTCATGTTGATATATGATGTAGAGAATTTAATACTGAGCAACTTTTGTGTAAAAACTATATGGCTATCTGAAACCGTTTAGCGAATAGAACCTTAACCCCAAGTGACAGCCGGAGAGCCAAAAAAGGATCGAACCTGAGCCGAAAGGCCATTTCCGGCCGATTTTTTGTCAAGTTGGGTATCGTTGGAAAGGTCTTGACGAGCTTGAAAAAGTAGAATCGAGTTTTGTTAATAAATCTGAAGCACGTGCACGTGCAAAAATTGAATATAAAACTTGGAGTCGAATTTTATTTTTTAACTAGATCTCGTCAAATAAAGGCCAGTTTGTTTTGTTGTTTTTTTTAAAAAAAAATAAATCATAATTTTCTTTCTTATTCCATTTTTTTTCCCCATTTTTGGCCATGTTAGGGTCTCCATAGAGGCCTTACGCCGTTCCACAAGGCTATAAAACTATATATTTCTGGAAAGATCTATTCAAGCCTTTCAACATGGTATCAAAGTTATTAGGCCCAATGACATAGGAAGGTCATTAAAGGTCATCTGAAAATGACCCCAAATTCATTGATTTTAGTGATTTTGTCCTTAAAAAAAGTCATAAATAAATCGGAAAATCGTTCATATCTTTGCCGTTTATGAACATATTGCTCTGAAATGTTCCGTAAATGTTCCTTTATTAATGTTCTATAGTTTACTAGGGCGAGATCTGAAGTTTAAATATATTTTTCTTTATCAGAACGCTTTTTTACCCTTGGCTTTGAACGTAAATTGAAGATGACCTTGACCGTTGGGTACACGGTCAAGGTCACGAATTTTTAAGTAGGATGCGATACATTCATTAGTAAAGAGTTTATAAAGATCAAGAATCGCGATGTTGATATATAACATTTTGATGATGTACACCTAAAAAAAAAATATAACAATTTCATAACATGTTTTGCTTGACGAATATTTTTATATTGAAATGTCCCCTACCCAACCCTACCTAAACACCAAGGGTTGCCCCTAATTAGCGATCTCGGACCCTCCTAAGTATTGAGATAATTACCATAACACCCTAATTAAGGGACACCATCATAAAAAAAAATGATTTCCACCCCCTCTCCCCCCTCCTCCCCCAGCTTTCAAGAACCATAACGTCAAAAACTAGGGAAAATAGGAAAAAATCACCTCCGTGGTCCTTATCCATTTATCTTTCATATAATACCTTCAAATTTAATCCAAGTCATACAGTAATATATATGTCATGTAATTCTGTGGTTAAATCGGTATTTAGGAACTTTGGGTCGTGAGGTTGGGATATCCCCATATACCCATCTTTTTGCTTATTTTTTATATTTTTGCTGGATTTAGGTTGCCCATCCCAAGGGACCTAGAAAACCTCGTAACTACCTCGTAGCTATTCGGGTCTAAAAAGCTTTTAAAGACCTTAACCCAGGACCTAAGAACATCATTTTTTCAAAGTCCCAACAATTTTAGTTAACCCTGGGTTTAGGTATCCAAAAGACCATATGGCCCTATATAGGACCCCCAGGTCAAACCCCTAAACCCAGCAACACATCAAGAATATTCCCCTTCTATATAATCAAAATGATGATAGTGTCCCTACGACCCTTATAAGGGTAACTGTACGTCGTCCGTCAGACTACACTTTTCTTCAAATGACATCTCTGAATCCAGTTGGTGGAAGTTAATGAAACTTGGTGTGGATGTTTTTTGAATGATGTTGTACCAAAGTTATTCAAAAAATTATGTTCCATGCGGAACTATTGTTGCCATAGCAATGGAAAAGACAAACTTTAAAAAAAATCTCAGAAACTGCCAGCCCGATTACAAAACAATTTCACGGACATATTCCTTGGGAAGATCCTCTACCAAGATAGTTAAAATTATTCCGATTTGTTTAGGAACATGGCTGCCTAAGAACGTGGTCACTTTCCCCTAAATTTGTATAGTGAGATTTTTAACAATCTTCTTGTCAGAAACTGCTGGCCCGATTTAAAAATAATTTAACAAAAATGTTCCTTGGATTCCTTTGAATATTGAAATTATTATGATACGTCACTACCAGGGGTATGATCACTTTTCCTAAATATCATGACAAAACGTTCGTGTGTGCAGGCGCTTTTTGTCTGTTTGACGCATTTTGTCCGCAGAAAAAATAGAAACACGTCAAATTTTGTCAACATGTTGCCTTTTGTCTGCAGAAAATTTAGGACAATGAATATTTCTGTGCTCATCGAGACAAAGGTCGACGTCTTTCTATATTTATGTAGATAAAAAGTGTTACAAACAAAAAGCTCCAAGCCGACATCTATTTACACATTACTGCTCACAGGTTTTTCCTAAATGATAATACTGGTGATATTCTATAGAGAATACAAATATGAGTAAATTGAAACGTTGTTGGTTAAAGGAAAGACGTAGTGTTGGATCTAGAGTGATTTTTATGTAGGATAAAAAACAATCAAGGGATGTTAAGAACGTCTAAACAAATGACAATAACCATGATGATGATGAAAACAATGATGATGATGATGATGACTTATGCCCCCCACCCCCACCCCCGTCTGACCGTCACACAAATAAGGATCCTGTGATAACTTTAGAAGTACTAGATATTTTTTCATGAAACTTGGAAATGAATAGATGGCAATATGCAGTATATGCACGTGCTTTTATTTTGTTTTGTTGCTATGACAGCAAATAGTCTAAAAATATGACAAAAATTCACACAGAGAAGTGGGATCCTGCAATAACTTTAAAAGTACATGATATTTTTTAAAACTTGGAACATGGATAGATTGCAAAATGGAGAATAAACATATGCTTCATATTGTTGCTATAGCAAAAATAGTGAATCCTGCAGTACCTTGAAAAGGACAAGAGATTTTTTATGAAACTTAAGAAAAAGACAGAAGACAATATTGAAAACATGCACGTTATTTTATTTTCTCCATTCGTCTGTTTACCTATCCGTCAGTCAAACATGGTGGATTCTGCCATAACTTTAAAAGTACAAGATGTTTTTTCATGATACTTGGAACATAGATAGAAGGTAATATGAAGAATATGCACATCATTTTATGTTGTCCGTTCATCTGTCCGTTTGTCCATCTGTCTGTCCATCCATCAGTCACAAAATATAGATCCTGTGTTAACTTTAAAAGTACATGAGATATTTTCATGTAACCTGGTTTATAGATGGTTAGTTATTTGGAGAATATACAGGTCCTTCAATTTAGTTTCACTAAAAATAATCTGGTTCCTATGGCAGCAAATATGACAAATGCCCCCTTCGTAAGGGGACTTTTATTGTTGGCAATAGTCTTATTCAACAGTATTTCAGTCTTATACCGGTCGGCAGTAAACCTAACCAGTGTTCCTGGATTCTATACCAGTTCTAATCTATTATCCGCAAGTTACTGCCAATTTCTCCACTTGAATCAGCTGTGGTGGACGATAGGCCTTAGACACAATGTCTTCAACCCAATTGTCGCGGAAACATGCACCTTGAACTCACGATCCCGAAGTTTGTAGACCAACACTCTCCCTATTTTGCTAATCAGACGGGCTTGTTTCTTGTTTTGCGCGAAGACCAGCTTGAGCTTATCTACATGACTATATTTTCACATACCATATCTGCATGTTACAACCAACAGTTCAATGTAGTTGGGTTTGAATCCTTGACTTGCACTCGTGTGAAAGAGTTTGGTAAATTGAGGAACTTAACAAACAAATTCCGCTTGGTCAAGTGAATCAACAGAGAGCAAGTCTGTGTATAGTTTACTCCTGGTTTCATTAGCAGAGCTCAAGGTCATCAATTGGTATCACCTTAAGTCTGTCGTCAGATGTCAACAACTCGTTCAAATGAAACTTCTGGGCAGAAAACCCACCATGTCAGCATTTGATCACATTCTAAAAAGTCTTTCCTAACGCACCCCGCCCATTCTCAACTTCACTCTATTTCAAATCTAGGACCCTAATTTCACTTTGATATGCTACCGTATACATAGCCATTATATTTACAGCCTGTAATATTTTGCCACCTCACATATTCACCATCATATATCCTATATCCTATAATGTTCTAGAAACTATACAATCAAACCTGTCTTAAGCAGCCGGTCAAGAGAATGAGCAAAAGTGGCCTTTTAAGACAGGTTGTTGCTTAATACAGGTTAATTTACTCTTAAAGAATAGAAATGGGAAATAGAAAAAATGGTTGCTTAAGACAGGTGGCTGCTTAATAGAGGTGACCACTTACACAGGTTTGACTATACTTCCACTAATCCATTATGAGAGGTTTCAATAACTTCTGCGGACGTGACAGACTGACATTTTTATATGACCCCACAAAATTTATATTAGTTCTAAGACATGTATTCTCTCCTTGTGTGTTGTTGGACAAGTCTCCACCATGTTTGCTATTTGCGTCCCCACAGGGCTTTTTTCTCTTTTACTAAACGACCCCACAAAATTGTCTGAAAATGAGAGACACTTTCTCTCCTTCAGCGTTGTTGGACGATGTCCCCATACAGTTTTTTGTATTTCTCCCTTTGTCGTTCATTTGTTTATAATTTATGCATGGAGAGAGTGACATTATTGGAACCTGAAGAACAAAAAAACAATCGATCCTCTTCTGTATGTATATTGGTTCACTGTGTCCCCAGAAAGTTGGTCCTAAACTGAACCGTAACTGTGGGACAGAATACGAGAGAGAGAGAGAGAGAGAGAGAGAGAGAGAGAGAGAGCTGCTAACACTATATACAATCCATACAGTTTGACGTTAATTGAATTTTAATAAGCATCAGAAACTGAAATGTCCCGGCTATTTAAAATATACACCTTTTAAAATCAACACAAACTTGCACTTGTTATTAGGACATAATTCAAAATAATTTATTTTCAATAGTTACAATATATACTATTATTATCGGATATTCAAGGGGGTAGATAGTATAATCACTACTGGCAATATAATATTTCCATCGGTCAATCACAGGTGAAGATCTATAGCATTATTATTTTTGGGAAGACACAATAACATCAGTAAGTAAACATGACAAACCAGATAAACTGAAAGACAAGACATCGAATCGATGTATAGATGTATACTTACTAGTTTCGCATTGAGTAACCTTTTGTTGTTGTCTTCCACTTGCTGTAGATCCAACTAATAAGGAAAAGTCAACTCCCCAGGTTTTATTAAAATCTGCACTTTCTAATGGTTGAATAGTTAGACGGTATTTAGGTGCAAATGAACAATCGTGTGACATTCTGCCATATGGAAAACCAGACGGTATGGAATACGGAGAACAGGTGGAAACAATTATAAGCATAGTGGATGAACCCCCGGTAACAGTCCACATAACACCATCAATCGTTGTTGAGCCTTTGTATTCTGCCTCTAATGCCATGTTATCATTGACGTTATAACAATCACTCGTAGCTGTAAGAACCACATCTAGTCCTTTGCCTAGCAATCAACAAAAATGCACTTTTTACAATTATGCAACAGGAAAACTCTATTAGATAATTTTATTTCGAATTGATTAAATACCGATTTCGTTTATCAAGATGCTATACATTATTTCAACATAAATGACTAGAAATAGAATGTGTATATGCTTCATATCTATTCAAGTAATAAAACAATTGAAACAAAAGTGTCGTGTGGTAAAATGTCATTGAGTATTATCTACAAACAAAGCGACCGACTAACATGTAAACAATAGTTTAAACCACGTTGAAGAAAAAGTACTGATAAAGCTAGTATTATAAATTTGGGATGAAACTTGAATATTAATTTGGTCATATAAATATTCAAGGTCTCTCTTCTGAAATTGGTCAAATGGTACTTATTTTTTTTATTGTTAAAATACCTTTATTTTCTACTGATGTCAAACACAATAGTTTAATAAAAAAGTTTATGAGGCACTTTAGGGCGCAGTAATGATCAAGCTTATGTTTTTCTCAGCTTTCATTACATTCGTCGGCGAATCGGCATATCTTTAGACTTTAACAAGATTTTTGTACTTTTGACCATGGCCCGCGATAACAAAACAGTTTTTTGTCGAATGGATGATGTAATCAAACAGATTAAACGAGCGGACCTATCTTAAAAAAATCCCATTTTGATTAAAAACCCTTTAGTGTACATTGTTTTCGTTACCGAATGTTTGTTTTATACTGAACGACTATGAAATTATATTCGATAGGATATTCTGAAAATGTTAAATGAAAATTATTTAATCGAATAGAAAATGCTTTGCAAGCTATTGACTTCCTGGAATTTAAGATGATCCATCATTCTTTATACAGCTTGAATTGCGTCCAAAAATACATATGACAGAGAAAGGCATAAAAAATCGGTAGCATCTTGAAACGAAATATTTTTGTTTCAGGTAAACGCAATTCGCTAACTGTTTCTTAGTAATAGACGTACGCGTCAAACTATGGTCGTACAATACTCAAAAGGTATATATATTAATATATATATTATTCCTTCTTCAAGGGATGAAAATTAAAATATCAATGATGGTCATATTAAGATGTCAAACGATTACGATGATAAAAACATGGAAGTATAAAAAAATTACAATAAAAATATGAAGTATTATATACGCCTGTAAAATTTGAACTGTGCTGAGTAAAATGTGAAACGCAAAGTTGTTATTAAAGAAAACGTCAATCTAACATGACGTCTCACAACGTCGTGTACTATTTAGCGCTATGACGTTGTAAGTATTTGCACGGTGACATTTATTTTAAACGTCAAATATACAACTGCTTTATTAAAAAGACTACGCCGCATACACCAATAAGAGAAATGAAGTACAGTTTTATTGGAACGTATGTATATAAAATACAGTATATTCAAACATACCAAAGTATGCAGAACCATCGCGTTTGTTTATACCTAATGGATAAAGGGTATTGAATCGTCTAATCCAATAAGTTTTACGATCTTTGCGTTGCTTGTCAGTCCAATCTGGATCATAATCAATGCAGTGTAATATCTTGACTTAAATCATACTCCCTGTATAACTATATATATAGTTGTAGCTAGGCGTACTTGTCGTAGTCTGATTTGTACAATTATGTCTTGTTTTCACGAGCTGAAAGCTTTATATGAGTAGGATCCAGTAAGGGATTCATGACTACTTACAATCTATATCGTAGAGATACAGTGCACACACACACACACACACACACACACACACACATATACATATATATATATATATATATGGAGATCATTATTTGTGAATAACTAAGACATAAATGTAAAGACTAGAATACGGCGAGCGCGCCTAGCTTCAATGCAAACCATAGATACAATATCAAGGCCTCTGCCAAACCAATAAATATGGTTTCGACCGTAACTTATATACTATGGATTTTCATGCAACACATCTGTACTGGATGGACAATTTACATACATAAAGTGATAGCTATATATGAGTAGGATCCAGGTAAGGATTCATAACTACTCACATGCTATATAAAGGACATATTTATAAACTCGTTGGGTCATAAAGATACTGTGAATTTCAATATATATATATATATATATAATTGCATAAAGGGAGGTAATTAAATTCCCAACAACGGAATTTACGATGTTTGGGATCTTTTCAGATGCTCATTCACAATGTATGATATATATATGGAGATAGTTATTTGTGAATAACCAAGACATAAATGTACATACCAGACAACGGCGAACGCGCCTAGCTACAATGCAAACCATAGACATAATATCAAGACCACTGCCAAACCAATAAATTTGGTGCCGACCATGACTTATATACTATTGATTTACATGCAACACATCTGGACTGGACGGACAATTTACATACATGAAATGAAAGCTTTATTTGATTAGGATCCAGCTAATGATTCATGACTACTTAAATACTATATAAAGGACAGATTTATAAACACGTAGGATAATATCCAAACACCATTTATATATTCATTCCTAACATGATATTATAGTATTTTACAACATAAACAGAAGATTATCAATATGTGAGTGTTTACTTACATATACAGGTGAGCGCTAACAGTAGTATACCGTATATGAGATGATACATATTGGTTTCTTCTCCTTGATTTCGACTACACTGAAAAGACAATCAGTCAAAAATTGAAAATGTTCATCAAGTGTCTTGTTTGGGGACACTACACATAACCATGGGTATAGGTGCAGATTCGTGTTTTTCCCGAGGACATTACACATAGCCGTGGCTATAAGTGCAGATGAGTGTATTGACCCAGAATACTTCACATAACTATGGTTATAAGTGCTGATATGTGCCTTTCTCAAAGATACTACAATTGGTCGCGGCTATAAATGCGGATACCTGTCTTGCTCAAGATCACTACCCATAAACGTAACTATTAATAAAGATACGTGTCTTGCTCAAGGACGCTACAGATAGCTACTGCTTTCAGTGCGAATAACAGTCTTGCTCAAGGACACATAACAGATAGCCGTGGCTATTTCTGCGAATAACAGTCTTGCTCAAGGACACTACAGATAGCCGTGACTATAAGTGTGAATAACAGTCTTGCTCATGTAAACTACAGATAGCCGTGGCTATAACTGCGAATAACAGTCTTGCTCAAGGACGCTACAGATAGCCGTGGCTATAAGTGCGAATAACAGTCTTGCTCAAGGACGCTACAGAAAGACCCAGCTATAAGTGCGAATAACAGTCTTGCTCAAGGACACTACAGGTAGCATTGGCTATAAGTGCAAATAATAGTCGTGCTCAAGAATACTACATATAGCCTTTGCTTCTTGTGCGAAGAACAGTCTTGCTCAAGGACACTACAGATAGCCGTGGCTATAAGTGTGAATAACAGTCTTGCTCAAGGACGCTACAGATAGCCGTGGATATAAGTGCGAATAACAGTCTTGCTTAAGGACGCTACATATAGCCCCTGCTATAAGTGCGAATAACAGTCTTGCTCAAGGACACTACATATAGGCGTGGCTATATGTGCGATTAACAGTCTTGCTCAAGGACACTACAGATAGCCGTGGCTATAAGTGCGTATAACATTCTTGCTCAATGACACTACATATAGCCTTTGCTAAAAGTGCGAATAACATACTTGCTCAAGGACTCTACAAATAGCCGTGGATATAAGTGCGTAGAACAGTCTTACTCAATGACACTACAGATAGCAGTTGCTATAAGTGCGAAAAACAGACTTGCTCAAGGACACTACAGACAGCCGAGGCTATAAGTGCGTATTATATTCTTGGTCAAGGACACTACAAATAGCCGTGGCTATAAGTGCGAATAACAGTCTTGCTCAAGGACACTACAAATAGCCGTTGCTATAAGTGCGAATAACAATATGCTCAAGGGCACTACAGATAGCCGTGGCTGTAAGTGCAAATAACAAAATTGCTCAAGGACACTACTTATTACCTTGGCTATAAGTGCGAATAACATGTTAGCTCAAAAACACTACCCATTACTGTAGCTATTAGTGAGGATAAGTCTTTTGCGCAAGGACACTACAAAAAGCCGTAGCTATAAGTGCGAATATCAATCTTACTCAAGAACACAACCCATAACCATAGCTGTAAGAGCTGATAAGTGTCTTGCTCAATTTGAAAAGTCATCCATTTAAATGTATGTCGTCAACTTTATATGACTATTATTATTTATTATCAAAATTATCACTTACTGCCTCTCTAGAATGTCATTTTATGACAACGTTATCGTTTTCACATCAAATAGAAAATGGTTGACATCATCATTTTCTATAAAACAACGAGCATTAAAGTCACCTGTGTTACTATCTTCGTACAACGAAGAACATTTCAGGTGATAGGTATATACAGCAAAGCATTACATTAGTAATAGTGTGTAATACGTCTTTGCTAAGCCTTAAAATCACACTTTTTATACATTATTAAGTACTCTTTTACAAAGTCTTAATATTCTCTTCTTGTTACTGACTTTGCGTGGACATTTTCTTACGACTGTTATTCAAACAAGTATACACTAGTATAAATAAGTTTTCACGCTTAAACCATGCTTCGCATACAGCATAATATACTAAAGTTACTTAAGTATGATAATTATATTTCTTTGCAACAATTTTATTTATTATCAATTGAATAATATTATGAAATGTAGATGCAAATTCAGTTAAAATAACATACACATGGAATTTCACTTGCTTATAGTATTTATATTTCATATTTATGTCTTAAAGTATATTAATTTGTTGAATATGTAGTTGAATTAGCATTAATGATTAGTTATGCAAGCGTTAACATTCATTAAAATATATGCAGTCCATTCTTACATGCTGAGGCATATACTCTAAACGACTCATGAGAAACTCAACGGTACCTTTTAATAGGAATAAGACTTTACGTTGATCTTGACAAAAGTACATTTTAAAATTACATGATCTCATAAAGAAGATGATGGACAATTAATAATTCTCAACATTCATTAGCTAGCTAGAATAGCGTTCTCAAAAGAGTTGCCAAAAAGTACAGAGGTCCCTGTTGAGAAAACCAAACCATTGTACGAGCTAAGAGATGTTGTGAAGTCATATGTTGAAACAAAATGAAAGGTAACAACAATTTGTTTAATTACAAGATAATTTGTGCTACTGGGAAAGAAGGCAATAGATTAACCTTGCATCATTATATGACAATTGGCTTGAATTATTAGGATATTTTAGTGAACTTCTCCGTGCGTATAAAACAAACCGGCAAAAATAATATTTCTGAACCTTATACAATACTTCCTGCTGAAATATATTTCAATCATCCATCTTGGTGGATCAATACATTTAGTTGCTCTTTCAAGCATCATGTTTAAGGATTTCTCAAATGATTAGAATATTTACAATGAAACTACTACAACTTATACTATTACTACTACTTCATTAACTAATACTACTACATCTACTACTACTACTACTGCTACTACTACTACTACTACTACTACTACTAATATTATTATTATTATAATTATAATTACCACTACTACATTACTACTACTTTTTTAATACTTTTACTGATACTACTACTGTTACTACTACAAATACCACTACTGATACTTCTACTACTTATGCTACTACTAATAATACTACAACTACTACTACTTCTATTATTGGTACTTCTACAAGTTATACTATTACCTTTTCCTTCTACCTACTACAACTACTTTTACCATCAAAACCAATACGACTGCTACTATTACATTGACTTCAACATCGTATTGGTGTCTTTATTATTGTTTGTTTTATTATAGTCGAAGTCAGCAATGTCTTTAACTTTGTTCTGTGCAATCAGTAAATGTTCATAGATCTAAGACTAGGCATGTAATTAAGATAGCGAACGGGACTCAAATACTATTCAAATAAAAGTCGATCAATGACATATGCATCTTTCACGGGCCACGCAAGCTGTCAACCTAAACTACCTTACGATAATTTAGAGTCAAACTTCTTCCATTTTCCCGTCTTTACAATCAAGTTTCAACAGCTGCTGTGGTAGCTACGGCAATGGCATCAGAAGCATGTTGCTTCAGTGGCATCAGTTTTTTGTGGCTTAGATTGCTATGGTGGCATCGGCTGCTTGCATAGCAGCTTCTGCTGTGGTGTCGGCTGTTGTAATGTTTGTTGCATCAGTGGCATCGTCTGCTGTGTCATTGACTACTGTGGTGGCATCGGCTGCTATAGCATCGGCTGTTGTGATGACAACTTCGGCTGTGGTATCTTCTGCTGTCGTGACAACTACTGCTTTGACATATGCTGATGTGGCATCGACTGCTGCGTACAGATTGCTGTGGTATCTGCTTTGGTGACTACTTAACTACTACCGCCATGATATTGGCTGCTGTGGTAGCTACTGCTGCGATGGTATTGGCTGATGTAGCATCAACTGCTTTTGTGGTTTCTACTGCCGTAAAGTCTGTTATGAGGGTTACTGCTATAGCTTGAAATTGGCTGCTGTGGCAGAGTGTGCTATGGCAACAAACTCCCACACACAAAGTAAGAAACAGCATGGACACGTCGAAAAATATTACCTATAACTGCGACGCACACTGGTGTATCCACCATGTTAATGTACATACATAACTACATGTATTGAAATTGAAAGTCTTTGGCGTTTAAACAATCCAAATGACAACAGTCATTATAAACAACATACCGAGACATAACTGTTGAAACAACGAGGAAAATAAAATACAGACACTAATCAAATCATAAAACAAATCGGATGTGGTGACAATATAACTATGTGCGATCAGAAAGTGTCAAGAGTATTGACTAAGACAAAGGATCTCCACTGACCCGGCAAATGACAAATCAGTGACAAGCTAATTGGACACGCTTTCGAAAGAGATAATTGCATCTGTGTGAAGATCCTTGCGATGAGACCTGATTCAGGTTTACCACAGAGCTATGCGTCTGTGTGGAAAGACTGCGATAAAAACACTCCTCCGTTAGCTCAAATTATAAAACACGCTACGATCGTATAGCTATTATATACATATATCGGACTTTTAGGTCATGTAGCTGAACTTCATTTGTGATACTGTAGATATCTTCCGTATATATTTATTTTCTAACAAATAAAACACTTAATATGGTTTAAGTTTAATCATATTTTGTTTGACGTAACAATGTTATTGTAAAGGATACTTGTGTAACATGGATTATAAAATAAAGTTTCCTCTGCAGATAATGATTTGGACTGTTTAGATGTTAAATGTAACGTACACGTTGTTTCAAGGTAAAGATCATTTGTGTTAAGTTGTATTAGTGTTTTGAAGAAAAAGTCAATAAAATCAAATCCAGACAGAATTTAGTAGGTGCGTTATGTTAAATTCACACGCACTCCCGATAGTATAGGCGTGTGGATATGCCTGGGTGGTCATGAGATCCACTTGCGAAAAATATCACACGAACTTTGTATTGTTTTGAATCGTTGATTGATTTAATATTTAGCGTCATTTTTATGCCATTGAGAGCTAACAGACGTGTTTTGAATCGACTGAATACATTTGTTGTAATCAATCGACATACACATAAAATACACATCTGCTTTGCTAAACGTGTTTTTTCATATATGTAAACATGTATATATATATAAATTTACACACCAGACTACGGCGAGCGCGGCTAGCTAGAATGCAAACCATAGACAAAATATCAAAGCCTTTCCCAAACCAAATAAATTTGGTGTCGACAATGACTTATATACTAGATATACATGCAACACATCTGGACTGGACGGACTATTTACATACATGAACTGATAGCTTTATATGAGTAGGATCCAGGTAAGGTTTCATGACTACTCACAAGCTATATAAAAAACATATTTATAAACCCGTTCGGTCATACAGACACTTTGAATTTATATATATCTAATTTCATAAAGGGAGGTAATGAAATTCACAACAACGGAATTTACGATTGATGGGGTCTTTTCAGATGCTCATTCAAAATGCATGATACATATATATGGAGATAATTATTTGTGAATAAACAAAACATAAATATACCCACCAGACTATGGTGAGCGCGCCTAGCTACAATGCAAACCATAAACACAATACCAAGGCCTCTGCCAAACCAAATAAATTTGGTGTCGACCATGACTTTTATACTATGGATTAACATGCAACACATCTAGACTGAACGGACAATTTACATACATGAACTGATAGCTTTATATGAGTAGGATCTAGTTAGAAATTAATAACTTCTCACATGCTATATGAAGGACAGATTGATAAACCCGTTGGATTATAGAGATACTGTGAATTTATATATATATTTATTTTTATAAAGGGAGATAACTAAATTCACAACAACTGAATTTTCAATTGTTGGGATATTTTCAGATGCTCATTCACAATGCATGATATATATATGGGAATAATTATTTATGAATAATATCATCTATATATATATATATATATATATATATATATATATATATATATATATGTAGACTAGAGGGAGCGCGCCTGGCGTCAATGCCAATCATTGACACAATATTAAGGCATCTGCCAAAGCAAGGAAATAATAAATGTTAGCATATCGGGCCAAACTGCAGCCAACATTGACTGTGCGTTAGAAAAGGAAATTATTTCCAACTCTCAAAATGTAACTTCCGTAGTCATGCATTTGGGAACTAACGATATTCCAAGATTTGAAAGACAGGAAGTTGTTCAAAACTGCCAACGTGCTATTGACAAAATATCAAAACAGTGGCCAAACACACCTGTTGCTTTTTCCAGTATACTTCCCCGTGTGGGGAAAAGCTCCATTGTGCGTAAGTTTAATGAGGACGCGATGTTTGTAAACAACTGCATGCTTGAAAGATGCAAAAACAAAAAATGTGCACACTACATTGACAATGATGACATTTTCAAAAAGAATGGAAATATTGTAAAAAACTTATTTAATACGTCAGATCCGAAAGGGATCCATGTCTCAGAGCAGGGTGCTCGAGATTTGTATAGCAACTTGTCTGCTTTTCTCTTGGATGGCATTTCCGATGAGCAGGAAAGAAACACTCCATTGAAGAAGCGCACAAGGAGCGATAACACCTCAACATCCCCATCAGTGACTAGAAATGCAAAACAAAGTAAAATATATTAATGGATATATATCACCAATCACCATTCAATATATGTGTATACTTGTATGCTTATATCTGTTTAAATGCGTATACATGCATGAGGTTATGCACGTGTGTACATATGCATGTGTATATGTGTGCTTGTGTATATTTAGAAGTATATTTGTACACATTGGTATGCATGTGTATGTGGTTACATCCACATGTAAATATATGTGCTGGATTATGTTTGGGTGTGTCCCAATGTATTTGGGCATGCATGTGTATGTGTCAGAACATAAATGTTTTTATGCATGGTTGTATTTTTCTATATGCATATCTGTGCAAATGTGTATGCATGTGTATGTGTGACCACATATATGTGTATATGGAGGCTTGTGTATCTCTGGACGTTAACACATATTTACGGGTATGCATTGATAAGCATGTACACATGTATGTGTATATGTTTGTATGTGTATGTTCGTATGTGTATGTATGCGTGTGGGTATACATGTGTATGTGTTCACACTCGTGTGTCTGCAAATACGTACATATAAATTACGTCGATAAAGAAACAATTACATCCGCAAAACAATGTCTTTTACAATTTGCTCAATCAATGTTAATGGCTTAAGAGAAAGCAAAAAGCGCAACAAGGTATTCCATTGGCTACATAAAAAAGAATTTGATATAATCTTATTGCAAGAAACACACTGTAAAGATGATTTTGAATCTAAGATGTGGGGTAATCAGTGGGGTGGGACAAACATTTGGAATAACGGTAACAGCTCGTCAAGAGGGGTAGCGATACTGTTAAAAAAACAGCTCCATCTTAATATATCTCAAATCTTAAAAGATGACAATGGTAGATTATTAAGCATCTATGTCGATTGCACAAACGGTTCAAATTACAGAATAACCACCATTTACGCACCAAACATAGGAAAAGCTAGAAAATTATTCTTTAAAGACATTAGTGGCAAACTAACCTGTGATGAAAATTCACAACATATTGTCGGAGGTGATTTTAACTGTGTAATGAATAGCAAAAATGACCGCAGATCTAATGCGTGTCTTTATACTAGAGAGGAAGGGCTAACGGAATTAACAGATATGATTTCTGAGCTCGATTTGGATGACGTATGGCGAAGACGATATCCAAACAAGGCTGAGTTCACTTTTTCACGTGCTTCAGAAAAGTCACGCATAGATTATTTCTTGACCAGTAAAACGATTGATAACGAAATTGACCAATTAAAGATACGTCACTTTCAATACTCAGACCATGATGTTATATCATTACGATTAAATTCAGAAAAAATCGAACGAGGACCGGGTCTATGGAAATTAAACGCTAGTATTTTAGATCAACTAGTTTATAAACAAACTATTGAAATGTTCTGGAAATCCTGGAAGACAAAAATTAACGAATTTAAATCAAAAAAAGAATGGTGGGACATTACAAAACACAAAATAAAAATCATCTCAATGGACTACTGCAAACAACAATCCAAAAAATATACGCAAATAAAATATCTTGAAAACAAAATACAGACCCTCAAAAATAACAATGATACAGAAAAATCTGAAATGATATCCACATTATCGAACGAAGTTGACAAGTATTATGAACTTCAATCGAATGCGGCTAAGATCAGGTCAAAAGCGAACTTTATTGAACAAAACGAAAAATCAACTAAATATTTTTTCAACCTCGAAAAAAAAAGAGGAAAACAAAAACTCTGGTCAAAAATAAAATGCACAAATGGTGATATTAAACATGACATAAGCTCCATACTCAAGGAGCAAACAACATTCTATAAAAACCTTTTCGCTTCGGAAGAAATCAATATAAGTTCGGCGAACTCTCTTCTATCGAATTTAGAAAAAAAAATTAAAAAACATGATGCAGATCAACTTGATTCAGACATATCCTTATATGAAATCGAGACCGCAATTTTTAAATTCAAGAAAAATAAATCCCCAGGGGAGGATGGAATTATTGCAGAATGGTACCAAACCTTCTGGCATCTCATAAAATACGAATTTGCATCAGTAATCAACGAAATATGTGAAGACAATAATCTATCTAGTTCCCAGTGCAAAGGAGTACTCTCCCTTATTTACAAGAATGGCGAACGTGAAAATCTTAAGAACTGGCGCCCTTTAACACTATTAAATGTTGACTACAAAATAATAGCCAAATGCTTCTCTGAAAGAATTAAACCTCTATTACTGGAACTCATTCACTCAAATCAAAAAGGTTACGTCAACGGCCGTTATATCAACGAAGCTAATCGGTTAATTCAAGATATTATAGAATACGCAGACACTGAAAACATTAATGGTATTATAGTTTTTCTAGACCAAACAAAGGCTTTCGATAGGGTGGAATGGAAATGGATTAACTTATGCTTAAATCGCTTTGGTTTTGGTGAAAAATTCACGAACTGGATTTTCATGTTATTAAAATCATCAAAAACCGCTATACAAACCAACGGCTTTATATCAGAATATTTCGAGATATCGAGATCTATAAAGCAAGGCTGTCCGATAGCGCCGATTTTATATATTCTTCAAGCAGAAGCTATGGCCTGTGCTATACGGAATGATAATAATATAAACGGAATACTGCTTCCAACCCATAACAATATACAACTTGAAATCAAATTAAACCAATAAGTTGACGACACGCAATTTTTTGCTAGAAACGAAAAATCATTGCTGTTCATATTTAAACAATTAAGAATATATGAAAACGCATCGGGTGCTAAATATATAAAGATAAAACTCAAGGCCTCTTTATAGGCAGACTTAAAGATAAAACATCTACTTTCAAACAAATCAAATGGACCAAATCTAATGTGAAAACGATAGGTGTATCCCATGGATACGACATTGATAATGATGCAATATGGCTGAATAAGATCAATAAAATAAAAACGTGTTTACAAGTATGGAAGGCGCGCGATCTTACCTATCAAGGAAAAGTTCATATTTTAAAAACATTTGTATTATCTAAAATAAATTTTGAATTAGAAATGCGAGGAATTCCAGATAAATATGCATCTGACTTACAAAATATTATGCTACAGTTCATTTGGAAAAATAAAAAACCTTTAGTTTCGAAGGCAAAAATATACCAAAACACTAAATATGGCGGACTTGGTATGATTAATCTTAATAATGTAATTCGATGTATGCAAATTAAAACCATCTATAAGATTTTAAATACGGAACTTGACCACTGGAATGCTATTGGAAAATATAATCTGAAATCTGCTGACACACACTTTGCACAAGACTACTTCTTATGTCAATGCTCCTGTATTGAAGGACTTCAATACCCAAATCAAAACCGAGTATCCGAATTTTACAAAAAAGCAATCTCTGCATGGGTATCATTTCGCAAATTATTTACAATCACAAACATTGATGAGATCCGTAATCTTGCACTTTTTGGAAATCATGAGATTATTATTTCAAATAAGCCTCTCTTTCTAAAATCATTTTCAAAAAGCAACATTAAAACGCTATCCGATATATGGGACACGAACGCAAAAACCTTTATTTCTGAAAACACGCTCCTTGGCAAGCTACAATTCGCCCAAAACTGGATTGCCGAATGGTCAGTACTTAAAAAATCAATTCCGCAAAAATTCATTAACGCCTTAAAGACAAATGATTATCGAATAGAACAAAATTTAACTTCTAATTTACTTATGAAAGACACAAACATTCTAAATTTCAAGAAAGAACTTATTTCACCAAATAAACTCAAGACGAAACAAATACTTGTCTTTACAAATTCGCATAGCAATAACAACCCGTCACGAAATACAGAAATAAAATGGGAAGAACAACTCTTAGCAAATAATGTCGAGTGGAAACATATATGGATGAATATTAAAAGCTCGTACAGTTCCAACAAAGCCAAGCAGTTCCAATGGAAATTTCTTCATAATGCAATTTTTACGGAACACAGATTGAATATAATGCGATTATCAAATGGATTATGTAACATGTGCAAAAAGGAAAGAGAAACTTTAATCCATCTATTCTTTAGATGCGATTATATAAAACCCGTCATAAAACATCTAGCAGTCGTAATTAATGATCTTATAGATATACTCGACATCGAACCGCGCAATTTGAATTACGATTCAATAGCACTTGGCTTTTACAAGCCACCTATGAAATGCAATATTTTAAATACTGTAATATTTGAAGCAAAGTGGCATATATGGAAATATAGGAACAGCTTTAAATTTGACAAAAAGTCATTCAACTCTGATACACTCTCATCAATTATTATTCGCTCAATAAAAGACCAACTAAAGTGGCTAAATCCCAGGCGAGAAAATAAAACCGCGATTAAGTATTTATCAGACTTGCAGACGACAAATGCGTAATCTGACGATAACTACACCTGTATAATAATGTATTCTTTACCGATATAAATCGAGTAAGAAGCGCTCAATTAAAAATAGTTATGTATATAGATGAAGCTATGATACATCCACGATTTTTTCATGCAACCTACACTATTTTACTTGAGTATTAGTTAATGTATTTTAATGTTCGTACTAGACATTACCTACATATCCTCCTTGGCTTTCGTTTCGACAAGGACAATGAATGGGTAACCGGTTGTATACAAACTGGCTTCACTGTACATCGTCTAATTTTCTTAAGCTACCCCTCATCATCTAATTATACATATTCTTATTAGTAAGACAATATCCAGATGAGAGGAAGGCGATACACAGACAAATATGTCATATACCCAGTAGAAGTGAATGAGAGCATGAACAAATGTGTAATTCACTCACTAAACGAATATACGAACGAATAAAAGAAAGAAAAAACGAATGAATGAGCTGACGAATGAACGACAGAACATATGAGTGAATGATTTATAGAACTTAATTTATTAATGAAAAATGCATGATGGATAATTGAATGAAAAATATATGCTTATTCAAATCGAACTGTTATGTTGTCATGTTATGTTTGTATGTACGTATAAATAATAAACGGGTCACAATATGGCTCAAAAAAAAAAAAAAAGGCATCTGCCAAAGCTAAATAAACTCTGTGTCAACCATGACTTAAATACTATGGTTTTACATGCAACACATCTAGACTGACATAAATCATTCATATATATATATATATATATATATATATATATATATATAAAAAAGGGAGATAATTAAATTCACAACAACGGAATTTACTATTTTTGGGATCTTTTCAGATGCTCATTCACAATGCACGATATATATATGGAGATAATTATTTGTGAATAACCAAGACATAAATGTACAGACCAGACTACGACGAGTGCGCCTAGCTACAATGCAAACCATAGATACAATATCAAGGCCTCTGCAAAACCAATAAATTTGGTGTCGACCATGACTTATATTCTATGGAATTACATGCAACATATCTGGACAGGGTGGACAAATTTACATACATGAAGTGATAGTTTTATATGAGTAGGATCCAGTTAAGGATTCATGACTACTCACATGCTATATAAAGTACAGATTTATAAACCCGTTGGATCATATAGATAAAGTGAATTCATATATATTTAATTTCATAAAAGGAGATAATTAAATTCACAACAACGGAATTTACTATTTTTGGGATCTTTTCAGATGCTCTTTATGTCTTGGTTATTCACAAATATTTATCTCCATATATATATCGTGCATTGTGAATGAGCATCTGAAAAGATCCCAGAATAGATAATTGAAATCACAAGAAAGGAATTTCTGATATTTTGAATATATTCAGAAACAATTCACAATGTATGATTCATTTAGGGAGATAATTATTTGTAAACAACCAGACATAAATAAGAATCATCGCGAGACAGATACTATAGCATTAGGTACACAATCATCACTAGGCAGACAATATATATGCATGAAATTCAAATGGGATAATTCCATATTTACAAAAGGACACCAAGTTGTTTCTTTCAGCTGTAAATATGGCTAATTTCTCACTACAACAATGTGAAAATGAAGCTTTCACAGACACCTGCTTTCTTTGTTTTATACAATAAAGGAAGTTTGGTCAAAATCATATTTAAATATATGTTATTTGGTTATTTTTTCCTAATTGCAACCATTTGATTTTCATCTGCTTTATTTATCTGCCATCTATATCAGCTGCATTTGGAATATGAATAGCTTTACACCAAATAAATATGATCTAGAGCAAGCTCTTCTTATTAATATATAGGTGATAATCGTTGCAGGTTTGTTATCAATTACATGAGCACATATAAAATCTTTTTGGCGTTCGTATGAGCCAAGACTCCAATAAGATTATATGACAATATATTCTCTGCAATGACTTGAGTTCATATTTGTTTTATTCAACTTAAATGTAGTGTCATTCACATCATCTTCATATTCATTTGCACTAGATATATCCATGTCACTGTCATATGTTGTTAGCTTAAATAAAGTTCTCAAACTGTGGTTCTTATAAGTTTATATTAGAGCAGCATGTGGAATATCCATATCAGTATCACAGTTTTGATTATTGGAGTCCTTACTTGTTTCAAGAACTTTATTTGACATTAAGCTGTCACAATCCATATATTGGTTAACTTAATTTATTTTCTATTTTATCTAAGGTTAAACTTATTTATTTTACTTCTATTATGAAACATGTTCTTACAACTAAGACAAAATCACGCTCAAAGTCTTCCTGGGTATAACCAGTACTAAGCATCTGAGGAACCAAACATAGCCTTGGCGAAGGATTTAAAACCAATGACACTCCGATCACGGGTTTGGTGCTTTGCCGCTGGACCACGCGCTCCACATTCTATTTTATATGTATGTAATCTTAATTACAACAAGAGAACTGTGATACAAAGTACCTACAAAGGCCTAAAACCACTCTTTAAGAGATATAACGATTCGCACAGTTATTTACTTAATTATCCTCGATTTTCAAACACACACACACACACACACACACACACACACACACCTTTTCATCCATACAGAACTATTCTACGCGGAAATTTAGAACAAAGATGAAATGCTGATAAATTGTTGAAAAACAAATATTAGGAAATACTGAAGAATCGACGGTTTTAAAAATCGCCTAAGGGGTACGAACTGGTTAGTGTACGGATAAAATAATTAGACTGCGTCTAAAATTTTACATACAAAAAGATACGCAACTACCTTCGTAATAAGTATTAAAGCAGTCTAGCAAAAAAATAGACTGTGTCTGATCTTATTTTATTTCAGTCTTCAATATCATGTACTTTCAGTATAAAATGTGAACCAATGTAAAGCAGTCTGCCAAATCCCCCAGAGGAACTTTTTAACCCCGTATAAATAATGCGGCCCACCTTTACTATTCTTAATTACACTGTATGTTTCTTTAGTTCTGTCATTTATATCTAAACTTTAGTTTCCACATATTATATAGGTTTTGTATTTGTCTTTATCTCCACAACTGGTATTTACATTTTGTTTCACTGTATGTTCTCCAAATGTATTTTACCTGCCTGTTATTATATCTCTATTAATTTCTTAATACATTTACTACGATTTTTCACCAATCAATGCTAGCTTTTTTTTTAAACATATTAAGTGCACATACCACAAAACTTCTTACAAACATATTGGTATATTTAGAAATACATCATTTTCATCTCATATATTTTGTGAGATCCAGACAAACCAAAGCCACATTAAAAATGTAACAGTTTAACTTAAGTATCCCATATAACCTTTCTTATTTTGTCTAAGCTATGTAGTAACAAATGGTACAGTTTTGGACACCCAGATTTGTTTATGCGTAAACAGCGTATACAAAGGTTAAATAAAGTAAAACAACTACCACATTCGTCTCTAATTGATAATGAACGTGTTCTATCTGTGCTTCGTATTGAAATCCTAACTTCCTGACCCATAAGATAGAATAGATGACACCATAAAATTTAATGTTAAAAACGTTCAAATAAAATTAGAGATTACTTTACTTTGAGATTGAAGTAGTCGTACAGTGTTGATGCAGTTGTCAATGCCACCGGCATGTAAAAATGCAATTATATCATGAACACCTTTGAAATATGAATAGCGTTAGCACAGTTTTGTTCAAGTTACTAGTTTCTGATTAAACGTTTTATATAAATATTACATACAATCGTACTTAACTTACAACCTTGTCAGCAACCGATGTTACAATTGAAGAATTGTGTTTACAGCTTGTTGATGACACTAATATATAGTGTAAGAGTATTATACACTTTTTAAAGATAGCATATCAGTTTGCTGCCTATTTGCTTACGTATCAGGCTATTGAACATACTAATATGATTAATGATATAAAATGCTTTTGAAAAAAAAAACAACAACAAAACAACAACAGTAAAAGCTTCGTCCTTTTACTTATATACTTTTAAACCATAGCTTGTAGAATGAACACGTTATCAATTGTCGAGAACTTATATTTAAACCCGGATTAAGCCTAGTCTTTTTATTATTATCTATAATCTGACCATTTGATTAATCTATGAAACATGCCTATTAAAATTTGTTGAATGTATCTATAAGGGAAATTCCCAAATATTATCTTGATGATTAAAAGAGCCTTTCGAAACGAACAGAGAATACTTTGACACCAAACATCTAAGAAGTGTGGCGTATCTAATAAACTATTGTACAAGGGGAGTTTTTACCAAGAATTTCAGAAATAAAATCACTTAAATGCATAATTTTATCATTGATTAAACTTTGTCAATGTGTTTATTTCATACCATGTTCATACCATGTTTTCTCTGATATTGCTTCTTCGTATTGCTTATTACTTTTATCTTTAAATCTAAATTTCGTAACAGTTATCAACAACAATCTATTTGAACGAGAATCTCTCAACTCTATCAACTCGTGTCTATATACTGATTTAGTTCATTAGGTTGTTATAAACAGTATTTCCTGAAATTATTTCTTATATGTATATTTTTAAATAATTGTATACTGTGTCTAGAATTAAAAAATCTAAATATACATAACTTAATATAACGACCATTGAAGTCACCTGTTTTCAAACAAGTATACACTACTTTAAACAAGTTTTCACACTTAAACCAAGTTACACATACAGCATATATATCAAATCTACTTAAGTATGATAATTATATTTCTTTGCTACAATTTTATTTCTTATCAATTGAAATATATTATAAAAAATCAGTATGTACACATCTTATCAATTCACACTTATTTTTGTAATATAAGTCAGTAAAACTGTATGTACATGCAAATTCAGTAAAAACACACACACACATGAAATTTCACTTGCTTACAGATAACTACAATATGTTCAATAAGAAAAGAAGTTGTGTCTTACTGGGTAAGAAGGCAACAGATATACCATGCATAAATATGTGACAATGTGCTTGCGATTATGTATTAAGGCATTGTAGATAACTTCTCCGTTGGTATAAAACCGGCAAAAATGATATTTCTGAACCTTATTCAATACTTCCTGCTTAATTATATATATATATATCACCAATCTTGGTGAATTACATACATAGCTGTTTTTTCAAGCATCATGTGTAAGGATTTGATAATATTTTTGGAATATTTTCAAATGAAACTACTACAACTTATACTATTACTTTTACTACTTCATTTACTACTTCTACTATTACTGCTACTGCTACTTTTACTACTACTACTACTCTTACTTCTTCTACTACTACTACTACTACTACTACTACTTCTACTACTACTACTACTACTACTACTACTACTACTACTACTACTACTACTACTACTTCTATTGTTATTATTATAACCATTATCATTGTTAATTCTACTACATTACTACTACTATTTTGATACTTTTACTGCTACTACTACTGTTGCTACTATGAATACCATTACTTATACTAATGCTACTATACTACTAATAATAATACTACAACTACTTCTGTTATTGCTACTTCTACTACTACTTCAAATTTTACTATTACTTTTTTCCTTCCATCTACTAGAACTACTTTTACCATCAATACCAATACCACTGCTACTATTACAATTGCTTCTACCTCGCATTGGTGTATTTTGTATTGCTTGTTATATTTCAACCGATTCGAAGTCAGCAATGGGCTTAACTTTGTTAATGATCCTCTGTTTTACACGTTCTGTGCAATCAGGTAAGTGTTCATAGATTAAGTCTAGGCATATAATTTTGATAGTGAACCGGAAACAAATACTATTCACGTAAAAGTCGGACAACGAAATATGCACCTTCCACGGGACACGCAAGTTGTCAACATAAACTATCTTAGGGTAATTGAGAATCAAACTTTTCAGTACGAACAATCAAGTTTCATCGGCTGCTTTGGTAGCTACGGTATTGACATCGGAAGCGTGCTGCTTCGGTGGCATCAGCTTTTGTGGCTTCAACTGCTATGGTGATATCGGCTGCTTGCATAGCAGCTTTTGCTGTGGCGGCAACTGTTGCTGTGGAATCGGCAGTTGTGGTGGCTACTACTGCCGTGGTATGTACTGCCGTTGTATCTTCTGCTGTCGTAACAACTACTGCTGTGACATATGCTGCTGTGGCATTAACTGTTGTCTACTTGCTGCTGTGGTATCTGCTGTGGTGGCTGATACTGCCACGGTATTGGCTTCTGTTGCAGCTACTGCTGCGATGGTATCGGCTGCTGTAGCGTCGACTGCTATTGTGGCTTTTACTGTCGATATATCGTCTGTTATGGAAGCTACTGCTGCCGCGTGGTATCGGCCGTTATGCTATAGTTTGCTATGGCATCGACAGGTGTAGAGGCTACTACTGCCGTAGCTACGTCTACTTTGATGACTAATACTGCCGCTGTATTGGCGTCGTTATAGCTACTGCTGCCGTTGCACTGGCTGCTGTGACGGCTACTGCTATCGCGCTGTATCGGCTGCTATGGAATCATCCGATGTAACATCGACTGCTGTGATGGCTATTACTGCAGTAGCTACTACGTCTTTTGTAGCTACCTCTGCCCTAGTATTGGCTGCTGTGTTGGCTTTTGCTGCCATTGCATCGACTGCTGCGTGGGCGACTGTTACAGCATGCTTTTGGCTGCTGTGACATCGCCATCTATGGCATCGACTACTGTTGTAGCTACTTCTGCCGTGATATCCAATCATTGCTGTGATGAAAACTGCTGCTGTGGCATCGGCTGCTGCGGTAATGGCTGCTGTGGTATCAGCAGCTGTGGTGACTACCGCTTTCTTAGTATTGTCTGCTGTGGTGGTCACTTCTACCACGTGGTATCGGCTGTTGTGGCATTTTTTTGCTGTGGAATCGACTGCTATTTTGGCTACTACTGCCGTAGCTACTGCTTCATTGGTGACTTCTACTGCCTTCTTTGGCGACTACTGCTATGGCGTAGTATCGCTGTAATTTTTTTTTTTAAATCATTTTAGACTTTAATTGTTCATTAGTGACTGGTTTGACCTAAACCTTCTGTTCATTAGCAGTTTTGCAGGTAAATCTAAATCATCACTTAGCTTATTCCTATAATTCTAAAAGCCATTTAAGGAGCTTATCCTTCTTTGGCATATGTTTAAAGAGTATTTGTATCGTTTTAACCCTTTCTCAACAAGTCAATTCGATGTTTCGTGTTTAAATCCCAATGATATTGCATATTTTGCAAATTCTGAAAATTAACAATATAATGCATTATCTGACATTATCACAATCGGCGAACCATTACGAGCGAATATTAACTTAATTGATTAATTAATTGATGACCGTTCTCGATGTCATGTTTTCTTACTTTGCTGATTGATAGTCCACTACTAATCAATACTTTTAACGTTTCCATTGGCACAGCTCTGTTGCAAGTTTTGCCACTTAAAGTTTTGAATAGTTAATGACAGTGATGGTTAAGTTTGATACGAATATCTATATTCGAAGCAAATACTACAATTGTTTATATAGTGGTGAATTTCTCCATTCATTCCTGGTCAAAAATCTGTATCTTGAATATTCAAGTGCCCTCATGGTAGCTTACATAACATGCTATTACTTAGCGATTTTGCTATCATAAGGTCATTAAATCCATTTACAATCTCTGTATGTGAAAATAGTTTGACTTCAGACTGTAATGCATGATTTATTTCTGACCAACCATTTATTATTACATCATCGTGTCAATATTTGATTTCTCCAATCTTTTATCTGCGATTGGTAATTTACTAACCACATATTGCACAAATAACTAAATGTTACTGTTGACATTTCCATTTTCACAATTATCCAAATAAGCTCTAGTATATTTTTATATATACCATTGTTTTCCTGGCACATAAATGAATTAAATCATATTTCTGTAATCTCAATAGCATTTTTGGATCCTGGGTGGTGTACTGCTTAGTGGCGTTTTAAGTATAAAATCCAGCGGTTTGTGGTCAGAGTATATACGTAGTGTCATTTTATTTCCATAGTATATTATGTATTAAAGCGTTCTAGCGTGAATAACACAGCATTTGGTTATTTGTCTATCATTGCATATATCGTGTATGCATCGGTCATAACCTCAAAGCATATGCGACTGACTTGTTATCTTGTAATCATACGCATCCCATAACATCTTTACTACTGTCACAACCGATTTTGATGGATTTGTTTGAATTGTAATACGTTAATACAGGTTTTTTTGTCAACTTGTTTGATTTTCTTGCGTCCTTTTTCTTGATTATCTATCCATTCAAATGTAACATCATTTCTTAACAATTGACGTATTGGTTCCGTGATATGTGAAATATCCGAATTACACGTTGCTCAGAAGTTGACTTTTCAAGCAAACTTTGGACAACTTTTAAATGTCGGTGCCGGTTTTTTTAATTTAGTATGTCAATACATAAGTATCACTCAAATGATGCCCTTAGTAGATGACGGAATTGACATCGATCAGACAGTCATTTTTATCAAGTGTCAATTCTATGCCCAAAATTGCGTTATGAATGGCGTAAGTAACTGGTTGTCTTCATGTAATTTCAGTTGATATAAAACTTGATTAGCATCCTGAGACAAAAATGTTTTCAACAGATAGCATTTTATATTGTTTTGGCGTTATTTAGCTCATGGATGAAAACAAATTCTTCTGTATTATGAATCTGTTCGAGATCATTTGTATCAGTTTCTTTACTTTATTGATTCCTAGAATTCTAATCTAGAAAGTTATGTCCTTAATCATAATCTCGTAGTGCTACTGCAGTTTTCGGGGAGGACTTATATTTTGTATTACATCGAAGACAATATGAATTTTGACTATGTTTTATAGATATTTCAGTCTATGAAACACCTTTGTGTGTTTTCTTTAATCAAAATATGCTAATCATTAATTTTTCCACTTGATTTGTTACTTTTTCAAAATTATATTTTCTAGAACAGCTAGTGAGTTTCCCGTGAATTTTTATTTTTGACTAATTTGTACATAATTTATGATTTAATTTTTGCTTGTGATCTGGTGTCAATCTTGGTTTCGCTTTGTATGGCGTAGTATTGATTTTCCGAGTAATTGAATTGACATCATATATATCTTTTTTATGCTGTTGCGTCGATTTGCAGCATTAAACATATATTTGTTTGTATTTATGGCATGTTTACCATATACAGGGCATTTTCCTTTTTATACGAAATTCCACATCTTGTGCACTTTATGTTTGCTGTCATTGATGAATTTTGTCTGGCACATTCTTTTTAAATGTGTTTTTGTTCTATGTACGTAACTTTCTGACCTTTAATTTCGTCCACATAGTCGGTATGTGAGATTTTGCTTCCTCGTCAGCTTTTTGAAGTGTGAGATTGTCCTCTGTTAGAAGTAATTATTATTTTATAAGAATGTTCCCCATACAATTCTGTTTCTGATCAAATTTTCTTAAATGTCACTAATTTCACAAATTAATGCAATGCTGCTAAATTCAATGGCATATTGACAATTGTTGGATTTGATTAATCGTATGGAATTGATGTTGTTCCATTGCTACATTTTCCTTTGGAACAAAATATTTCTTAAACTATTGCAGTAAATGCTTAATCACTTAGCACATCACGAAAGTGTTAAACATGCTTTTGCCTTCCTGTCCCGTGATTTAAAAACAGTTTTGTATTACTTCTTTTCATGTTGGTCACTTAAAGCACGCTCTAAAATATTTATTTTGTATTCCTCCATTTCTTCCAACTTTCTGATTAATGTCCTTCGTATGAAAAATCCATTTCCGGTGTTGCTTTAAATGTTCCATGTTCGTTTATTCTTACGCCAAATAATGTTCATATGAAAATATTAGGTCAATTTAAATATGTTTATTATTCTAGCTAATGAAGCCAATACATAAGCATTCATACATACAAGACTGACTACAAAGCTGTTTCATAACAACATATGATACAACATTAGGTTATAGCATTATTGCAGTTACCACTGCTGTGTAATTGGCTGCTAGTTTTGGTAATTTCACGTGGTACCGGATGCTGTGGTGGTTACTACTGCTCTTGCATCTACTGCTGTTGTAGCTACACATGCTGATGTGGCATCTTCTCTTGTGGTGGCTACTGCTGCCGTTGTATCGACTTCTATGATGTCTACTATTCATATGACATCGGTTACTAAGGTCACTATTACTGCTGTAGAATCTACTACTGTTGTGATAACTGTTGTTGTGGTATCGATTGCTCTGGCATTTCCTACTGTCGTGACTGCTGTGTTGTCTAATACTGTTGCATTTAGCTGCTGTGGTTGCTACTGCTTCCGCGACATCGGCTGTTGTGGTGACTTCTGCTGCGGTAACATCGGCTGATGTGGTGACCAATTATGCCGTCGTATCTACCTTTCGACTTCCATACATGTTCAATTGGAAGGCAGCAAGTCAGACACGCATATTGGAATCAATAAAATAAAGGACGAGACAATGATTATAGTTCAACTTGGTTCAACTTAAACTGCAACTTCTAACTAGCATTCACGTATATTGCATGTTGCAGATGGTTAATGACAATATGCATAATTTTCCACTTGCAAGTAGATAATTACATCTACTAAATTGAGAGCATACTGCTTTAATTAATGTCAATATCAGAAACGATTAGTATTTGTATAAATTGCATATTGCACAGTAACAATGGAATGCATCACAAAAACTGACAGTCGTGTAAATTTGCAAACATGAAAAGCTTTTTTTATTGCAAAGTATTCTTTACTGGTTTGAATTTGACAAGAGATTGGGATAAATAAACATCCGTGTGATGAAAACAGAGATTTAATTGAAATAAACTAATTCAACATAGTACACTTTGTTCAGCTTGTATTTCTGTCCAATTTATCTTTTATACCTGGCCAGAAGAAGCACACACTCAATAAATTTATATTTTAACTTCAAATGTATTGTTTATGTAATGTAATAATAATTTGAACTGTAACAATGTTTCACAATGATTATAAACTCGGTACAGATACGTGACAATGTAGTTCCAGTGATGGGGTCATCTATACAATTGGTGTGCAGCGTTACTGGCTTCACATCTAATACAACTGTGGACTGGTTTATGACAGACACGCAGGATATACCCAAGACAAGCTCAGATTCATCTGCCCATGCACAATGTAAACGAAATGACTGCTTTACGTTTGTAAATGGACACACATACACAGCTGATGACAGTCACATGTATGTGAACATTACTCGACTTGGTCAAAGTAACGATGGAAAGTGGTGGACATGTAAATATGGTGACAGCAAACAATCGTTGAAGATGGTGGTTTACAGTAAGTTAAACAATATGTTTTCTCACTTAATTGTAGACTGATTTGTGCTGTATGTTAAAAAACGGTATGCCTCATTTAACTTATTGGAATGTTTCAATTCATGATTAATACTGTTGTTTTGTTTATCATGTCAAATAGTATTGCAAATATAACTATTATATTGTTATTTATTTAAAATGATTACTTTCTTATACTATAATGTTATAATTATCACTTCAGTCTGATTGTTTGATAACTGAAAAATACTGATCTATTAACCATTTATTCCTTTAACAGTAACGATTGGCCACTTACCAATAACCAGTTTCATCCGATTACCGAGTCTATAGTTCAAATGGAAAGTTCTAGCTGTTCATGTAGGATTTATTCAACTTTATTCAACTATTATTTTCTGTTGATAATCCTGTTTCTATTGAAAACTTTAATAACTTACAAATAAATTGATTATAACATTACTTGAATTAAAACTCACAGTGAAAGCATATACATTTTTTAAATGCTGAAATACTCGTACAAACCGAAATACATACTTAAGCAGTTTTTAAAATTGATACAAATAATGCTGTCGAATATTGACACATATGACTTTGCAATGTTTAGCTCAAGATCGGAACCTATATAGATACTTTTGGAATTGTAGTGGAGAGTATTGAAGAGCATAACAAAAATATATACATATTAGTTATACACTACAATTCCAAAAGTAGAATTTGCATAATCATTTACATATTATTGATACGAGTACGTTATACGCAGATGAAATGACAGAAAACCATTTACACGCTCGCATACGGACCCACAAGACGTGTAAAATATCATATTAACCACATCGACAAAAAATATTAATCCATGATATTACTGCTAACTTTTTACTTCGCCGTTTAATCAATCATCTGATCCAGACGAGATAGATATTGTTGAACGGTCTTTTTGTACAGCTGTCTGAATAAAGGCTTTGCGTTCTTATATTCCTGGTAATAGGTTGGTGGTCATTACGCGGGCACATTACGTTTTGCAACCACATCTTATCACTTATTAAACTTGCTCACATGAACGCACTTGACTGCTTTATACACACACTGCTTAGTACGAACAGTGTAAAAAGTACCGGTACTGGCAGTAATTGTTTTTTTCTCATAAAAGTTATAACTTAGATTTTATTGCCTTTTTTAAATAATCGCTTCCGGACCCTGACATTATTGTTTTGCTCAGACGATATCCACGGAGGTTCATGCGGCTACATTTTAATCATTTATATTATGAAATAAACCGAAATGTTGGCATATTTTCTTTAAACCATGCGATCAAAGCGCATTCAGTATATCATTGTTGAAGTAATCGGTAACAATTAAATCATATGATTCCAGTATCGACAACAAGGTTTAAAAAATCATCAACTAAATTATCATAAACAAAGTCGGAAATTTGGTGTCTACAAAATACTTTTAAGAAAATGTGTCTGAATTTAATAGTAATCTCACAACCACTATGTATTCCAGACGATTGGATTCTAGATGTCTACGGAAAAAATGAATTGACTCTTTAATGTTCATTATAACAACACGGTGGCTATCTATGGGTATATAGAACGCCCAAAAAAGTCTTAATCGGCTGACGCAACAGTGTCGTTAAGTCAAGTTACGGAGATTTCAATATACCAAACTCATAAAGTTCAGAGTAAGTTGTACTTTGAACAATGATCAAGATACATATTTGCGAAATGTATAAAGCTTCGAATCTATCTGAAACATATGAAGAAGATGAATCTGAAATTGTACCTAGAATCTGGGACCTGGAACGTAGAACATGGATTTGGATGAATATCCCTACAATAAAATACAGTTAAGATCAATGTAGGAAAATGTAAAAACAAATGGAACGTATTCAATATTTTGTAATAAATATGATCAATATAAAGACAATATTTAAATACAAGAAAACATTATGATTTCTATAATTATAAAATTAACATAAGTATTGAGACCGAACCGTCGCCCATGGTATCCAATCATGAGTTTATACAATCTAAAAATAATACTAAAGAAAATACTATTAAAGTAAACAAAACATGCTTTGATCAGCTATGTGGGTCAGAAGGTGAAGGATATATTAATAAGAAGTGAATTATTAATGTTCACAATTCTACGTAAGTGATTGTTTGGGAAAGAAAATGTCAATTTATCAAAACAGGACTGACGACTAGTCATAATTAAATGACATTCCTTCTGATACACAATGTTAAGTATTTAGATACGTACACACATTTGATTCGAATGAAACATGAGTAGCAGTAATTAGCAAATATGTTTAAGTACAATTGAATACGCTAGGACAACCGTATTATATATAGTTTGAATGAGTCTTATAATTGTTTAATACTGTCCATCTTAATCATAATAACAATTATCATTTTCGCCAAATCAATTTACTTTTTAAATTTGTTTATTTCGTAAGTTTTGTTTGTTTCACGCATGCATTGATTTGTTTGTATTTTAAATGATGATGAACTGTATATGCTTAAGCCAAAATAAAATATATGATCTGTTCTGTTATTAATATAAATTTAAGATATCAGGAATATATACATCTTCACAAACATCATTAAGATATAATGTATTATGAATTAGGTGTATATCATTATTTGTGGTTGTCATGGCGATGTATACAACCATGGATACTCTTAGGTATAAAAACATATCGTTGGTCGAACTTCCTATTTTGGGTATTTTCGGTATTTTACATTAAAAGGTGCTAAAGTTCATACTTCATCTTTGTGTGAAACAACGAAGCAAATGTCCAATAAGAACAGGTCATCTTAACTATGTGAACATGTGCAAAATGTAAAAATGACGAGCAAACACCTTTTTACGCTCAGAAGCCGAAGTAAGATTCAACTTGGAGACATTTTTCATAAAAAAGCTCCGGAAATTGCTAAGCAACACGTTTTTCTACCAGCTACCAGATTACTATTACTCTTCTGTAAATCATAATTACAATGAAACGTTGGAATACCTTATATTCAGGTCTTTAATTATCAAACAATTTGAGAAAATTATATTTTTGTCATCTTGCAAAGTTTGCAAATTTTAGTAAGCACTCGTTTGTTTGCTTGTTAAAGTTGCCTTTAACATCATTATCATTTATAATTTCATTTGCATGTTACAGTTTTCCTAATATCAAAAACTAAAGTTTCAATAATTTTGTATGTACAGATACCTTGACAATATAAAATATGTCAAAATCAATATTAGACAAATGTGTACGTCACAGATGTCTCAGCAAGAGAAACTGCAAATGGTCGTATGCATACAGTTGCATGTTACAATTGCCATGGTAACACAACTTAAAAAAATATTATAAATATATGTGCATGCTCCTGTGTCACTGGCAATTGGAACTACAATGAATAACTACATTTGCCTGTTATAGTAAGAGAAAGTGCAAGGTTCATCCTTAATACGTTCCGTCCATGTTATGTTACAGTGTCACTGACAAAGTAATTGTTGCAGAATTATATGCACGATTCAACGCACATTAATGTTCATTGTTCGTAGTTGACACTGTTTACCTTTCTGTTTTATACGTAAATATATATTTCGAACTTATATATCATCGCCAATATGTTCTGGTGTTTAAAAGCCGTTTCCCCATAACTAATTATTAATAAAAAATGGAGTCGATTCTGCTATGGTATCGCCTCACCAACAGTAATATCACTATTTGCGTTCAAACACTGGACATTATTAATTTATGGATATACACGGGCTATTCATAACTGTCAGGTGCCCGTTTGTAAGTCTTACGATTTCCATTCTAACACTTCGTGACACGTCAGAACGTTTTATTTACGCAGTTTGTTTGAAATTTTTGAAAACATTTATATTTAAAATGCTTGCGAAAGTTCGTCAAATTATGTAAGTGAAACACTAAATGAATTTCATGATTCTTTCGTAACTTTAAATTTTACACTGATACGTTCTTAAACTTACAAACGTTGGTGAAATGGGCACCAGGTGAACAGGTACGGGCAGCATCTTTTGATTTATCGGATATTATGAAAAAACACTATTTTCCACGCAAAGGCTATCTTTTAATAAATTGATATTTAACGGAGTTAATACTAACAACTTCAACCTATAAACTAATCTATAATTGTATTCACAGCCACTTATGTAATACGATTTTAACAATTTTAATTTGCAATTATTAAAAGAATCTTAGAAATTGAATCACTTATAATATACCAATCTGGAATAGAAAGCAAATTCACGTTTCGGATGTTGGATATGTGTCGCACTTATTTGGCAAGGATAATCCCGTTTCAGAACACAATCAGATCATACAAAACATTATAAGATCACCAAGCAGTATGTAACTACCACACACACACACACACACACACACACACACACACACACACACACACAGAGATTAATACTTGTGCAGTGTAATTAACTTAAAGCCGATGTTACACATACATGTATATTTTACAAAGACGGGCACGTTATTGTACTTTGACACGAGGGCAAGAGCTGTTTGTTTTTTTTTTTCTGACATACAACAATTGTTATAGTAAAGTATAAGTTTGAAAACGAAAACGGTGGGTACAATTTAACTATACTTCATAGAAAAACACTTAATGAGGTGATAGGGAGGCGTATGGTTGATTATTGAATCAAGTAGAAACCTACGATTTTAATTCGGTGACTATTTACGTAGGGGAATCCCTTCATCTATTACTTTACTAAAACACATTTTGCATATTAGTTGCTTTTACAATAATATATAATCCGTGATGTACTGCAAATAGGCGAAAATATGCAATAATCGAATAGTTTTGCAGTTGCTTTTCAAGTAGTAAATAATGAACAGCATACACAATTGTCGAATGTTTTCTGTGATAATCAGAGCTTTGATAATCGACCGTCATCTTATCTGTACATACTATTTAATAGTGTTCTAAATATATTTTCAGTCATCAATCAAGTATGGACCACGAAAACAATATCTGTCCATCAGTTGCACTATTTTTGTACATGTAACATCTGATCAAAAAACGTCCTTTTCCTTTCGTGTAACCGCGGTTGGCAGGTGCATTGTTCATGCACATGCAACGTGATTTTTAAGTTAGGTTTACAATGCAATGAAAACGCCAGACTATCCTTTTACAAATACGATAGCATGCTCACCTGTTTATTGTATATAAAAACAGAATTGCTATTTATACATAGAAAGCAATTGATGCTAAATACATACGCAGATGTTCTCGAACAGCAATAAATCAATAGTTAAACGTACGCCAAGACGGATTTCAGTACCATTATTCAGCACATTCTCCCGTTTTTAGATTTTTAAGTATTCGCAATCATTGATATTCTGAATGGCATACATTAAGATAGATAACACGTGTTAACGTATACTGTAATTTATAGTGAATTCATTTCATTCCTTTCAATTAATCTGAATCGTATTTTTAAGTAATCTGCCAGTATATGGTTATTTAAAATGTGCGGTATATTGGCAAACCGAACTTTAAAGTCGATCTTTAAATGTCGCTGCCTGGCAGGAGTAACGTACATCAATAATAAAATAAAACGTTATGAAAACGGAATTGTCAACGTACTGATAATATCTATAATATTTTATGATTTTACAAAAAAAAAATGCTGCACAGAACGCCAATGTTATGATATTTCAATTCTCGTAAAACCAATAATATCAGGGAATATACAAAGGATGTTAAAACTACCATTTATATGATTAGTAAATTCGACATATATATATATCTGAGTTATACATATTAAATATTGATTTGCTGTTAGCAACATAAATAATTAATTTACTCGTTAGAAAAAAATAACCAACAGATTAACCGCAGAAATATTGATATATGTAAGTATATATGCAACTATTAGGACGGGACGGGATAGGTAACACAACTAGATTGCTATGGCAGCATACTTTTACCAAAATATCATACTGACAACAAGCTTCCAGACGAAGCGGAGCGGTAGTGTAATGGATAGCGTGTTGGCTGCTCACGCCAGAGGTTGCGGGTTCAATCCCCTGATTGACCCATTGCCTCTTCTATAACAACACGCAGTACTGGTTCTACCAAGGTAGCGGACTCGAGAGCGTTTCAAATAAGCACTAAGCTTCCATCGCAATCGAGCTAAAATAAATTAGTATAAACTAAGCTTCCAGACAAATTATGATAAAATGTGTCAATCTTAAAAGAATCACAATGTTTATATGATATTATTTATTACCTATTATAAAGTCAATACAAATAATAATGTTAGTATTGTTGTGCTCTGACTGGTTGTGAAGACAAATATGAAACGGCATTGATGTCAGTTGTTATCGAGGTAACATTAAGATTAACTAACATTAACAAACTTTCAATAAATTACATACTGTATTAAAAATTACATCTCATCGGAAGCAACTATTCGGCTATTCAGGTGTAATTATTTGTTACTGTATGTACAGATTCAATCAGAAACACAATCGTAACCACTTTCAGATGGAATATCAATTGTTTTAACAGGAAAGTGCATTACAATATCAATACACTTCGTCAGGAGTTACGAGCAGCAGAACAAACATCAGCTGTACCAGTCCAGAGAAATATTACACATCAACGCTAACCCTGACGAGAAATATAACATTTACTGACAACTCAGACACTACTGTCAGGTTCAGATGTGGGATAGAATCTTTCCCGGGATTGCTAACCAAATTGTATACACCATTTTCCCCAAATGTTACATTTGCAGGTCAGTATTACACAAAATTTATTATAAAATCGGCAACAAAAGTTTCACAGAAAACACACGTTTTAGAAGTATTTTAATAATATGTTATATCTGAATGTAATTCAAACATCAAAATATATTATAAGGTTGAAATAATGTACATTTATTTTGTCGTAAAATCTATTAATATTTAATATAGTCTGATGCTACCAAAAACGTGCTTGCTGATGATTAGTCTCGTTACCAATTGTATTGGGATTAACATTCCGGTTTTGCCACACTAAGATCATAAACAACCCTTCCAAATTAGCGGAAAGCTATTTCCTTTGTAAATGCACATCTTATAAAGCATTAAATGTATGCATGTAATGTTTCAATTGAAACTATTTCAGCAATATTACAGACAACTTTGATTATTTTTTTGTTATGAAAGTATTGCCTTTCGAAAGTTACTATTTAAGACAAAAAGTAGTATATAGTAATTTACGTTTAACGTAGAATTAGATAAAACTAAGGCATTTTATGATATGTACTTATTAAATCAAACGAATCTGATTTCGTTATAAACGATTTTGAATATATGTTAGGACAACAAATATGATAACTAGTGTATAAATTAATTCAAGCGTTTTTATTTGACATAGCTAATCTAATAATAATAGCTCACTTTTCGTGATTAATATTCAATATGAACGTTCAAACATCGTGGATTCACAAAACCTTTTTTAGTACAAACTACAACACCAGAATTAGCCAACAAGACAACTTCAGAAAGTTTGATTGTTATATCTGGTGATGTAACAAGACTTGTATGTATAACATCTGCTACAAGACCTGCAGCGAAATTCACCTGGAAGATAGGGGAGACTTCTTTACAAAATGTAACAAATACTTTTACAATTACTCCCAATAATCTGACGACAGTAACGAGTATTGTGACGTTCACTCCTGACAAAACTGACAACAACAAGAACATAACATGCATGACTCGCATCAGTGGACAGACATATTCCCCGAACGTCAAACATAGTCTAAATGTGTGGTGTAAGTATATACATGCATGATTAGAACATAATAATCATTCTCTTTAACTATAACAATAATATCGTCTATATATGAGCAATGCAACCATGGCAACAGTGTAAGAATGGTGCATGTTTATCAGTCGATGAGATGAAAACGGCGTTTGTCAGAATACAACAAATATACAACATGTATATGATGACAATAACTCATTAACTATATAAAATAAAGGATTATCTGAATATATTTTAGAAAAATATGATCAATATTTTCTAAACATTAAACTATACTTATTGTTACTATTTATCTATTTTGAATTAAATTAGAAATATATATCTCAGATATAACAAACAGATGAATAGCCTTTCAACACCATCAATATTTAATAAAGTACAATTAAACCAAACATATAAAATGATAAATAAACAAAATTATTTAGGGGGTCCATCAAATGCTACAATTGAGCCCAGTTCACCTTTTCCATGGCGTGAGAACCAGACTGACAAGTATTTGTTGTGTAAGGCAAGTAACGGTGACAACGGAAATCCAGCTCCCACAGCCAACTGGACGTCTCAGTATGGTACACCTGAAACAACAAACAGACTCGTATTCAAATTACTATCCTCTTTCCATAACAAGATGGCAGCTACATGTGAGCTTAGTAACGAATATACTCGCTTGAATGGTGTTCATATAAAATCACAAACAACAAAACTAGATGTACAATGTAAGTAACTTTCTTGTTAAGTTACTTATTTTGATACCAAATTAAATACTATAATAGTAAGTGACTATTGTAACATCTATCAATTGAACATAAATATCCATCACGAGAGATGGCATCCAAAAGACATTACATGTAAATTAAATAATTTCATGTAACTTTTATTGTTTTGACTTAAGTTTTGTGTTGATTTTAACAAAAAGGAACTTTAAATTATAAATTTGGTTGGTTAGACTTAGTTCTATAGGATAAATTTGAAAGTATGCATACACTTTCTACATAGTTGATACAAATAGTTGATGTATGTCGTTCAATAAACATGGATACATGTATAACTCTTGGTTTCTAAGTGATGTTTTTTTTAAAAATCATTATTGAGTTCAAGTTTAATAATAATCTTAAGAATGATTATTAGATACAACCCAAGATCTTCCGATCAACTTGCTTTTTCATGATTTCGATGGTTTGATGACACCCCTGCATTTTTCTGTCCATTTGTTGCAGTGTACCAATACGCATCTTAAAACTGCCATAGCTACATTAAACTGTTCCTTATGGCTTCAAAACTTGCCAGAACTCCAAAATGCTCCAACGTTTTCACGTGTTAAATAAATGTTACAATTCGAAGCGTTTAAAGCACAAATAATGCCAAACCAATTTACAAAGCTCTAATTTCCTAAGTATATGAATCTTGTTACCGTCATGTCAGGGGTTAATTCGTGGATGAGACCTAATTTGCTAAATATTTAGCTATATCTGAAGTCAAGCGTTTCAAAATTATTACCCACGTTAAGATACATAAGATTATATAATCGTCTAGAAATAAGTTTTACTCGATATAATTCCTGGACCCACAGTCTTCCATAAATACTTTAATTGTGCTAGTTGTTACATAACGTGTAATTTTGGTCGACTGCTATTTATAAAATATGGGCTAAGTTGTCATGGTGTGTGTATCATACCTACTAAACACATACGCAGATAGGTAAGAAATACTGATGATGATACCGATGTATTGCTTATCCAAACAGCAGTATAATCCGATGCAAACAAAGCTATTGAACCATAATAACTAAATATTATAAAGGGTTAGAGTATTATTCAATTGTTGTAATCCTGTACTAATTAAATTTATTGTTACTGAATAGCTGATGTTTAGTGCTTAAATCATATGTACGTTCCATTTATCATTTCACAGAACATAATTAATTGAAATTGAAACAACATGCATTTGATACGTTGTGAATATAGTTACATAGTTACATAGTACCATAGTTTCATAGTAACATAGTTACATAGATACATTGGACATAGTTATATAGTTACATAGTAACAAAGTAACATAGTTTTCAGTGTTTCTGTAAAAAAGGATTTTATTCGTTACATACGACAAATAATGATTTAAACATAAATATTTTATTGCCTAATGTGTATAAGTACATTGCAATTGGGTCTGGTCACACGTGATACCTACACTAGTAACGACCCTACCCTAAAACTGAGTTTAAGTTTAACATGACTATATAACATTTTGATAACATATATTAACATAGAGTTGAGTTAACTTATGTTGCCTTTCTCAAATTTGTATGCACGCACGCACTCACACACGTTTACACTCACTCACACACACACGCACGCACGCACGCACGCACGCACGCACGCACGCACGCACGCACGCACGCACGCACGCACGCACGCACACACGCACGCACGCACAAACGCACGCACGCACAAACGCACGCACAAACGCACGCACAAACGCACGCACGCACAAACGCACGCACGCACGCACAAACGCACATACACACGCACGAGAAAAATAAAAGGAAAAGGGAGACGATTTGAGAGAGAGAGAGAGAGAGAGAGAGAGAGAGAGAGAGAGAGAGAGAGAGAGAGAGAGAAAGGGGGGGGGGGGGGCGGAGTACGTTGTGCAAGTACCAGTGCTTGATTTCGGAGTCGGAAAATCAATGTATTGTGTTTGGGGTAAATGGTTAAAGTTCAGTATTGATTTAAAGTTGACATACACGAAGCCATCAGATACTGCAATAAACCATTGAACCGATCTTAAGATATGCACATTTTCCTCGTGAGATAAGTTGGCACTTCTACATTGCATCAACTCTAAATTAATAATACCGTAATTTTGTAGAGATGTAAACAATTGTTGACGTTGAACAGTATAGTTATTACAATCAAAGAAAAATGACATGCATTTTCACAACTTCAATTATGATCATTTACATTATTAACTCTAAACAAATTATAATTACGTGAACAGCATTGATACCTAAAGCGTGTATGTATAATTTTCAATTTTCTTTTGCCGTTATTGTAATGTTCAGGTAATGAAAATACCGAGTTATTACAATTTATTATTTTTATAGATGTTTTAAACAGTCCCAATGATAGTAATTTTCAAACATTAAAATCTAAATTATTCCATGTTTTTATAGTTGATGGCACAAAGGAAATCGGAGACGATAATGTGAATTTTCATCTATCAGAGGCAGTCTTATGTTTTTAAGATAATCTGTAACAATGTTGTTATGAATTTTTAAAAAAATAATAACATAGTTTATTTATGTCCACATCTCTGCGAAAGCGTTTCTAAAGAAGTTCTTGATGAATATTATATTTACTGCAGAATATAGGTAGACCCGTAGCTAACCAGGCTGCTTCAAGCTTAACAGATTCTAATAACTCAGACTCTGCCACAGTACAACCGTCCCAAAATTCACAAGCATATTCTAAGATATGTAAAAATAAAACATTTATATAGTTTTAAAATAGTATTTTGTTTAAGTTTGCAAAGAACATAATTTTTTTCATACAAAATGTAAATATTAAATTAATATATGTAACCCATTTACCATTATTGTCAAAATGTGTGTTGCTTAATTCCAGTGGTGTGTTATCAAACAAAATGCCCAACTCTGGGTTTCTGGTAGTGTTTGATATAAACAGTACGTCTCCTTTACTATGATTAAATGTTATTAACCAATCCTTAGACCAAGTGTTTTACCTGTTTAGGTCAGAATTTATCATTGTTTCAATTATAGAATCTGAAGAGAAGGATAATGATGTGTCGTCTGCAAAATGTCGTGACAGACTATTAAGATCATCAGCTATATCATTTATATCAATATGAAATAACTGTGGACCAAGCACATAACCTTGGGGCACTCCAGCAGATATGTCACAAGAGATTATGTTTCATCATTTACCAGAACTTTTTGTTTTAATACAAGACAGTGAAAACAAATTCCCGCCAATATATTCTCTTACAAATACCGCAGCATGCACATTGGATAAGAAAAAAAACGTCACATGACCACACGTATGTACGCACAAATACTTCATACCACCTCACCATGATTATTTGGTTATTAGATGGCATATGAATGTTGTTTTTTTTTCATATTGAACTAGCAAATGAACTATTTCGGTGCCGTTTTACTTTCTAGTTTCACCCAAGATAATACTTAAAAAAAAATATATTCGTGAGCGCAATATCAGGAGATGTGAGGATAAACGTTCCGTATTATAGTTACCCACCTGCAAATAGCGTACGTTTTACCATACAAGATGGTGAACAAATACAGAACACCACAAGAAAAACTGTATTATATAAAATACCGATTGTCATGACTGATGGTGAGGATGTAATAATGAACGGCCGTATAGCATATCTACAAATAAATGATAAACAAGAGACAGATTTTACCAAATACACAATGGAGGTTACAAACAGTATTGGAAGGAACTGTACAGTAATAAAGCTTATTTCACAAAGTATTTTTTTTTTATTTTTCATTTTTTTATGTCATACTACGATTAAGTTTTCTAGCACAAACTATGATACCATTTTTGGAATAATTTTAATGCAGATATACTTTTTTACCGATTTGAGAAACACACAAAATGATATTCAGCCCCGTCCGATTGAGTGAGTTCGTCATTGCCTTAGCAAAATTAATATATGTAGCATAGTAAAATGTGTACATTGATTTAAAAGCCACAAATCTACGATTTTAGCGGCACGACTCTACTGATCAGTGTAGTCTTATATTAACAAGAGGCCCAAGAGGGCCTGAGAACACTCTTCTGACTCATAATGGCCATAGTACTTTTTGAAATTCCACAATATGTACCCTCTTTGGGGGGTTGCCTTAACAACTTATGGATAAATACCCCCATCACACCCATACTGAACAAAAACCTAAATGCTATGAAATGGAAATACTTCAAATTCTCGTAACATTCATCTGTAAAAAAAATATAGTTCTCTGTACAGAACCTAATACAACCCAGCCCCTCAATTTGTCAGAACTTCAATCACCCCCTCTTAGCGATTTGTTATCAGCAGAAGTGATTCAAATTATAAAAAGAAGTTTTTTTTGTACACAAGGATGCAAAATGAGAAAAATCATTTTTCCAAATGATATTCCTATGTAAAAGTCACATTATAGGGCTCCAATATATCTCAGTCCATTGATATACAGTATCTTCAATCCTTGCTGATGTAAGGATAATTTATATCACATATGTTTGAATGAAAGGTAATCGAGAGAAAATTTGTGAAAATTCCAAATTTTAACCTTATTGCCCCATCCATCCCCTGGCCCCTTATGGAAATTCAGTATCCTCTTTATTGAACACAATCAAATTTATTGTTACTAGACAATGCTTTAGATCTCAAATTAACAAACATATTTACCTAAATCGACAAAAAAATGAGAATTTTCCATGTTCTCATAGTATTCCTATGTAAAACACAAAGACCACTTGCACGGCTTCTATACATCCCAATGTCCCTTGATTTGTACAAACTTTAAACCCATACTCATTTGGATAATCCATATAAAATATGAACATATTTGACTGACCGGTTGTTGAGAAGAAGATTTTTGAAACTTTTCTAATTTAACCCTTTTTTTACCCACCCTTGCCGCTTATGGAAAGTCAATTTTCCTTATTGAGCCAAATCTTGTTTCCTATGACTAGATGATACTCGGAACTCAAATTGATTAATAATTTTGTCTACATAGATGAAAATAAAAGAAAATTGTCTGTTTCCCCATAGTATCCCTATGTAGAATTCTAAGTCCCTTTACAGGACCCGTTTTAAATGTTAAACCCTTAATTTTATCTCCAATCAAACCCCTACACAATTGGATAATTTATGCCAAATATGAACAAATCTGACATACATGTTCTTAACCCTAGGAACACCATTTAACAAATCTAACAAAACTATAGTTAGTTATCATTACTACATAAACATTTTGAAAACCAGTTGGGTCGTTCATGAGAAGAAAATTTTTAAGTTTTAGTTTATTTTCAGTAACGGCGACCATCTTGAAAATCAGATAGAAAAAAAAAATCATATTGTCATTAAAATACAGTTTATATATAATATTGTATATATATTTCCATACGATTTTTCTCTTTGCCACCATAAAAGCACATGAGTCAATATCTTGTTAAGCAGTACTTATGTTTTGTATTGTAGGAAATTCCGGCAAAGTTTCAGTTGGATACCCATGAGGCAGCGAAACCAAAAAAGCCGGACTAAAATCAGATATAGAGAAATGTATGCATGTATGTATCAAAACAGGTTTTAAACAAATTGTTTATATAGTTTTATTGTAAATAATATCCAAAGTAATTTCAAAACTTCTGGATTACTTCAACTGATATTTTCAACTGGTATTTTCAATATTTGCAGATGATAAGAATCGTGTCACACTACCGTTGCAACCTGGGAACTACTCGTCAGACTTCATCAATGCTAGTTACATACGAGTAGGTAGTATATGCATAACAATGTCATCGTCGTTTAATCTTATTTAATGAGAAAATATAAAATATTGTGAAAACATAATAGTATTGGACATTATTAGAATTTTAAATACGCTTTTGTCTTTCTCTCACACCAAGAATCATATTTTAGATTTATCTGTTATTAACCGCTATGCTTTATGAAAACTAAACACATTATGTTTTATTCCATGATTTTTGTATTACGTTGTATAATGCGTTTTATATTTTTGTACTTTGCACTTTTTCTTTAAACTTTTAGACCGTAACGATTGCGTTATCTTATATTTATAGGGTTACAATAAAGACAACATGTATATTGCATCGCAAGGTAAATAACATATTTTGTGTTATTGTGAATAATACCACATGTGTAAATATATATATAATTAGATAAATATTCATACGTTTCTATGTCTCAAATATATTTGATTAAATCCATTTTCAGCTCATCACCAGTTATGATCACACGGAGGAAATATTTATCATTCGCCGCCACAGCGATATTGCTGGTGTGGTTTATTTCCCGCACGATATTCGAATAAGACGACATTCCACACACTTTAAATTACATAATTTTATTCACTTATTTTAGAACTAGGACACTGTTACTTAATTTACACTGTCGGGCGCATACGAAGCACGATTTGATTGGTTTATGATTCTAGTGAGGATTAAGATATCTCAGAAGATAGCAGCTTTATAGTCTTGTCCTGTTAGAGAATGCAATGAATCAATGAATTATATAGGTCCGTGAGTGGATTGATGGAAGAGAATCGAACTATTCAATCGATGCCTCGCCGGAGACCTGGCATTATCTTTGCATTTTTCTTGTAACCGTATTGATATAAACTTTGTGTGAACACACATTTCTTCTGTCACTGCTACATATAGGTGCAATGAAAGACACTGTGGAGGATGTATGGAGAATGGTTTGGAAACACAGGATAGCGACTATCGTAATGTTGACCAACTGTAAAGAGGACAATCGGGTATGTTGCAGTAAAAATATATAAATTATTATCAGATAAGTGGCTCAGTTGTATTTAATAATCACAATAATGATATACTGAAGCTAAAACAATCACTTACAAAAGCTGTCTGATTTTCATCAAAAATAGTTATTTAGACATATCAATTAATATAATTACTGAACACAAGGACAACCCTTATTATTACTGTGTATTGTGAAGCAATGAATTCTTTGGAAGAGTTTTGAAACAAAATTAAAGGAAACTTTTAAATTCTTTAATGAGCGGAGTTATCCAAATATATCTTTAACTGACCCCACATATAACAAAATAACTGATTTATTTCATTGACAACTGTTTCAATAAAACTGGTATATCGGGCCTTATTAAGAGTATAGTGTTCTGTATGTAGCATTTACTTTAATATTTATCGTGACCGTACGTTGTTGGCAAGCATGTAATCATTGGCAATTTTGAAGTGGATGTTTTACCTTTCAATCATTAAGTGCTCTATTTATCCAGCATGTGTTTATGCTTTTTTATTAGCATTATCATATCTATGTTTCTCTGGATAACATAATATTTTCATTGTTTCATTGTATTGAAAGACATTTGCTTTAAAAGTCATAAGCAATGCAAATAAATGCATGTAATTTATTCCCGTACCCCCACTATCGATGATAAAATCTTCCACAGTCTTTCAACGTCATAAGTTTAAAATCGGGTGGAGGTTCACGGTTTTTTCTTTCTATTCATTTAGCTGATAGTTTTTTCTCTTTATGTGTGACAGTGTGTTTAATAAATAAATGTTAAAACTTATTGAATAAACAACTATTATTTTACCTTGAAAAAGGAATGCAGCAATTGATTTTATATGTGGCCTCTCATTCTTCCTTAAACAGGAGGTATTGTCAATATCAAATTCTCCCATACGGCATGGTTTTCTGGTTTTCAGTACATAAGGTAACGGTTTTAAAACTATTTTGATATTTTACCATTTTGTGGCTCCAGTGATTGAGGTACCGATGTATAAGTTCAGTTAAAGATTGTTTTTTGATACATATTATCGTTTTGACTTCATAAAACGTTTAAAATTCGCTATATAAACTATTGGGAAGTAAATACAAATTATAATTTATCCCTGACACTCACTAAATACTCACTAAAACACAGCTTTTAATGTTTAAGATATCGAAATATTCTAAGGGAAGCCTTTGTATTACAACCAATTGGAGGGGAGGTGTCCCTCACAACCTCCCGCTCCCCAGGTTGCCCACCTCCAATTATTGAAACGATACTACTCTTATAATACATGTAATACATTTGAAATTAAATTTCTAATGCTATTTCTAACATGAGCTTGATATTGTCATTTCTGACAATATATATATATATATATATATCCGTCCGTCCGTCCGTCCGCCCACCAACCAGTCAACCCAAAAAACATCCGTCTCTCCGTCCGTCCACATATCTAATAGATTTTCCGGAAGTCCATCCATCCATCCATTCATCCATCCAACTATCCATCCATCCATCCATCCATCCATCCATCCATCCATCCATCCATCCATTCATCCATACATCAATTCCATTTCATCCATCCGTCCATTTCGGATGTTATAGTTTAAAAGAAGCGGTCACATCCCTACTCAACAAACATTTCATATTTCATCCCAAACCAACACAGCGTAGCTCGTTTTTTTATTCAAAGACAAATCGAAATATAGCGCATGGTCTGTGTAATGCGTCACAAATCAAGAATGATAACCATTTTCATTTTGCAGTGGCAATGTAATAATATTCGGAGTAAATGTAATATTGAAGATATATGCTTATGTTCAAAAATTATATTAATGAATTATAAAATGAAAATTAAAACTTTACATACTTCCATTGCTTATGGCCTTTAAAAACAATTGCTATAGTATTTTTATGGGCACCAGTTCCGTGTATAAAGGAAAGCAACTTTGTCGAGATCAGCCTGTGTCACTACGTACTATTATACTACAATTCACCCTATTTCGGATGGTATGCTTATCACGGATACGCCTGAAAGCGGTCTTTTATATTATGTTCAATTAATACAATATGCACACTGGTATAAAATAATTGTTTATAGCAATTTAACCTAAATATAAAATATAATAGAAATCTTAATTGTTACACAAATCTGCTCATTTAGTATAAAAGCGTTAATTTTACAAATGCAGTTTTTTCAACGAGGGCATACTTTAAGAGTTATTTTTTTTACAAATTACGCGGTAACATGTATTTTCTATTTTGATTGTCATAAAAATAGGTACCAGAGAGAATTTTGTGAGGTTTTAAGGAATGTTTATCCATACACTATATCAAAATATTAAACAAAACGATATATTTTTATTGCAAAATTGAAAAACAATTGACATTCTGTCGAAAAAAATGCTGTTTTTAAAAGCCCTAAACAGTTAAAGTCAAGCGTATAATTACCATTTCCATAACAATCATTATTTTATGCATACCTCTGTGTATTAGTTTTGAATAAATACTATATGTAAATAATGTTAAATATTGTTTTTGCATTGCTTGTTAAATATACATTTGTTCGCCAAATGTCAAGAACGGGTGTGTTTATGAAGAGGTAATACCAAACAATCTGTACGGTAACATATGTTTTTTTTATTTCTGATATTGCACGGACATACATTAAACTTAAATAATGGAAAGTTTAATAAAATTCTATCCATAGAAAAAAATTAGAGCAATCTTCTTTAATTTAAAACGGACGGCAATACTGCAGTTTTGTGTGGATGTGAATTTTAAAAATCACAATTTCTAGTTTTCGCATGACTTTTCTAGGTATCATTTTCTGAGTAAAAAAAAAATATAATGTCAATAGAAATAAGATGAAATTTGCATTACAGAATGGCATCATTTCGTTACATATTGGAACTTGCGTAAAGCGGATAACTATTTTATTGTTCCCAGTTTTAAATAGGACTTGAATAAATAAATCATAGTTATTTTAATAGTCGAAAATGATGATAAACAATATTTTATTTTCCCAGTCCTCCGTCAAAATAAACTGACCTTCAATAGACTTATAGTGGGCAAATATGTGACCGTTCTCAACATTCCTATGTGTATGTATGTGCTCCATGCAGAGGGATTATAGTTTACACTTATATGACAACCCTTTAACCGAAGATTTTCAGTCATATTTTATAGTTTAAACACTTGTGCTTATTTTGTCACCCTGTATAAATAATGCTATGAAATAATCTATATTTGTAACATACATGATTAATAAGACAATATGTTAAGTCTGAAATGAACCATGTATAATAAAACATACGACCTATCCATGTGATTAAGGCATAGTTGTGATTCAGGTAAAGTGTATCCAGTACTGGCCTGCAATGGAAATAGGGAAATACGGTAACTTTCGTATAAAAGCTGTGTTCGAGGACGTGTATTCTGAGTGATCTATTCGAACATTACTTGTAAAATGGAATGTACGTTTAATATCATGAAAAAGTAATTTTCAATGTATATACTGTATCAGTTATAATGGCTATAATAATACAATGTTTCGTTTGTCACACAACAGTAATACCGCCATCCAATACTTAAAGAAACAGGAACTACTGTGATCGACATATGAATGACAATAGTTTTATATTTTTATACACATATTTTTGGCTTGTTTTATTTCCTAACGATAATCTCATCAATTCCGTCGGGCTCTGGCTCTCAGATTGAGGTCACTCAATACCACTTCACTGCATGGCCAAATAAAGATGTGCCGAATACATGCTTATCTCTCGTACAGTTGTGGAAGAAGGTGAAACACAGCATGCAAGCACGTGTCACTCCGTGGATTGTGCATTGCAGGTATAGTATCACTATAAACTCGGTATACAATATCATTTACATGTTATCACAATTATGAAAAATTACTTTAAACTCTATTTATTGAGGGCAGAACTTTATTTTCGAATTATTTCAGAAAACAGTTACAGGTTGGTCAAACCAAGCTACATGTTTTCTTTACTCTCACGCGTACGTGAAATATAACTTTTATGTTGGCATATAAAGTCAAGTAATTGTATTCGCAGCGCTGGTGTTGGAAGAACCGGAACATTCATAGCCCTAGATTATCTGTATGATCAAGGAAAGAGCGAGGGTTCCATCAACGTACATGCGTGTGTGTCTGAGCTGAGAGATCAACGACTGCACATGGTCCAAACAAGTGTAACCATATATTGGAGAGGCACAATTTTCTTCTGTTCAGATTTTGATAATGAGTAAATATAACTGAAGGCAATGCAGCTGCCGAAAGTAAATCACATACACTGTTTAATAATGCATTTGATATACCAATTGGTAGAGGGGAGATATGACACATATGACGTTTCAATATCGACCTGTAACAATGTCAGATATTTGCTAAGTATAATATATTGACGGCTGCTCATTGATTTATTTGATTACTTCCTTAAAATTGTTAATGAAATGATAATTTTATAATACAGAATCCTTTCACCTGTATACAAATCTCACGTTCAGCTGTGTGTATACTGAGTTTGGTTATAAAATTATAATAAATATTTGGTATTTGAAATATTGACATTGACAATTTGTTAAGTATACCATACTTAACAGAGTAGTAAATGATTACTTTATATAGATGGTGCTTAATATCATTCATCTAATAAATATTTCAAATTAATCTTTACATAAACTGAAAACATTTCCCCTATCATCTTGTCAGGAACAGTATGTTTTCCTTCACCAAGCACTTTTGGAGGTACTCAATCCGATCGCTACTGTGTGTAAACCAGAGGAGTACAGAGACATGTGGAGTAATCTTCAAAATAAAACATCAGGATGTAATGAAACAAACTGAATACAAGGTATGTTTTTACAAACGTTCTTTTTCAGATTTGATTAGTTCGTACGCAATCTATTTGACGCCCTGACTTTGACCAATAGCAGTAAGCCAACATAGTACGGGCATACTAGATCATTTTAAGAACAATCAATTAATATTGCAATAAATACTATTCAACAATATCACCTATTAATTTTATTATAATGCATTGTGCTTGTATTGACATTTAATTAAGTACTAGTGTGCTATAATGTTCAATCGAAACGATTGGCGATATTGTTGTCTATGCTATGTAAAAGATGATAAAATGTTGACGGTAATAGACAAACATATTCATCGTGGAATTCTTTATTTAAAAACTTGCTTGAAGTTCTATACTGAATGTTTGTAAAACTGTTGTTCATTAAACAATGTTGGAATTGGTAGATACGTACGTGAACTCGTACCGTTCCATTTTAAAATATTCGACCTTAACTGATAGGTAATCTGAATTATTATATGTCATCATGAATGCTTCAATCTGATTGGTTGAAATCCGAACTAATCAGATAAACTAATCAGTTAAACTGAACTGTTTAATATATTCTGTAAATTAAAACTGACACTAAAGTTTCCACTCTTTAACGCTTAAATACAATTAATTAAACCATTTGCCACAACTGATATGTTTATATAATGACGTCAGGTTGAATACGTATTGGCGTTGATGACGTTATTTTGATCAAGAGCGTATCAAGCATGTAGCTAAATACTGGTGATATTGTACTTTTAATAGTTGAAAATATTTTAAGTCAAAGAATGTAATAATGAACGTTAGGAATGTAACCGTAATAGTTGAATTGGTTAGTGGAGAACAGACATACAAAGGCTACGAAAAAAATGCTTTGCACACCTCTGTTAAAAATGCAGTGAAAGTATGAATGAATTGAGGTGAAAAACTATTACTTCTCGACTTACCTTTTTTAATGTTATTTAATATAATAAAACAACTATCTACCTTTTTAGCGTCAATGGTTAAAATTATTTATCCTCGGAAAATGACTGCGTCTCGGTCAATAGTTTCCTGCTTTGGGTCAATAGTCCTTTTCCTTTGATACATAATTTTAACCATTGACCACTAGAAAGGTAGATAGTTGTATACTATTTACCTATCTACTATGATATTTAATAAATGTGCTATTTTTTTTATATGTTATGACATTATTGGAACAACAGAAATATACTCAGGTATATGTCATATCAGAAGATGGAAAAGTTTAACTGCTGTCGTCGTTGTTCACTTTCCGGAACATAGTGTACTGATTTAAGTTACTGCCTTATAAATCTGGTATAAACGTATATTTATTGTAATTTTAAATATGTTTTCATTTCAATTCAGGAAATAATAAAAGACGACAAATATGCTGTGGAGAATGACTCTGAAGATGTTGCAGGATTTGCAACAAGTGCGACACGGGACAAGTTCAGTGATTCGAAATTGCCAGACAACCGACCAAAGACAAGGAATGAGAATATACTACCACGTACATGACATAATATGAATATTTAAAGTCTAGAATGTATATCCAAAATTAACACAAATCTCGTTTAAACCACTGTTAAAACAATAACATCCATCTCAATTTACCGTGATTGTAACGTTGATCATACAGTTTTCAAACTGATGATACCATTCCTTACAATCCTATATGCATGTTTCTGTATTATATTTGTTTATTTGTTATTACCTTAACATCACGACTGCTTTACGTTTTAGCTGATGAATACAGACCAATGCTTTTAACTGATGGTACTGACGATTATATAAATGCAGCTGTACTTTCGGTAAAAATTGTAAATTCATCGAAATACAATACATTTAATATCCTCATGTTCCATATATTTAATAACAATTAATTAATATGATACTGTGATTAATAATCGTTATATTGTGTAATAGTTCTTGCACCAAACTAATTACAGACATACAAGAAGCTGAACTGGCTGATAATAACACAAGTTCCATTGAAAGATACAATTATTGACTTTGTAAGAATGGTACGGGATTATGAACTATCTACAATTGTGCTAATGGACGATGACATACCACAGGTAAATACGTTTAATTGGAGAACTCGATACATATACATTATAGCATTTGCATATCTACATATTTCATAACCTACAATTAAATGTAATTAAATTACAACGTTTCATCCGGTTCAATTTCTGATATTCCTATAGTAAAGGACACAAACAAACACTATGGTCATGAACAATATATAATTCCCACTTTGTTGACGTATATGTGCCGGTAAAAAAGGCGATAATGTACAGTATATCCATCAGGATACGTTGCAATTGAAACACACAAGTATCACAGAAGCACAAACACTTTCAATAAATTTACTAATCTGAGGAAAACGTGAATGCAGACTTTTAATAGAGCATCTAACAAACATTGATTGTTCCAAATTAATATTAGTTGTTTCTTTAATTGAAAAATCCTTTTTTTTTAATTCGACATATGACTTCTAATATTGAATTACAAGGTCTAACATTAATTCTTGGTTATTATTTTGATTTGATGTTTATTGCGCATTTGAACATGAGTTCATCTATCGCCATTCAAGTCTTTGTCAAACTTTCTGTACCTGTAATGTCATTAAAGTAATCATAATAATTCAGTTGATGGAAATCATTAAACATTTAAAATATTTTAAACATTCTTACAGGACTGCATGTATTACATTCGCCTCAAGATGCAATTTTGTCAGTAGGCCAGTTTTCTGTCGAACTCATACGTGAAGATGTACTCAACAGTTATACATTGATGACGATTAGATATTCGTTCAAAGGGGTTAATGGCCGGGTAAAGTTTGTATGACATAATTATATACAGCAAAACACGCACATAATATGTATGACATAAACATAAATGTTCAAGATTGAGCCCGGGAAATATATAATCTTCATTAACTGCCTACTATATTTAAGGACAATATGATAGTTTAAAGGGTTCAACAAGGGCATATTTTTATACTTATGTTAGGTTTTATATCTTTTGCTGCCGATTCAAAATAAAACGTATTTCATCTGTTTTAATCTGTTCACAGAGCAAATAATTTGAAATAGAATTGACTGTATGCATAACTGGTAATGATTACGAATGTTTCCAATTGTTTTTTTGAAATAATTTGTCGGGAAACATATCAGATCGATTAAAGCAACAAACTTTCGTAAGAAAAAGCAATACATTTTTAATGACATGTCATTTTTCATGTTATTATTGTTTTGTAGAAATCCGTTCGTCTCGTAATGGTTTATATTGTTAAATGTGAGTTTAAGTGTAGTCATACCATAAAAGCTTACTTTTATAATAAAATTCATGAACTGATTTTTAGAAACGATACTGTACTGTTGAACCTTTGAAAATACGTGGTTAAATGTATGTTATTATTGTTGTTCTATCTTTCCTGGCACAAAATAATCAATACTTTGTTTACTATTACACACTTTTGTTTTATTTTGCGACTAGATAAATAACTTATATTTCTTATTGCTCCTTTCAAAACCAAATTATAGTTACAATCCAAGATGTAAAACAGTTCCACTTCACATCATGGAATGGTGATATTTCACAAATCAAAGGACACATGATGCGCCTGCTAGCAGATGTTGAAAAATCAGTAACAGATACTTCTGATCGAAGGCCAATCGTCGTGCAGTGTATGTAAGTAACATATACGTTACTCAAATTTGGTAACGTTCTAACTTAAAAAATATGTTGTATGCTGAATAACTATATAATTATATATACATTCAATATTTTGTATTATTCCTACTTTAAATGAATCAATGGAAAGGAGTGACACATATCTTATTCACCTGACCACGGACAATTTCGGAAATGATTTTTGCCACTTTTGAGATTTGAACCCCACGGCCCCTGCGGCGTCAGCGCCTAGCACATTAATGACGACGTCTCTACCGACTGCGCCACCGCAACAACGCCAAAAAACAATGCGCAAATAGCGCATATATTGGCGTCACCATTAATGAACACAGGACATATAGGCGGGTATTATTATATAAAAATTCAATATTTCGAATTATTACGACTTTAAATGACTCAATGGAGAGGAGTGACACATGTCTTATTCACCTGACCACGGACAATTTCGGAAATATTTTTTGCCACTTTGGAGATTCGAACCCACGGCCCCTGCGGCGTCCGCGCTTAGCACATTAATGACTTTATGCGCAACGTTTCTTGGCGTTGTTGCGGTGGCGCAGTTGGTAGAGACGTCGTCATTAATGTGCTAGGCGCTGACGCCTCAGGGGCCGTGGGTTCGAATCTCCAAAGTATATAATTATATATAATAAACTTTATGACACTGGTTAATAAAGCATTTATTTCAAGATTTAATTTAAAAGTTCATGAGTTATTAAATCGCATGTACCACGCACTATGTAAATAAAGATTAACAGGGTACAACGTATACTAAGGTACAACGTTATAAAAGTCAATTGCACCTTCCACTATCCAAAATAGTCTGAACTATTTTTTTTATTGTGGTCTTTCTTGAAATATATTCTAATAATGATCGTAGGCAAATCTACTTTGGCGTTAAAACAAACTCAGTAGTTTAGTAACATAATTATAGTATAGTTTGCTTATTCCACTATATCAACTATAATTCTTAGATCATTACATTTATGATAAAAGGTGTTTTAACATATTACAGTCCATGGCTTATGTCAACAATGTCAAACTCATATTTACTGACAGTTTTAGAAAATAAGATTTTGTCATTCAGTGAATGCAATTTACTGAACGTACTATTTAAATTGTAACGTAACATAGAAGATGTTCGAGGCATGAAGCACCATATATCATATTCATACTTCTAACATGGTAACTTTAATTTCGAATGCCACCTAAAGACAATACTTTTGTCAACTTCAACATAAGATAATGCTATTGACATCACTTCAACGCCATCATATGAATCGCAATAAAAATCAATTTCATAGAAAATATAAAACAATAGTATGAACATATTTCCATCGAAATATATTTCTTTTTAAATAGCAACGGACTTCTTAAACAAGATCTAAAACACATATTGTAGTCAAAAAACTAACTGTGTTTAGGGGTGGGTATATATTATACTGTTTTATAACAATTTCGTTTTGTTCTACCATGATAACTATTTGGAAATACAAAACTCTTTTAACAATAAAACCGCCGAAATTGATAAAACTTGTTTGTCATAAGGTTACAAATTAAATTATAAATGTTTCATTTACATTAAAAGCTATAAGCTATATAAGCTTTTTACGTATACATGTCTCATTATGAAGAGACGGGGCGTCTAGAAGTGGTCTATTCTGCGTCATGTGGTCGGTTCTAGAACGGTTGAAGTGCGAACGAGAAGTTGCTATAGCAGAGTCGATGAGATTCATCAAAAGCCAGAAGGAGACAAATCATCCCGAACTTTGTAGGTTTAAATGCTTATTCGTATTTAGTTCTCAAATATAGTCACTGTAGTTCTTATAACATCAAACTAAAAAACTGATAAATTTTGTAATATGGCATTTTCTGTATATAATTAATATAATGCAATATGTATTGTCTTGGTATTTGTGTTAAATAAAGTAGTCCGTTGTTGTCACATTGATAATATGTGAGAAGCACATACAAGCTTTAAGTTCAACATAAGGCGACGCATACATAGATCAAGTTATTATTTTATTTTTATCACATGGCAAACAACTATTCTTGTAAACTGTCTATACTAATTTATAAATATCTATGTCTTTCAGGACCAGTACAAGTTTTGCGACGAATTCGTTCTCGAATACCTTGACAGTTGCTCAGTATACGCGAACGTTATGTAATTATCTACAATAAAGTGGTATACTGGCATTGTGACAACATGCTGCAATACAAGAAGTATTCATTGTTTTGCATGATTGTTATATAGAAAGGCAGCTCGTCATAGAGCTTTAACAATGTATTCTAAGTTGTAAACGATTGTATATTATATGGACTAAACACATATAAGTGTTACACTTAAATGACATCAAAAACGTCTTACTTCAATCATACGTTTACATGACATCTATGTTTAAAGTAAACTTAAGGCAGTGCAGTACATCTCAATAACGAGGGCGGTTCGGAATGTATTGGGTGTTAGCCGTTTAACCTCTGATAAGTAACTAAATAGTAAATGGCTGTATTTCATACCCTCAAAGTACTCTGCCCGGTTAGAAATACACAATTTTAGTCTCGAAAGCGTCACAATAGGCTGATTGGGGTATACTACGAAGGCACTGGTTTACGGCAGAAACAAGAGCCCGGCGTGACCCATATCTACGACTAGAGAGGGAGTTTTTTTTAAATTTTGGGAAAGAGAAAGAAGTGTAGTGTGGTAGCTCTGTAACGTTACCAGACCAGACCAGCAAAAACCGATATAAGAACAGACGTGTTTGCTGGGGCATTCTCGTACAAGAGGCGAACGAATTTTAAATCCAGTGACTGGGCGACATTTTTCGCAGTACGTTTTCAGTTTGTTAAGTACATGTACCACATCACGATTGTACCTTCCAGTCACACTTTTTTCCTTGTTTACTGGTACCTGTAATGATTAACCTTCATCAGAGAAGAAAATTGCATAAAATATTCTTTACACTCAAGGTCCTTTTGGCAATGACTGGCCATCGGCTATGTTTGGGCGCCCATATTTTGTTTCCAACCTTTCGCATTGGTTTGAAATAGTGTACCCATGTTTCGTCACCAGTTCCAAAATTTGCCTTTGGTTATATTCATTGAATATTTTAAATACGTTTGGCAGTTTCAACAAATGACTTCTTTTTGCCGTCAGTCAACAAGTTGGGCACCCACCCAGCAGCAACTTTAATGATTTTTCTCAGAAAGGGATGAACTGAAAATAGTGAAACACCTGAAATGCATGCTATATCACGCATAATCTCGAACAAATTCTCTAATTTGAGACACGAATTTCTTACATGTTGCTGTCTTTAGCCGAAGAGATATTGTTGCACACCAAACTCCACACCAGACTCAAATTTATTTTTCAATCTACAAATTCTCTCTTTCGTCAACCCTTAAACCCTCCTGACTTCATCAAAATTTATATTATAGAACAACCGAAATTATTACGAACTTCGACAAAAGTCCAATGTCCTCATTTTTTGCTACTGGTTTCCCAACAACTTTTACGATGGTCAACGAATGTCTACATTGAAATGGGTAGGAAATTCTGGAATCCCGTGGTTCAGCAGAAACATGTATATACAACTGTGTATGTTTTGAATAGAAATATCCATGCTTATAGATATCGATGTAAAATTCTACGTGGATTTAGCGCTACTTATAAATACATAATGCGTTTCGAACACCCATGTATCTTGCCGACTTCAATGACTTTGTTAATAAGCCAAGTAGAACACTTATACAGTATATACGTTTCATGGAAATGCGCTTTTTTATTCGTTTTATTTTTATCTTAGATTTATTGTGTCAAGATGACAACGATTTAATTATAATAATGCGGACAAAATTAAACTGATAATAAGATTTGGCTGGGTAAGATGTTAGCTGCTCTAATTTATGTGTCGATAACTGAGACACAGGAATAAACAGTGTCATGTACTGTTTTCTTTTTGCATAATGAGTAGAAATTACATTGATTCTTAAAAAATGGAACAAAATGATTTAAACAAAATAATGTGTTGTTTATATGACTGAACAGCTGAAAAAAAGATAAGTTTTCAATTTCTATGACTATGGTATTAACATTTATGTTGACAAAGAAAGTTACGAAAAAGTGGAAGTGAAAGAACAAACGGAGATTACAAATAGTTATACTTCAATGTACACAACAAAATGTTATTGTATGTACAGAACTAAACTTTGCACACATGTCTGCAATGTTTCATCTCAAAATTATATGTTATAGTTTTGTGCATTTTTAAAATTGAATAATCAAATATTGATTTAATTGACCTTGAGTGCACTCTAACTCTTTTTCTAACTCTTGCATGCACCACATTCATCATTGAGTATTAATCACATTCACCTGTTGCCACGTATTTGACTAATGTGCCTTTATTATGACACTTGAATCATGCAATATTGCACTTGCTTACTTAATTACCATTTTTGCATTCATAGTTTTATTGAATATTGACCAAACACTTGCTTAATGTTTTTCAATTTTAACTTATGACAATATTTAGACTGTGTAACTTAGTTACACCAAGTAAATCATAATTTTGATAATTACATAGTAGTTATGCAACTATTGGTTTTGTGCTGCATATGAATCAGATATAATACATGTCTATTTATTGAGTTATAACCTTGGGATAATCGAAATATTCCTTACTCGGTTCTATTTCCTATGTCACAGGCTTAAAGTTTAGAGCCATTGTGCCAATAATGTATATTATCATGTTTTAAATAACTCTCTATTTCGGGACATATTTTCGTAGTTTTTTTTATTCTAAAATCAGGTTGTACATGTATATGTATATCCGGAGTAGTTGTTATTGCTTGTTTTTATCGAAGATATATGTTATCTTATGAAATATTAGTTGTTTAAATATGTTCGTTTTGCAAGATGCTCATTTCGATTAAACGGCGAGTTTTGTGTTTCAAATGCCTTATTTATGTCAATTAACGTAGATAAAGCATTCTATTTTATTTTTGTTTCAATTTATATTATAATTAGTTCTTATTCTACTTCGCTTTATTGTTACACATTTTTTAAATAATTAATAATTATACGAGGACTAGTCAGTATAACTTCTTCTATTTTATACAAAACTTATAAACATGTAAGCGCATATCAAAAATAAAACAAACGTTGTAAGAATAAGCTTAAATGCGTTTGTGCTAAACCTTGTGTAAGTCTCAGACCTGAACTAAGAATGGTCCTCTAACACTATCGTGTTGCAAAAAAATATTGTATGTCAAATTACCAGGCCTTTTTTTTCTAAATAAAACTTCTCGTTTAAGAGTTTAGTGCAATGAAATTAAATATTGACAGTATAAAAAAGTTACTTTAAGAACCCTCGTATGGGAGGTCCGTCAGGGAGCACAACAAGTTAAAAGAAATGCTAGATTTTCTTATTGGAAGTCAGATGCATGTATGAGGGATATGTAAAGCGCACACATTTTAAAATGTAGACCTCTTGCTATGTTTAGGTTATACATGATAGCAAATGAGATTTCATTTATTGTATAAATGAATATATCAAAAGTCAATTGCAAGAACTATGCTGCGAACTAAGTATTTGTTACGGTACAGTGCACATAATGATTAAGAATAGATAACATGGAAGCCATTTGAATGCTCGCATTGTTTCTCTATTTTTGAGTATGAGTGGAACGATGAGCAAGAGTAGGGGGATTACTTCTGAAATAAACTGACGTCGTTGTACCCTCGTGTGTAACGTAATAATTTACAATAATGTAGAAAATGATCAGAATAATAACGTAGATTGGAAATAAAAAAGCTGGTGTAAATACTAATGTTTAGATGTATAGTAAATACTAGACCTAATGTGTTACTATAAAGATTGAGAAAAAAATCATTAATGTATTCATTTTTGTGCTACATGTCTTTAAATATTACAATTGTATGAAACGTGCTTTAATAAATAATCAAGACACTGTTTATATATTAGATAATATTAAACGCTTGATCATTTCATTGAATTTCTTTGTTACGTTTTTATTGTGTTCTTGAAGCTTCTTGTCGTTCAATTAGTAAATATATGCAACAAACAATAATTCTAATTTAATGTGAATTACTGTTTAATTTATTTAATTGACTTACAACTCTTTACATTTATTTATTTTTTATGGAAGTGTAAAATATGTTTATGTATAAATAACTGAATAAAAAAATAGAAAGTATACAGGCACATTCAATTACACTATGTATTGATCATACAATACATATATAATGTAAGTGATTTGGATATTCAGTAAATAAATACAAATACAATGCCATGAATGTTGTTGGGCAGAAAAATATATATATTATGAGCTGAGAAATATTGCTTCATTTTTAGTATCATATTACAGAACACATATGTTTGGTATAATACTATACTATCCGTATTAACAGAAATGTTTTAAAAATATTTCGTCGGGATGTAAAATACACTTAAGTCATGATACGGTGGGCATGCTAATTATCTATAACAAGAGCTGTCGGATAATAGAGAGTTGGATTTTGAATGATATCCTAAAATAATAGTTCTGATGACTGAGAATGAGATAGGCTTTCTAAAACACGCAAATAAAATTGATCAGTACGAAGAGATCAATACTTTTCCTTCTAACATAATTTACCTAGTTAAGCTCGTAATGGCAGATATGTGATAGTTGATTAATATATGGTATTTAGAACCGACATTTTGAGAATAACGAAATCGCACATGCGTATTTCAACTTCCTGTACTCGTGTTCATATTTAGTAGTAGTTTCCACGTGGATATTGATGGAATAATAAATATGCTTACGATACAATTTCGAAAATCATTTTTGAATACAGATCTGAACAAATTCTCATTATGTCCATTTTTAAGTTTACATAAAACCTAGACAATAGCTAAGTTTGTTTACGAATATCAATTTCAACGTCTGCTGACTCAATAATGGTCACCAATTAAATATCACCAATGGCGTATGTAAGAAATCATAGAGGTTCCGGAGAAGTACCCACCTTATAGAAATGTGTATAAAATGAGTTTGAAACTATCGCATAACCACAATAGCTAAAAAGGTTTGTTATATGAAGAGGTGGCTATATAAAGCTGCATGAATAAAGTTTAAAATTAAAAAAACAACATTTTTTTTATTTTTAGTTTTAATTGGTTACTATGCCATTCTTCTTTTTAAAAATACAATTAGAAATGTGTGTTGTTCAATGAATTGTTACTGTTATGAATTAAGTCAATTGATATATATTCACCTATGTGAAAGGTAAGTGCATTTTTAGCTACTTTTATTTTTTTGCACTTCAACAACATTTTCATTTTAGTTTGACACATTACGTCATCTAGTCATGTGATCGAAATATGGTTACGCCATTTGTTGGAAAGATATTACTGCCACTGTGATCTAACGTGGATGATGAAGGCAATGGGCATATATTTGTTATCGTTTAGGTAGAAAAATATTATTTTATAGTTGTTTTTTTAAAAACGATATATACAAGCATATTATGTCAACATCCGTTTTACATTTAAATATTTAACGGCGATCAAAAACCGGTTACACCATCATACCAACACATCCACTAAATAGGAGAAAGCTGTATTGTTACGGTTTGGGCAATGACCGTCCTTAGGTAGTAGCCTTTGTTATTAGTCCTCTCTATCTGTATAGCGATGTAACAGTATTATCAAACGCTTTGTTTGTATTCATATATTTGTATTACACATTTTCCTAAATTTATCATCTTCTTTTATATATATTCATTCTTCTTTTGACAAACGATTAAGACTTTTCAATTAGTTTTGTTTTTTACTCGATATTACTACAATACAGACTAGCACAAATAAAACATGTATAATTATAATATTTAACACAAGAAAACGATGAGCAAATACATCAGTACTTTCAGATGGCAATTTTATTAAAACTGTTAACACTTCTACTAGCTCGAGAAGGAATGATTCATAAACTCAAATGTGGACAACACGTGTAGTTTTATTTATCGAGCGACATCATACCATAATAAGAATGCATACATTTTACGAATTGATTTCATACATTTTTACGAGTACTTATTTTTCGTGGGTATTCAATTTCGTGGTTTCCAATTCAAAAACATATTCGTGGGGTTTTAAATTCGTTAAAACCCAATTTCCAAAAAAATAAAAAAAATAAAGTTTACACTTTCGATATCGCGTAGTTCGTTCCAGTAATTAATCTCTGCTGTAATACACACGTTGCTCGTCAGGGTTTATCGCACCCCGCTGTGCCAATAAGAGTTAACACATGTCAATAAGTACCCTAATGTACAAGTACGATAATGAACTAATTGTTATGCAAACCAGAGGAGAGGAAATAATAAGTACGAGATCTAATCCAGAAAGGGTTTCAGAAGGCAGTCCTGCAGTAAATAACAATAGTACGTGCCACATCACGTGACTGTGATAATGAACAGTAAATGAATGTGCTACGACTTTTAAGAGATTTGTTTGTTTTATTCATTAAAAATGATCATAAAGAGAAACAATAGAGTTAAAAAAAAAACACTTAATAAAAGATAATACTTCACTAGAAACTTATGTTTTAGTTTTCTTTGTACGCGCGCATACTGCCCCTTTATAATATTTTACACTTTTCTTATAATGTTTACCGTAGGTCTATATGTCACATTGTTTCAAACTGTTTCAACTCGATGGCATTTAGCTACAAGGTGACGGTCTATTTTTAGTACCTCTGACATTTGATTGAAATATACACGCGCATTGGGGTAAATTATAACACATCTCGCTACACACACACGTATATCAGCGGATGGACGTAGTATTAAAGATGATATGAGAATAACAAATTCTTACACTGTTTACAAAATTATCAATGTAAATATTGATGCAATAAGACGAAAGAAAATACATAAATAAAGGATGGAGTATTTACCACTGTGCGATGCACGTAGGCATATAAACACAGAGGTAAGTTATATGTTGACAGCATTACAAAGTGTAAACTAAGTTCGTGTTGATTTGATTTCATTGTCTAGGCTCCCCACAAAATCCACGAAAATTACTACCCAACGAAAATTATTGACTTCACAGTAATAAATTTAAACGAAATGAATCAACATCCCTTCGTCTTACAAGAAAATGGTAATATGTCAGTTTGATATTTTGTAAAATGTATGTCATAAAATTAGATCAATAAAATATAATCCAAAATAATCAATTATAATCCAAAATAACCAATATGACAATTTTACAAATCTAAAATAACAGAATAAAATTGAATCCAGTTTTAAACTTCAAACATTAAACAATTTATACTTTCAAAATGTCATATTCAAATTTTATGAATGATAGTGACTTAATTATACTGATTGTCCTTTTTTCGGTTGTATCTCACTTTCCCAACCTTTTAATTTAGCACCTATGCAAACAATCTCATGTTCCCAACTTTCCAACTCGCATCTTCAAGTTACCTGTGTTCATAAAATTTGAAAATATACTAATAAACTATGTTTAAGACAAACTATAATCTATTATGAGAAATAAAATGCAATATTACTAATATTTGTTTATAAAAATGTTGTTTTGAATCATGTATAAATCATCCCTTGAATTTGCACATAGAAAAATGGACGAGAATAATAGGTATTGGAATATTTTGTAACAATTATGCTTGAAATTTTGCATTTTGCATGTATATATGCCGTCTTCAAATTATTCAAACGAAAAATATACTGACTGTCTTAATACGCAAGACTGTAAACATATATGCTTGTTCACATTTAATGCTGTATAATTTGCACATTTCACACTGTTATGTTACCATTCCATGTTCATGATATCCTTAATGGAGGATATAAAGAGAATATATATATGAATAATTAGTGCATTAAAAATTAAGCAATTAATGATTGGATAATAAAAGGACTGATTGGGATGATTAGGTTAATGATAATTAAATAATCATATATCTAATGTTACAAACCAAGTGACCAGAACTCACTTAAATATGATTAAAATTGATAATTATTAAAACAAAGTTAAAGCTGTATACTGCAATACAAACAAATGGCTAATTATCATTTTATTTAGTGCCTATATATTGGGTCATATTTCATTCAAGTCAACATAAGGTTCATAGAAAACAGTCGTGGTGGACAGACTCTCATGCATAATGAATTCATATTCAGTCTCAAAACAAGGAAACGTGAAAATAGTTACTGGAACTGCACTAACAGAGGCTGCAATGCTAAAATCAACGCAATAAATGGAATACCGACTAAAGTTTTTTTATTTACACATATATACACTGATAATCATAAATTATTAAAGTTTACTTTGAAATATACTGATAATTGAATTACATATTGATTGTTTATAACGTTACAGCATTGCGTTATTCAGTTATTCTATGTGTTCTTTTTATCAAAATAAGGAGAAAGTGTAACCATTTTTTTTTCAAAAATTATAGCCCATCGGAGTAATAATCATCACTTATATCTATTTTTATATCCGAACAATAAATTTCCACAACCCCAACGACTTTTTTCTGTGTAAAATAATAGAGGTTGTGAAAGTGAGAACATACATGTACCCTTTGTTCATATATATAGCTAAAATACTAAAACTACTTGTTTATCAAAAGAAATACAAAATGAAATTATGCTTTTGTAGCAGAGTTAGTCTGTTTCATTTAAACACAATTCTGACTAGAACTTTGACTAGAATTTATTATAGTCCACCAGATAATTTGGTTCCCTGTTTTTTCGTTAAGGGCGATCCCGTGGCACAAATGGCTGATTAGTTTTTATTGGTTATTTTAACATTTCTTAACCGCTTCTTTTCGTGACAGGCGTTTTACATTTGGTTCCAATAGTTTTCTGATTCCGGTAATAACGAACGCGTTATTCTGCCAAACATCATTTCAGAAGAGTGTACCTTAGTTCTAGGAGTGCTGCATTTTGATCACGGTTTTCCTTTAATATCTTTTTGATCATACTTTTTTTTTATAATTTTCATAGCAGATTCTGCTTTACCATTTGCTTGCTGGTGTCCTGGTGATGGCATAATATGAGTAATGTCCGATTTTGCTGTAGAATTAGACAATTCAGTAGACGAAAATTGCGGACCCTCGTCTGATACAATTGTCATTGGTATTCCGAACTTCGCAAATTGCTTCTTTATTATTGTTATAACTTTTGAGCTTGTTGTTGTTGTCATCAGGTCCACTGCAATAAAGTTTAAATAATAGTCTACTGCTATTAAGAAATGCCTGCCTTCAATCTCAGGTAAGTTCAGTCCGATTTTGTTCCATGGTTCAGATCCGTCGGATTGTTGTTTGGGTGTTTCTTTTTGATTGCTAGGCTTCATTTCCTGACATATTTCACAATTTCTGCCATTTGCGTAATTTTCGTGTTTATTCCCGGCCAGACTATTGTTCCTCATGATCTTCGGATCATGTTGTCATATCCCAAGTGTGCACTATGGAGTCTATGCTTATTATTGCTTCTGAGAGACTTAGATTACGATTGCTTCACCTTTTAAAGAGAGTATATTGGCATTTTACCCTCAATTCCCTGTCCTAAATACACACGCCAAGTATAAGAAGTAACTTTCAACTTAGAGATATACGCGTCTAAAGTGTCTAATTGTATTACCTCTTTATTGCAAACATCGAGTTTCTGAAGCCACGTTATTGTCTTTGTTTACATTCGCCATTGTCTACGAACCGCTTTCGAGTTTCCGATCTCGTTTCAGAGGTAAACATCCGGCAAAAATAATGCGCATTAGCAATGTATTGGTAAGTAAGTCCGATTAACTTCAATATTTGTTTTTGTTGTACGCGAAAGCCAAGAAATATACATTGGAAATAGTGAACGTGATGTATGTATGTCACCAGTAAGTTTCGCGTTTATTGTCAAGAAATGTTTTAAAATGAATCGAGTTGTGGGTGGGTGCAGACAAGTGCATATCAAAGCATGTTGTCGAATGATTTGATTTTTTAAAATCAATGGCGAAGTTTTGCTGAGAGGGTTGATCGGCCGAAAAATTTGTAAAGCATTGAACAGGAGAGAAAACTACACTACAGAAAGATCGAACCAGCAATCGACCAAGGATGAATATTGGTATTTAAATGAATAGGTGCAACGGTTTGAGAGATGAATTAGGAGGAATTTGAGAGACTTGTGCTGTACAAGTAAGTGTTACGTATTATAGTGACTGGTGAAGTCTGACCTAGAAAGTGGAATCCAACCCGAGAGTTTCCCGCAAAAGCGTGGGTAAGATGGGCATGGTGACGTTACACGTAGGCTGGATAGGAACTGGGCATTCAATCTCAAAGTTTCGATAGTGACAGGTCGTGACAGAAGAGTAATTCTACGCAGTAAGCATTAGCAGTCAAACACAGTCGGGTATTACATACAATGTAGAAATTTACTATAATGGTGACAGCGTAAACTGAACCTACGCCTTTTCTCTCCGAAATATTTGCACCAAGTGCGAATTTTTCAATCGTGGAAATCGAACTGAAAATCTGACCTCGTGGTGTAGCGAAAATACTCCATGGTGTACTGAGACTATATCTATAATGTTCGGATGGTAACTTATCCTTGTTTTCGTAACTTGTTTTGCACTCTCTGCAAGCAATTTGTGAATTTAGAACTTTATTTCAAGTTTCTAAAACGCAAAAAAATGCATAAACACTGCGCATATTTACCAGAGGTACATGACTTCCGGAGTAAACAAAGATCAGCTGATTATCTGCCAAAACAGGAAAGCTTTCGGTATCCAAGTCAGGGGTTAACAGGGATATTCAGTGAAACCACAGTTTGTCCATAGACTTATACGGTGATCCTAAATTATATTTATGAACTGCTGTTATTGAGCAAAATTGAAATAACTGAGTTGGATAAAGCGATAATGGCAGACTCAGATAGAAAACCCATCCAGGTCAATTATGCTTCAATTTAAGATCTGATGAAAATACCTGGAATTGGGTAGAAATCAGCTGAATTGATAGTAAATCAAAAAATGAGTCGTGGAAACATTACTCTTAAATTCTTAGAAATCTTGCATCATGTACTTCACAATAAAAGAAGACCTCCAACATGAAGATGACGTTATACAGGCTGAGGATATAGCTGTATATTCTGAAGCTGACCTCGTCTTTAGATTAAAAAAATGACAGAGAAACCTCACATTCACACGACTGGAGACATAAAAACAAGGATAAGTGTGTCGCCGAAGATAAATCCTAAACAAGTGCGTTGTTAAATATACGAACACGAAGGGGCATTACCAAAAGAGAAACATGCTCCTTGTGTTGATAACCTATCCTCAAGTGAAAGTGAAATCAGCACAGAGGATAGCGATTTTGGTCTGCGCCCAAGGCGCAAACAAAATCGAAAAACCATGAAACAACGAAGCACCAAAACACGCCATTTACAGTTGACCACATCCGATACAACATATTATGATCAATCAGTGAGTTCAGTACGTCATCATACGGGTATCAGTGGTCAAAATAGGGCACATAAAGTAATTTGCTAATTTCCGAAAAACTTGTTTGATGGAAAAATAACTTGGCTCGTATTCAAGCATGCGCACGGTCATCAGTCGAGTGTTACAATTGTCTGCGTTGGAGCCGCACGGGCAAAGCGGCAGGTTTGTGTGCGGTTATAACTGATCGCAACAAACAAATGACTTTTAGAAAGTTAATGCAACGTCTAGAAGAACGGTTTGGCGCAAAATAACTTGTAGCAACAGCGCAAGCACGTTTCAATCAGGTATTGCACGGAACTGACGAATCTCTTGAAGATTGGTCAGATAGAGTGTTGACATTGGCAACTAAAGCATTTAGGGGTTTGACAGAATATTATTCAAACCAGCAGGCTGTTATTCGCTTCTGCCGAGGTTTGAATGATAGAGAAGCTCAACACACAATTTTTATGCAAGAACCAAAATCTATAGATAAGGCTATCAATAGCATACGGTTGTACTAGCACACTCGTAAAGCCATGTATGGTTAATCGAAAAAGAAGAAGCCAACATATGACAATTCGGACGAAGAAGTTCCGATTGTGTATGCAGTACAAAGTACTCGAAGCACTCTAGACTGTAATGCCAAGCAGCAAAAGTCATCTTAGACAAATACGCTAAAAATCATTCTTGAAAAATTGGAGCAGCTTATGGCTTATCCAACCAATTATGGCAACGTGGTGGCCCTAGAGGTGCTCCAAGAAGCAGAAATAACGGTGCTTGTTTCCTATGCTGTGAGCAAAGACATTTCAAAAGAGAATATCCAAAAAGAATTCAACCAGAAGGCAACATGTCAAGTGGGTATGCAAACCGCAAAGTGTCGAATGCGTGGGCCAAATCTCGATCACAGGACCCAAAGGCCTAAATAGTGAAGCAGGACGGGACAAGCAAGGTGCGGTAGCTTCTGGCATGTCATCTTGCATTCCTTTTCAGGAATCTGCAGAAGTTATTGGTGCAGATTAGGTTCCGTGACTAAGGAAATAGTAACAACGCTCCCCATCGTACAGTGCTTGGGACAAGAGAACTTAAAGAATGATACCGTGGAACAAAACGTTACAGAAGTAACAGCGGAAACAACCGACAGAGTGTCAATTACATTCTGTATCACAATTTAGTATCGATGTACAAATTAGTGATAAATTAACCAAAGCAGTGGTAGACACTGCGGCGGAAGTCAATATTATATCTGATAAAATGTACCGTTCCTTGTGTCGACCAACAAAGAAATTGGGCCCAGTCAAGCTTCTGACCGCAGGGAGACAAATGTCAATGGATGGTTTTATCGCGGGACCAGTTAGGCTCAATATTGGCTCACAGTGGTACAGTGAACAAGCATATATAGCACCAATTGCACAAAATATGCTGCTAGGATTTGACATTGTGTACAACAGAGTTGCAACCATCTTAAATATGGGGAAGGCAACACTGACTTTCGATGGTCAATAACTCGAATTAAATATGGGACAACAGGAAAATATTCCATTAGTGGCGAGAGTCACTGTTGTCAAGCGACAAGTGATACCCCAAACTCGGTAGCTCAAATTACCTGTAATATGGATTCTGAAAACATGCCTGATGACTGTATTGAGCCGGCAAGCAATTTAAAAGTCTTGGTACCAAAAGTGGTATGTGCAGAAGGAACAAAGCCGATATTGTGCATTGTCAATATATCGGATCACTATCGAGTATTTCACAAGGGTGTCCAAATAGCGAGAGCTTATCCGGAGAAGGAATGCGTTGAAGAATCTTTAGTAAATAGAGAGCCAGAAGTTAGATTGATGCGAGAAGAGATTTCAAAAGAACATAAAGAAAATATAGAAGTACCAGAACATTTGAAGGGCATGTTCGAACCCTCAAAGACGCACTCAAACGCTAATCAAGCATCAAAGGTGGCCGGTTGAAATTTTAAGTGAGTAGATAGAAGCATGGCAAATAATATATTTTTTAAATACAGCTTTATAACTAGATATTGAGATAGCCACCATTGTTGTTTCCAAACAACGCAAGATTTGTTTGGGTCAAACTGAGAATGACAAGCCTAGTGTCAGTATAAACATATTAGTTAGGGTCAAACTGCGAATGAGGAGTCTAGTGTCAGTATAATCTGACTAGTTTGGTCAAACTGGGAATTACATGTCTAGTGTCAGTATAATGTTTCTAGTTTGGGTCAAACTGGAAATGAACAGTCTAGTGTCAGTATAAACATACTTGTTTGGGTCAAACTGGGAATGAAGTGTATAGTGTCAGTAAAATGTGATAAGTTTGGGTCAAACTAAGAATGAACAGTCTAGTGTAAGTCAAAACTCTAGATGCAAATTCAATAGGCTTCCCATATTGCAGCAGTACAGCACCCATGCAGACAATTCCATTTTTGAATGCAAAATTAGGTGGTTGGGATAATACACTAATGTAAAAATCAGCTTTAAATTCACAATCTAAGCAATAAGTATGCCCATATGAATTTAGTGTGATCTTACATATTGCAACCTGAATTAAGGGTTGGTAGCTCTACAGAAATATGGCAAAACCATATGATGGAGAGAGTGTCACGAATATGATCTGTCTATGAGGACAGGTGTTCATGAAATAGTAGACTGAACACTGCTCATAAACCTTAACCTATGGGCAAGGAAATACCAAAATGACTATCTAAAATAAACCAGCACTCTGCAATGCATTAGACATGATGTATCTCTCTTTTTGTTTCCGAATTTAACAGAATACAAAATCATACATGGATAGTATGATATCAAGAAATCGATATATACAACATTTGGTCAATGTGTGTAATCCCTATAATAAATGCATGAAAAAAGAATTGTAAATCTTCACTATCAGTTATATTGAAATGTTTAAAAGCTCAGATTGTAATTTACTATTCATAACATGTCCAAATTATAGTTTAATACCTTCTATGTAAAAAAATAAGCATTATAATACTCGATACAAGTTAAAAAAAGCTATATACAACCCCATATCTGAAGTAGTTCTGAAAAAAAATAAGTTTAAGTGACACATGGTATCAGTCAAAATGCTGCTATTTGTTGTAAAAAAAAAAGCAAGAATTCACAACCATACAGTCTAAGTTTTATGATAACTTGACCAATTATGTCTTAAAAGGTCTGAAACTTTCACGACGTGGTGAAATAACAAGGTGTCTGAAAATAGGATTAAAAACATACATTTTTATTACAAAAAAATGATATTGTGGAACAAAACTTATCAAACATAACATATTTTAGATGAGATTTCGGAGTACTCAAGGGAGATAATAGTGGTGTGAGTCCTACTAGCTGACAACACATGCGAAGTCGCGTTGAGAGGAGCAAACTAAATCTTAAAATAAAGTGATTACATTTAATACACACAGCGAACTTTCATGTTCAAATTAAGCCAAGGTTGATACTACGATACATATTTCTTAATTATTTCGGAAAAAAAATTGAAACCACGTTATTTCTCAACAACTCTTATAAACTTATCTCGACTGGCTTAAAACCATGTTGTCTTTCCTTATTTTGTACATAACACGCATATATACGTTTATTCAATCTTCAGTTCACGTATAGCAAACGTGACATAATAAGTTTTGTTAAGAGTGGAGAATCTTGTACAATAGTTGTAGTTGATATAATTGAAACCTGCGGATTAAAGTGTAAATATACACAAAATTTTTAATTATACAACGATATTGATGCAATTTAAGACTATCAAAAACAATTATCAGAGCAAAACGATCAGTAGTTTAGCATCCTATTACAAATAGGTTTAATGGCCAACCGTTCGTGTTTTCGTTGAATTGAAACCAGCACTTTTAAACAGTTGCATTGTGTAAACTCAAAATGTTTGTTCATGCATGGAAAGTGTTTACGCAAGACTGCGCAAACCTCTATCTTGAACGCCCGAATGTAACCAATGAAATTCATACGGGCTGAATTTCCGGTCAGAATATTGACATTCTTAAATAAATAACTTTTTTTTATTAAAGTTTTTTTTAAAAAATAAGACAAACATTAAAACTTTTTTTTTAAAAAACGTGCTAAAAGATTAATACGTGCATCAAATATTATAATGTGCCCCAACGGAAATGGACGCCAATTGCAGCAGGAGTCACAGTCAAGGTATGTAGACTGGCTACTTCATGCAGGTTAGGTCAAATGTAGATCAAATAAAACTTGATTGATAATGTAAACGTAATGTCAGTATATCATCCAGCAAGGACTCAACTGAGCTAAACAGAAATTATAGAATGATATCCAAATAATTTTTATAACTATTCATAAACCCTGAATACTTATAAAGCTAAACTTGTTGATTAGTGGATCTATGTAGACTTGTAATGATATTTGAAATGATCATATTTCCAAAATAATATTCTTACAAACAAAATTGTAGAAAGGATATCTGTATAAGCCTGAGTGTCGATTTCAGTCTCCTAATTCGGATTGAAACCAATAATGTTTACTACAACGGAACAATTCATCAATGTCACTATTACAATATAAAAATATGAGGATAAGACGTAAAACCCATTGCAACCCCCATTAGCGGATATAGTAGGTACCCCCATCCACTCAAACCAGAACAGGCTTAAAATCTGGCGAACATTTCAACGTTTTGAAACATAAATAAAAAAATCTAGGCCGACGACCCATCCAAGCCAACACACCCGGATGTCCTTTATGGACCAAGAACTGCTTACATATACATGTATGTTTGCACTTGTTGTTTTTCGAGATATAAGACAAATGTAAAGTCTTGTGTATGCCCAATGGATACTTTATAAACGAAGTATGCTTTATAAAAGAAAGTGATTTAGAATTTGTATTAATTCCAACACCGGACTGACCAGACCTAGAGCTATCTGTTAAATGCTGAGCACCAAGATTCTTGTCTTTGGTATGGCCTGGCCTGTGCTCGCATCACGATCTTCGTAATGTGAGGCGAACGCTCTACCACTGGACAACTGCTGCTATTTACTAATTAACATATTATTTTCTATATGGTTATATATCCACTGTTTTGTTCTGAGGGGAATCCAACATAAATGCGGGTGCTACAGTACAACCAATGTTTAGGTTGTACTAATTAAGTTAATACTAACATATTTAGCTCGATTATGAAGAATACTCGGAGTTTTAATAGACTGTCTCGAGAACCATTTATGAATGCTGTTTTTGAGAGGTCATCAGGTCGAGCTGGGATTACGAGCGACTAAAACAATATATCCGCTGCACTATCGCTCCACTCCATATTTGAGATATAATGGTAATACAACTACTGTATCAATCGGTCATTCCATAATAGAAGCTACAACTGTAACGTTATGCACATAAGCGAAACGAAAAGGCAATAACTGCACACATAGATCTAGAGAAACGATACTTATTATATCAATATCACAGTTAACATAAATAGTAACATCGCTAGTAATATCAAACACCGATAATGCACAAACGGGAATTTCATACATGTTATTATTAACAATGCTTTTAAATAGTCTACACAATCAAATGCCGATTAAAATGTCATGCATTATGCACTTGTATAGTGCAATAACGATGAGAGGTTCGTAAACTATAAATGTGATCCTTGTTTATATAAGCGATCCTTGGTATATAAGAAACCAATCCGCCATACGATCTGTTTAACACAACAAAAACGGGGATTTCCCTACCTTGGTGTTGTCTCTAAAATTAGAATGTCATTGATTGAAAACAAACTAGTTATATATACGAATACAAATTATATCCCAATCAGTATAAACTACCATTTTCATAGCAAAAATGTGATCGTATTATATCAACAGTATCATATGAACAGTGAGAACGATTAAGACTAATGTAGCATACGTGTACAGCTTAGATATAAAAACAGACATATTGGAAACAAACTATAACCCCACTCCCAATCTAGTTAACATGGAGTCCACAGTTAGGCAAATCGATACTGTCGATATAATGTGTAGGTACATCTCACAATTATTGATTTAACTGCATATGCCATAATGGTTTGTCTAATGAAATGACAGTATACATATTTTGACTCAACCCCTCTGTCGATCTACCTGTTGAGAAAACAGAGGCTACAGTTAAGCACTTACTTCGGTAACATGTTGATCAGATAACCAGACGAATAAAACACAACAAAAAAATCGTAGCAAGCAACGGAGTGCAAACAGTGTGTATTATTAAATTATCGGGTTACACCATTACTCATGTCACACCGTTTATAAGGAACAATTGCAAAGAATCGATATTACTTTAACCAATGTGTGCAAGTGTTGCCACACATATCCAAACTTTAATTATACAATGCAGTTCAAACGGCATTTATAAACGGCTCTAGACCTAACAGTCTCATGTTCGAACACGGGCTACGTAACTTTTTATGAGGTATGATATTTTGAATAAACAGTAAGTATATGTTCGTAAAGGCTTAAATACACCATATATGAACCACCGTCTTTCCTCAAGAAACTGGAAACTTACTCGCATACAGATTTTGAAACGAGCGGGACTCGAACCTACGACCTTAGCGGTGAGAGGTAAGTGATCTCGAGACGGCGCTTTAGGTCACTCGGCCACGTAGGACCCCTCTCAGTAGTGAAAATAAAACTCTGATTATTTTGAATGTGACTTAATGCTAAATGTTTAGTCAAACTTATATAAATTTGTATAAAGAGCCTTTATTACCCTGACGTATGAGAAATGAAATACAGAACAATGTTTATTATATATACCATATAATACTTGCGTGTGTGTGTTTTATACTTACGAGAATACCTAACATTCTCATGTTCTATTCCTGGATACTTTTATGTAACTTATTGTATACCTGTATATGTATATATATTACAGTATAAAATGATATATTTACGTATATATATATATATATAGAGAGAGAGAGAGAGAGAGAGAGAGAGAGAGAGAGAGAGAGAGAGAATACAAAGGCGTACATACAATATAATCTCTCGGTACTATTGTACAAACTGTTATTATTTTGAATGAACTATTTAGACTTGGCTATAAAGTCCCAGAGATAGGGAGGTAGGGGTTGGGGGGGGGGGGGGGGGGGTTATTTACCATTGATGTCCAAAAGGTTTGAGACTTGTTTCTAGATTTATTTTACGCAGAGTAGATCAACTTTGATTGTAATGCCCATGTCCAGTTTTTAAATATAACCGCATTCAATTGAATGATAATCTACGTGTTGACCATATTGAAATGTTTAGTTATTTGAGATATAGGTCTCACTACACAGTTGAATTTTGTTCTTTGTTCTATATAATATAAGGTCTAGGATTTCCACGGTAAAAACAGAATTTCACATAGAATTATTTTTTTAAGTATTGTTTTATTCATAGCAGGAATGTATACCCACATAAAAATGCACAATAACTGGTAGGTTGACCAGGTCTTTTTAAAGAGGGTGCAGTGACACCCTGAGAGTTTTTGAAAAAAGAAGTCCTCAAATGCTCATGAATCACGTTTTTAACACCATGCAGTGATGTCTTACTGCAGTATATGCTATGGCAACGTTTGCTCTACTTATCTGCAGCAAGAAATCACAACCACTATGAACAATTTTGAAAATATTTCAAAACCAAATTACATAGGCCTTTTTTAAGCGTAAGAATCATGTTACCGCAGGAAAAAGGGGGAGTAATTGTATAGTGAGACGTTTATAGTAACTATATGACCGCTCTCATCCAATGAAAAGGCGGGAAACTTGCTGGATATTAAATCAATGTAAATAGAAAATATATTTTCCACTCCATTATCACACAAAATGTAAAAATTATGTAAGAAGTATACTCAGCGAAGGACTTGGGACACTTTAATACATTAATGCTTGTCACTGTAATTTATATAGCACGTCAGTCATGATTTTTATTAATGACAAACATAACAAAAAAAAGAATACTGTAAATCATTAAATGAGGATACAAATATATGTACAGATCTGTGATTCATACCTCATATCGCATCGTGATTTTTGTCTTAATATTTCTTAACATTATATTATTAGAAAACATCAGTTAAATTTAACAATGAAAAATATAATATAGTATAAAAAAATATGTATTTGAACGTACATACACCTAACATAATTGTGTACACGACTATGGCTAGAAGGAAGTCATCAGTATTTAAAACAGATACATGAATAAAACCACAGTGACTTTTAACTGAACAATGACGGTATACCGCAATTTCTAGCAACATATCACATGCGGTTGTGTCAAAATGTTTACAAATGTATCCTGTAGCATGCAGGTTACAGTTATGTTACACAATACACAACTTAACGTTTAGCACACAGAAAAAGAAAAAACGTGTGTTCTATAAATGGAAAATAAGATTACAAAGATGAATTACAAATGAAAATTCATGCTCACGTGCATTCATACACAAGGATATTAGCAACTACGAATTGTGTTGTTGCATAAACTGTTAACCATATCAAACTGCAAGTCATATATATGTTTGTGTTTGTGTAAATCATGAATGCCAACTAATATTTGATGATCAAAATTATAGAAGCTCACAAGTCAGTTAGTAAACACAATTGTCGCATAATATGTATTCGGAAATCTGAAAATAATGTTCAGAAACTTTAATTTTTGTAGTCAATATTGGATTTCATCCAACGATTTTCCAAGGACACCAAGTGACTTATTAGTATTGGCACAAAACGGCAACATTTGATTACATTGTATAAAGTGCCGATGAGCACGTTACATCTAATGAAAACTAGCTTGCATAAGAAATAATCAAAACTGCGACATATAGGCGCTTTGTGGTTTAAATGCCAAGTAAAATGCTTAGTGTTAGAATTTAAAAGTCTCTATATGTCATTTATGATATTGTTTGCTAGTATGCTAGTATTTCCCCTTGTTTTACTTCTTATTATTTACATTTACTACAGTAATGGAAAACATTTTAAATATGGATTTGCCAATGAAGTACTCTTTTCAGAACCTATTTTGTGTAAAAGGGTTGGTTCAGATGTGCCGTTTTGGTGGGTTCATATATCTACTTTAACTTAAAGTCGTGTCCTGACCCCCTTTATTAGAAAAAAAAACGCAAGGAAGGACTGATCCTCTCACAAAATATATTTGAGAAAAAATCATCAATATCACCGATAGTTGAATTAGACCTGACCCGTGGAATAACGTTATTATTGTTAAAACATTGTTTTGTTTTTTTTCCACTCAGTATGATTTCCCACCCAGTCACATTATAGTTGTGTTGGGTCGACCACTCCTAGAAATATCCTCTAAATACTGAGTCAATCAATGAAGCCACTAGTACCATTGTTCAGATATTTGGTATGACCAAGCCGGGGTTCGAACCCACAACCTTCCGAATGCGAGGCGGACACTCTATCGCTAGACCACGCTGCAGTAATGTGAAATAACGTAAATGATAACTTGATCTTAGTTTATCCGTAAACGTCCGGAAAATAGCGTCTATTCCGGACATCACCGATTAAACTCGGGCAAGCGGTTATGTTTAAAACTTCGATTTATAAATCGTATCTTGTTGTATTCCTACATAGCACAGTGGTTACATATGGGGATTGCTGCATTGTTGTGGCTTGTTTTTTTTTACATTAACCTCGTTACACCATTTTTCATACAGTGCTCCATAAACGGCTTCTCATATCCATATAAAAGAAAGTTTCTAACAAAATTGAAATTAGTATGTTCTGTCCAAAACCAGGACGGTAGATAGAATGTTTTTAGCTATACAAAACATATCTATGTAATTTGATAGAAATATTACAGTTCATGTACCATGTAGTATATATATATATTATGATGGTAGTTTGACATCTTAAATGCTATTTTCAAACTGATTGATTATATGTCGTGTCCGTCGTTCAATATATTAGTTCAATTTTTTTTAATTAATATTTTTTTTAAAAATTATATTACATGTATTTAATTTCAATTCTCCAAAAAAATGAAGTATTATAATATTATCTGATCGCAACTAAGTAAAGTATGCAACATATAGCATGTAACTATTAAACTACCAGTGGTAGAGGATCGGCGTGTCGTGGGTTCGATCCTCCGCCAAGACTATGCGTCATATCCAAAATCAAGACATTTTAATCACATACGCGTAGTAATGGTTCCAACGAGGTAGAATAAGGAAGATTATATCAAAGTCACTACAGGTCTAATCCAAAATAATCCGTTATTAAAAGCTATACTATGTAGTAAATGTTTCACCACCTAATTTTCTTACTCGGCACTCTACCAAAAGTGAAACACTGTTAGAACAGTGCAATTGAGTCCATACATAAACAATCAACAAATGAAAACCAGATACCTGTAACATATCCCCCCAACCTGAGTATTGTGTTACCAGCAAAACATTATGTACAAGGTAATTTCTTAGAAAGTTTGAATTCTTTGTAATCCAAACAATCTTTCTTAATCTAACTTTACTCAAATGTACTCTTTAGAAATAAATGTGTAATGTGACCGAATTGTGTATATATATGCGAATAAATTACATGTTAGAAACATAGACAACTGTCAAAGTCCTTCAATGTGCGTGTTTTCAGTCCTGTTTTGATGGGATATTACCTTTTTTTCATTCCAGTATACATTTATATCTATGCAGAGAACTAATGTTATTATAGCCTGTAGTTAAGTCCATTTTTGTTATATATAAATATGTTGTATCATGGGAGGTCCGTTCTCAGCAATACAAGTAATAAAATGTGTAAAACTAAACTAAACGGATATAGCAACGTTAAAATAAAATTCACGAATAGAATCCATGCATGAGCGTATTTCTATACGGGGATAGTGCCGTTAAAATATTTAAAACAGTATTAACAATGTTCATGAAACTATTGGACCTAGGCTAACTTTAGAAATAGCGGTCACAATCGAAATGTAAATACAATTTTTTTTTCTGTCGAACAAACACAGACTGGTGAAATTAAATATGTTTAGTTTACATTAATGTATCGATGGCGAAGAAATGCAAAAGCTTATATGGCCATCTCCTCACGAGTCTGCTTCCTATGCACAACCAGCACTGAGTATTTCTTTAGCGGCATCTGGTCGTGATATGAATCGATATGAATCTAACCCGAAATCTCTGGCATGATGGACATCTGCCCTACCAGCCACACTACCGACCCTCTGATATGTAATATATTTAGCACTTTTCCTCAAAAATGAACACAAATCTGAAAAGAGACGCCTTTCAGGCATTTGTCAGGTATGCCCCTTTGTAATAAGGATATAATTACGTTTTCTAAAAAGCTACTCTTTTTTATTTTTATATATGCTCGATGAATACAGAGGTAAATGCGTAATTCACAAAACGAAATCCGAAACCTTTGGTTACTTCAACTTAAATGCGACGTAAAATACCTGGATGAATAACTAATCAGAAAACAGATCTTACTGACTGTACAAGGAAATTCTATACAGTGGAACGTCTGGGTCATATAAAACGTGTGTTATCACGACATTTAAGCGGTAAACTTGAATACACCGAAAAAGATATTATCTAAATTATTTAAATATATGCGGGCAAAAAGTCTTGCTCAAGGACATAACACATAGCCGTGGCGGGGTACCAAATCCGTGACTCCCCAACATGGGCCCGATGCTCTAACACTGGACGATACACTTCACGAACCAGGCGCTCCAAGAAGATATTGGTTACCTATTTACAAATGGTAAAACTAAATGTTTTGCGTTAATCACATTTTCTAAGTTATATAGGCACATTCTGGTTGTGTTGTTAACATGTTATTTGATTATAAAAGACAAACACTACGTACAAGAAAATCATACAATAACACCAACTTTATGATAACCGCATGCTTGGTACCTTAAATACACAAGACAAATTATCAAATGAATGCTGGCCACACGTTTGGTACAGTTACATGATAACTAACTGTTCGATACTTTGATTACACAATATACTCACCAATTGTATGAGAAGCACACGTTTGGTACCTAAACTATACGAGAAAAGTACTAACAATATAAGAACCACCAGTTTGGTACCTAAATTACATAATACAAGCGCTACATGAACGATAAGCATACATTTGGTACCTAAATTACACAATGCATCAATTATATAAGAACCACACAGTTTGAACCTATTTTAGACAAACACAAACGGATGAGTAAACCATTGTTAGTATCTAACTTACACAAGACAAGCGCTACCTGCATGATAAGAACGTGTTAAGTACTTCAATTACACAATCAAAGCACAGATGACATGGGAACCACACATTTGGTACATATATTATAAATGAACAAGTGCCAACTGCATGATAGCCACACAATTGGTACCTAAATTACACAATTTGTATGTATGAGGACTTCCGGTATTTGAAAAAATGGCGTCTAAATGTAAATTTTCATCAATTTCAACTGTTTCCTGAGAGGATTAATATCCAAATGTGCCACTAAACACGAACTACTTACAAGTGCTGTTAGCCAACAATGACAGACGGTAAAAACTTTATGTAAAACAATGTGAAACTATTAGAAATGTATTGTTGATCAGCCGAGTACATGCCGAATAGAAGACGGAAACGTAACAAGTCCTCACCGGGCCAGAAACCATATACGAAAAAGTATCGATTTGCTCAAGTAGCCCAGACCAATAGTCATAGTGATAGTGAGGACTCTGTGTATTTTGAATCGTTAGACTTTTCTGACTCGGAAACATCAGACAGTGTTGAGGATACCACCCCGATTATCCCAGCCACACTAGAACAATTCGCCATGAATCGTTTCTCAGACGAAGAACTGAAACAGTTAGGTGCTATATTGGGCCCAATAGTTACATAGTCAATCAAAAATGAACTAATTAATGAACTTAAGCAAGAATTCAAAGCAGCGGTTGATGCTGAAACGTCAACATTGAAAGTGGAAATTTCAACATTGAAATCAGCCAATCATTGTTTGAAGACCGAGCTAGATAAGACCAAGCTCGAATTAGGTGAGCTCGAACAGTATGGTAGACGGATGTGTCTAGATATATCTGGAATTCCTGGAGACACGGCTGAACCACGAGAAGATGTTGAGGCCAAACTTTTGGAACACATCAGAAAACACAACATCCCCCTAACCAGTTCGGATATAGACAAGTGTCATAGAAAAGGCCAACCTAAACACAACATTAACCGTAAGGTGATTATAAAATTTACAAACTCAAAAGCAATACAACGTGAGTACGAGGCTCGTAAACGTATGGGTGATCGGATTTTTGTACAGGAGAATCTTACGCGTTTACGTGAACACATTGGATTCGAAGCACGCCAATTAGTACGTGCTAAATTATTAACTATAACTTGGGCGGTTGTAAATACAATTACCCACTGTACTGTACTACAAAATACACGTGCGCTTGGATAATATTTTAAGTATTGGGTGGAGCCGGGTCTCATGGGATCTGTTTCGATTGAAAATATTATAAGTACAGTGTCTTTTTGTGTTTGAAGACTTCCAAAGGTTGACAAATTATTCATTTTTACAAATTGGTTTAAATGTATTTAAAGATTTCATGTCATTATTATTTTCGACAGCAGCTGTTTGCTGCATATATATTTGTTAATTTTATCTCCAAATATTGCCATGACCACAATATCAACTTGTTTTACTTTTGATTTCATTTAAACAAGGTACATGTAATATTATATTTTACAGGGTTATATATATAAATGTCATAAAAGACATTTAATCGTAAGCATGTTTCGCTATATACTGATATATCGGTAAGGATCAGCTGGTACGTTTTATCTGAGCCAATATCTCAATATATGGTGTCTATTTAACGTTTTATAATCCATTGAATATGTATTGTTTGCTTGTACAATCAAACACCTACACGTTTTACTTTAATTGATAACTAATAATTACCCTTGGTACCTATTCTCATACTCTGTTTACAGTGTACGTGCTACTTGGTTAGTTAAACTTGTGTATGATTTTGTTGTTTTTAGGTTCTCATTTTCATACAATTAATGTTTGTGTAATAATACTAATGCATTAGACCACATATTGTATCATGTTATTGGGTGCATCATACATGACCCATTCACGCATAATTACTGTAGGGCTGTGTGGTTATATAATTTATCTGTGGATTATTTCTAGAATTACTATAAGTTATTCATTTTTGGTCATCTTTATTGGAGCACGTCCATGCCGCTCGCAACCCTGTGTTTTAATCAAATTATTACTATATCTGGACATGAATATTGATTATGAACAATTATTTCAAGAATTCCCCCCCCCCCCCCCCGTTTACTTTTAATCCCGTACTAGGAAACAGTTTATTTCTAGAAGTCATGATTTATTTTGTATTTTTTGTTTTTGTAACTTTCAATTTTGTACTCGCATGCCGTTCGAACCCCTGTATTTGTTTATTGTTTCACCGCATACATTCCTGTTCACTGCCACTTTTGTTCACACGTTTTTGTGTCAAATGGTCACTCTTCATTAGAAATGATTGCACGATATATCCTAATAGGTAATGGATGATTTAGGCCTTTGGAGAGCGACCATTGGACTTTATTATAACAGTAAACAGCGGACACCTAGATCGTATACGTTTCACAAGTACCCTCTTAAACAGTTTCTAATTGCATCCAAACGTATAATACATCGTTTAATAAGTGATATTCGTACCGTGAGTACTTTTATATTTTACAGTGTTTTTAACTTTCAATTTGCGTTGATAACTGTTTTGTTCTTATCTAACTCATTATATTTAGTTCGTGTAAAATATGCAAATGATCGTATTTCAAAGAAGTATTTGCGAACTTCCAACCTCCAAAACATATGTATGTCTTTAATATTGCGCTTTTTTTAAATTTTATCTGGGGATATAGAACTTAATCCCGGGCCAAGTGAGAATAGCAATATTATTTTTTTTCAATATTACATCAAAATATTCGTAGTATAAGAAACAAGCTTGACTATATCAAACATAATTTTTAGATTTCGACATTTTATGTTTCACAGAAACACACCTCTCGATAGATATCCATGACGATGATTTATTACTAGAAGTCTTAGATAAAATATATCGTAAAGACAAATCATGTCATTCGGGCGGCGTTTTAGTTCATGTTTCACCGATTTAAGTCCAACCAGAAATTTTGAGTTAGAAAATATTGTTCCTGAATCTATTTGAATTGAAATTAAAGATCAGACTCAATTTTATTTTATTTGCACTGTATACCGACCTACATACTATCCAGTTGATTTTTGGGATATTGTTAACGTCTGTATTGTAAAGGCTTCGGAAATACACTCAAATATAATAATTTTAGGTGACATAAATGAAGATCAGTTAAATCCTTCTTATAAAAAATTTCGTAATATACTTGAATTTAATAATATGTCTAATATAATAAAAGAACCAACGCGTGTAAGTAATACTACTCAAACGGTGATAGATCCAATAGCACTTTCGAACCAGCTAACATGTTTGACTCGGGCATTCACGAAACACCGAGTTTCATAAGTGATCACTTTGGTAAATATGTATTTATTAAAAGTGATATATATGAAAATATACCATTTAAAAGAACAGTTTGGAACTATAAGCGTGCTGATTTTAAAATATATAATAATTTGATTACAATTACTGACTGGACATTTGTACTTGATGGCTCTCTGGATGTTGCTACTAAATATTTTATTACAAAATTTATTGACTTAGCGAAATTATGTATTCCAACAAATCTTGTAACAATTCGTCCAAGAGACAAGCCATGGTACAACTCCGAAATTAGACAAACATCCCATAAGCGCGATAGGCAAAAACAATTAGCTCTCTGCACAGGAAACAAATCGGATTGGCAAGTTTTTAAACATTTAAGAAAAAAGGTAAATAACATGAAAACACACGCAAAAGAAACATTTTTTAATAATCTAGAATACTCATTGGGTGATATTAACTCAACAATTTCGCGCACTTATTGGAAAACAATCAAAATATTGATTGAAGAAAATTCTAAAAGTTTCGGCAGCATATCATCTCTTATTAACAATGACAATTCGTATTCTGTGGCTGATGAAGATAAAGCCAATGCTTTGAACGATTTTTTTTGTGTCAGTTTCATCAATAAACGATTCTCATACCAATCTTCCAGCATTTTGGAAGAAAACTAACAAAAACATAACTGACGTCAAAATCACTGAAACAGAAATAACCGATATTTATATAATTTAATTGTAAACAAATCCAGCGGACCCGATGAAATAAGCCACCGTATGTTAAAAGAAACATGTAAATCTATTTGTCATCCACTTTGTATATTTTTAATCGATCTTTGCAAGAAAGTAAATATCCAAATGCTTGGAAACTAACAAATGTTATGCCATTATTCAAAAAAGGAGCAAAAGACTCACCATCAAACTACAGGCCAATTTCACTTATAAGTTGTGTAGTAAAGGTTATGGAACGTGTTATATTTAAACACATTCACAATTATTTACATGCAAACAAACTTATATATAAAAACAATCCGTTTTTTTTTACCTGGACATTCCACAGTTTATCAATTAATTGATATCTACAATCAAATTTGCAAAGTTTTTGATGATAAAAATCTACATGTATGGTGTTTTGTGATATTCGAAGGCATTCCATCGTGTCTGGCATAAAGGTTTAATTTTTAAACTTTGTCAATACGGAATAACTGGCGTTCTTATCAATTGGATATCTGACTATTTGACAAATCGTAATCAGAGGGTATTTGTTCAGTCTTCTTTTTCTGAAATGAAATATTTAAATGCTGGTGTGCCCCAAGGTTCTGTTTTAGGACCTCTCTTGTTTATAATTTATGTAAATAATATTGCCTACTCATTACAAAGTGTAATGGAGACCTGCAAAAAATATCTCTTTGGGCTAAACAATGGCTAGTCAATTTCAATCCGTCGAAAACAGAAGTTATATTTTTTTCACTTACCAACAGAAATCTTCCATCTTTATATTTTGATAATACACAATTAATATTCGTTGTTCACCATAAACATCTAGGAGTAACATTTAGTCACGACGATACTTGGCAGTAATATATTTCGAATATTTTATCTTCAGCATCAAAAGTACTCGGTTGGATGAGGATGATGAAATTCAGATTAAAACGCAAAACCCTTAACCAAATATACATATCTTATCTTCGCCCTATCTTAGAATACTCATCCATAATTTGGGATAACTGTTCTAAATACGAAACTGATACTTTGGAAACAATTTAATATGAAGCCGCAAGAATTGTTAGAGGCCTAACGCGTTCTGTTTCAATTGATAAATTACTAAATGAAATTGGTTGGGTTTCAAACGTTTGGTACCAAGGAGGTTATACAATAAGAGCACCAACGGTATGAGAACTACACGTTTGGTACCTACATTTTACAAGACAAGTGCTACATGAATGATGAGCCCTTTCTTAATACTTAAATTACACACGATAAGCACCAACCGCATGATAATCACACGTTTTATACAAGTACCTAGATACAACATTTACCATCGGAATGTGAACTACGCGTTTGATACCTAAATTACAAAATACAAGCACCAACTGCATGATATGTGCACGGTTGTACCTAATTTACACAATGCAAACTCTACCTGCATGACAAGCTCGTATTTGGTACTTAAATTACACACTTAAAGCACTTACGGCATCAGAACCATACGTTTGATACCTACAATACAAACGAAATACGACACGCGGTTGATACCTAAACTTCACAAGACAAGCATCGATTGCATACTAAGCACAGGTTTGGTCTTTAAATTATATAAGACAAGTGCATAATAAGCACGTGGGATATGTTTGTAACTTCAATTGGACAAGTCAAGTACCAACTGCATGATAAAAAAACGTTTGTTATAAACATTACACAACGGCAAGATAACTACATGTTCGGTACCTATTTTACACAATCCCAGCGCTACATGACTTATGAGCACGTGTTTAGTACTTAAAATACACAAGAAAAGCACCAACCGCATGTGAACCACAAGTTTGATAACTTCAATACATACGACAGTTACCATCGGCATGAGAACCACGCGCCTGGTACTTACACTACACACGAAAACACCAAGTGCATGGTGAGCACACGTTTGGGACCTAATTTACACAATCAAAACACCTACGGCTTAAGAACCACACGTTACACAAGACAAATGTGACCTAAATGATAAAAGGGCACGTGTATGGTACTTTGATTATATGACAAGCACCCACTACATGATAAGCATACCTTCGGTACCTGAAATACACAATTAAAGCATGGCACTTTATCCACGCGTTTGGTACCTAAATTACACAATACATATTGTTACATGCACGATAAAAGTACACGTGTTTCGAACACAAAACAAGCACTCACTCCATGATAAGCATATCTTTGATATCTATATTAAAAATGGTTTCTTATGCAACGATTGATTGTCTTACTCATTACGAGATGGTCTTTTTCGACACTTTACGTTTTACGTATTCGAAACTTGATTTTCTAACTACATACCCAACATCCTAAGTCGACGTTTGGAATTCTTACACAATATTATATTTTCGAACTCGATACTTAATTTCATTACTTAATATTCAATTTTCATACTCAATATACATTTCCTTTCTCGACACTCAATTTTCTTTCTTGACACTTCTTACTCAATTCTCGACACCCTTACTCGACATTTGACTTTCTTAATCAATACTTAATTATTTTTCTTGATACTCACCATCCTTACTCGACATGCAATTTCTTATGTAATACTTTATTTTCTTTATTGAAACTTAGCTGTCTTACTCAACACTCGAGTTTCTTAGTAATCAACATCCTTACTTGACATTCAATTACATTTCTCAGTATTTGTTTTTCTTACGCAACACTTAGGTGTTCTTACTCTACACTCAATTTTATTTCTTAACACTTTAACTTTTCTACTTTAACAATAAAAATCTCCAAGTCACTTGATTTTCTTAATAAATATTCAATATCATCTCTCGAAATTTGATAACCTTAGTCAACACTTGATTTTCTTACTTGACAATTTATTTTCTTATTCGACACTATATTTTCTCACTCGATACAGAACATCCTTAATCGACACTAGATTTTCTTACTGGTCAATTGAGTTTCTAATCAATATATACTCAACTTCCTTACATGACATGAGATTTTTATTATATTTTATTTTATATTTAATGTTCGTACGCAACACATACTTTTCTTATATCATACATATATATGTATATATATATATAATCTTAAAAATATTTATACCATTCAAACCATCCTTTGTAAATAACCGTTCTGTTGTTTAATTTCATCTTCGACTTTTTCTAAATAATGAATGTACTTATTGTTTCACCTATGAATTTATTATTTTTACATGTTGTCAACCATCAAGTAAGAATATTTTTGAGAAAAAACACATTTTTGAACATACATGCAGTTGATATCACATTGATTAAATATTTAACAATTAGACTACATGTACCACCAAAACGTCATAAATTATTTATTTTCTGCAACACTCATGTGCTATCGTTTACCATGCGCTTGATTCAGGAAATATATCACTTTTCCAAAACTTCAAAATATAGTATTAGTTTGATTGTACTAGGATAATGTTCCATTATCTATTGATTCATGCTGTTTTTTTTTATTTTTGAGGATTAAGTAAACTTGTCATGGGCATGTTAGTTTTTGGAGAACAAACGTTTACAGTACTGTCATAATACCAAGTAGTGTTAATACAGGTTGTGTTGAATGTGCCAGATTATGTTTGAAAATACGTTATAGATAATGCACATTATTGAATGCATGGGGAAATATATGGCTATAAATTTAAACAAAATATATTCATATATACTCATATATCATTACAAAATGTAAAACATATAAAATATACTCAGAGAAGAGAATGACTTGGAAAAATTGATACGTTGATGAATGTTACTACTAAATTATAACATTTAAAGTTCATGACTTTTATTAGTGACACATTTAAGATAAACGGACTATCAATCATTAAATGCGGATACAAATATATGTACAGCTCGGTGCACCCAATACCCAAACACCTTGATTTTTGTCCTAGTCTTTCTTAACATTAAATTATTAGAAAATAACATTTACATTACACAAATGAAGAACATATATAGTACATGTATATGGATGTATTTTTACTCTTTACAATCATGTACCCGACTATGACTACAAGGAAATCACCAGTATCTAAATCAGAAACATGAATAAAACCAACATGTTCATAAAACAAGAATGACGAATATAAAGTGTAAGATTCACAGCCTCAAAATTAAGAAAATTGTTAATGCTTGGGTTTCAATAAAATTGGAAATATTACTTTCTAGCAACAACATGACAACAACACAGTGACTAGTAAAAGAACGACGACTTTATATCACACTTTCCAGCATATATCATATACGATTGTGTCAAGATGTTTAATAATGTATCATATAACATGCAGGTTTCAAAAATGGTAAATAAAACACACACTTTACTTTAAGTGATCGTCTAATCAGAGAAAAAGACTTGTTTTCTATGAATTGGACTTTTATCAAGTAATTGCTTGCATAAAGCGTTTATTAAAGCGTATAATTAACAGTTACGTTAAAATAATAATATGTCAAAAAATTAACAAATACATGCGCATTGTCTTCAAACTCACGTCAGATCACGGTAACGCCAATATACGTCCAACACAATACGGCACCTGAGTTCGATCACATGACTGGATGGCGCAATGTGTCATACTAAAATTACATGAGGCTGCAAAAGTGCAAATAAATGAAAGCAGATCAAACTGCACGTACCTTTCACAAATTCATAAATATTTCTCAATAGGTTTATTCAATAACCATATCAATCCACTGAACAGCATGAGGTTTTTCATTTTTTTAGTTCTATTTTCAAAAAAAAACATTATAGTAACCAAATTAATACACTGATTTTAAAAAATATATATATATTCTTTATTAATGCATCTTTATATATACTGTAACATCTCTTCTTATTCACATCTTATAGCAAACCTTTTCAACTATTTAGGTATTTTTATTCTACATTTAACATGTGCTAATTTCAAAATCATTTTTCTAAAAAAAATCTATAAGACGGTTTCTCATACAGAACCTTTATAATTTCTGACAAGCACAAGCGAAATATTTTTTATCTTGACCTGTTTTCAGCAGACGTGTTTTGGATCGATATTCGTGAACAAACTTAGCGTTTGTCGAAGTTTTATGTAAACTGAAAAACTGACATAGTGAGAAACACATTTTTCAGGATTGTATGATAAAATGACTTTCTAAATTGTAGCGGAAGTATATTTTGTTTTATAGTTGTCATTGCATTCAATGTCCACGTGAATACTATTTGTTAATATTACTAATTGTTCAGGAAGCTGAAATACGCATGCGCGATATTCATAACTCTCGGAAGTCATTGAATTGAGCTCGTGACCGAAAACAGGTTAAAGCCTCCATACTGTCTCGTACAACTACGAATTTGAAGGTCACACATAACAAACAATCTGCATATGTAGACAATGCAATAAAGTTTATAGTATACCATGCCGCTATATACTATGCAACATACACTTTCAGAGGACGCGAAACAGAGCAATGTTACTTTGAGAAGCACTCAATAAGCAAAAGTCAAACCAAATGGACATGTTTCATAATTCTTACAACATATTGATTAACTGACATCGTTGCATAGCGCAAAACGTGTATAACTAATAGAAACATATAAGTCACATACTAATTCTGTTTTCATAAGACACTTTAAAGCACACAGATGTCCCACAAAACCCAGTCATCACAACCACTCTGGTATCAGCCTGATTAGTCCGAGATTTCTCTTACAGTAATGATATTTCATACGAGCCATAGAAATAATATGACCGTTTGGGTCGATTAATAATTTATATTAGTGCACATTATTACAAAATCAAGATTTCAGGCAGACAGTCTGAAGTGATATTTCAAAGTCTCAAAATTTCACAAAATCGTTAAACGTGCTTAGGTACCTTGGCAGTCTTGCATTAAATACAAAATAATAAGACGTGTGCAAATAACACATGGATATAATAAAACATCAAATGACGAATTGTTAAATCGGGTCACATTCACTTGGAAATAGTTTATTTATGTTAAGAAAAACACATAAAACTGAATTAAGAAAACGTTTATTTAGACGTTAAACTTGTTGAAAGCTGTTTGTTTACATGCAGGTTTCAACGCGCAGAAACAAAAATATGTAATGGTTGAAGCTAAAGCGATAGTCTTCGTGTACGAGTTTATAATAAAGGCAGCAACCACTCTGCGTTAGCGTGATTGCGAAATGTCTAACTATAGACGGTATATTATCGTCGGTTATACCTTTAGTTGTAAATATATTTCTATTAAACTTGTAGTTTATATTCTGCATTAACTATGATATGTTTTGTTTAAATGTTTTTTACGTCGTGTGCTGTATATTAAGAAAAAATGCGACAAAAGAGTTATTTGTGAACCCAATGAAACTTATATTATCATAATTGGGTATACATTCCTAAAATACACTGTAGGTTAAGTCTAACATGCGCCATTTAAGCCCGCTAATAATGCCTTTAAAAGCAATAACCTTTTTTGCTCGCCGGGACAAATGTCCAAGGAGAGCTATTGCCATGACCCCGGCGTCGTCGTCGGTGTCGTGTGTAGACACCCAGGTTAAAATTTTGCGTTTAAGTTTTGTTTTTTGCCTCCAAATCCTAAACTGTCTTTCTGATTCGGTTCACATTTGCTTTACTGCTTCATTACACATTGCTTTTTATGCTTTTGATATATATATATTGAATTGGGGTTAAATGCCATATTTCAGGTTATATATGGCATATCCAGTTTAACTGGTGGAAGTAGAACTCAGACAGAGTCAGACTGATTGGAACCACCGTCCTTCCGCAAGTAACTGGAAACTTTCTCACATAAAGTATTTTGAGCGAGCGGGAATCGTACCTTCGATCTTAGCGGTGAGAGGCTAGTGATCTTGAGACGGTGATTTAGACCACTCGACCACGGAGGACCCTCCAGTTGTATACTGATTCGTTAGGCATATGCATTGGTCTTTATATGTATACGGATCCATTAGATATATGACTTGGTCTTAAGTTGTAGACTAGTCCGTAAGGTATACGCATTGATCTTTAGTCGTAGACTGATCTATTAGATATATGTTTTACTCTTATGTTGTAGACAAGTCCGTTAGTTATACGCATTGGTCTTTAGTTGTTGACTGATCCATTAGGTATATGCTTTGCTCTTATGTTGAAGACGGATACGTTTGGCATGCGCATTCATCATAAGTCGTATACTGGTTCGTTAGGTATATGAAGTTCCAAATTTCTTGAAATTGTTAAACGTGCTTAGAATATTCATGTTTACATCCATTTTAACCATGTAAAAGTTTACACAGACTGTTATACAAATGTTTTCCTTCGATATCAAAATTGCATATGGATAAAACATGTGCTCATTTACATTGCAGCACGTGATGTAAAACTACAATCGGTTAGACATAGATACCGCCCAAAATATTACCGACAATGTGTGTTATCACACAGAAAACAATGCAGAGTTGTCAGATGATTTAATGATATCATCACCACTGTAGGTTATTGTTTAACAATATACTTTTAGGCTTACTGCCATGAATCATAATAGAAACCCTAAACAATGTTATATTATGCTAAGAAAACAACTTGATGATGTTGGTAATGACTGACTTGGGCTACACATGTTAAAATTTTACTTTTAAGGTATAGTTTTGGTTTTGCCTGGATTTCAGATTATGCTGAAAATAAAATAATGTTGTTGTTTTTTTTTTGCATTATTCAAAGAACGTGTTATTGACTGTGCTGTACAAGATTGACGATCGTATATTTCTCAGTCACACAAAGCTGTCCATTATGAAAACTTTAAATATCTTTTACATGTTGAAAAATATCTTACTTTATCAATACATCTAAAGTTTAAAATTACTTGCTTTTGCTTTTAGATGTGCAGCTCACAAATTATATGCAGAAACTGGAAGAATGGATATAAGTTGTATACTTTGTGCAGCTGGAGAAATTGAAAAAAAAATATTAAACACTATGTAAAATTTTTTTTTTAAGTATTTAATAAAATAAATTTATCTTTCCAATCACTTAACATGTAAACAAATGAAAATCAATTGTTATCTATCTATTATTATACGTTTTATATATGTAACACTGTTTTCACTTTTCACTATAGATGATATAAATGTTATTATGTATTATGGGCCGGAGGCCTAGATTGTTTAATAAAACATTTGTCATTTGTTATTTGTCATTGTCATTTATCACTTTAACAAATACTTGCAAACTTAATATATTTAGTGCAATATTATCATGTGTTGTAATAGGAAGCGGGTAGTGAGCTGGATCTATATACTACTCATTTAATCGTCTATTACAGGAGACATAATATAGCACCATATAAATTGGAAATAAATTTCCACAGAAACAACTACAACATTAAAACAAACATTTATGTGTGAACAGCCAGACACACATCTACAGAAAAGATAAGCTCGCCCAGCTGCATTTTCCTTGTTAAAACGAAACAAACGCAAACAAGAAAACTAGTCAATTATAGATTTGCAGAGAACAAATGTGCCCATTTTTGCTGTATATTACAATACTTATATCAAAATTAATGTTCAAATGATTTAATGTATATCTATAAAACTTTTAATTGAATTATTGGACTTTATTTATTTATTGGGCCATACCAAACTGCAAGTCATATTTCGTAAAACGTTTGTGTAAATCAAGAATGCAACCTAATGTATAATCTAGCTGTATTTCAATTCTAATATTGACATTGACATTAATACCATCTTGTGTTTAAACAGTAGTAAAAACATTAAATTTATTCGATGAAATGTCTCTCTCAGATTTACCGATAATGCTGTAAAGATGTTTACAAATATATATATATATATATATATATATGATGTTTCAGTATGACATGTTTCAGGACATTGATTTATATTGTACAAAACATCGATACGCTTAGGTATGTTTTCGGTTACATTATCACAATATTACAACGAGAAAGTGTATTCCTTGCATACGTGTAGGGTATTTCTCATAATCTCATTACTTGTGTAGAGACTGTCATTAGAACTTCAATCTCATCTGCGTTTAATAGTGTATCTTAACACGATTTAACTCAATCACACAAAGTAAACATTTAAAACGAGAAATAGTTTCACACCTGTATCTGAACATAAACAAATAAAAGATTGGCATAATGATACTTATCTAAACATGTATTAGAACAATATGGTGTACGGTGTCAGTATTTTTTTCCATATAGCAAACGATTGTGTCTACTTAAGCTCAACAATTGATGAATGCTATTGTCAAAAATACCTGTACAACACGATGAGGATAGCCTACTACATATAACCAATATAACTGATTCGGAGCGCGATAAGCGGAGGCCACAGCGTGCATTCAAGACACAACACTATTACTTCCTCTGCTAATAACATTGTTACTACAACTAATACACCTATTTTAACTACAACTACCACATGCACCACCACTTACACATATGTTTACACATGTTATGATTTAAGAAGAAATAAACAAAAGCATAGTCGTTTATTGAATCTTCAATGTTATAATCGAGGTATACTTTCCTAAAATAAAGTGATATAAACTGTTTATGTCTAACACGCACCAGATAAGTCCGTTTATAATACCTTTATCATGTTATATATTTATCAATAGTATTCTGATATAATCTATCTAGTGGTTTAAACTATCTAATCATACGTCCGCATTGTGAATAAAACAAACACAACTACTCCATAATTCAAACGGACTGTTAAATATAATTTGCATACACAAAATGTGTTGGATAATATTACATAGCAGATATTATGTGTGTTATTAAATAAAGTATTTGAGCACAATGGCGAACATTTTTAATAATACCTTTATCATGTTAAAAACAACCAACTTATATTTGTATCAATATTATTCTGATTATGATTTAAACTATCTAAAAAACAAAATGTGAATAAAACAAAATGTGAATAAAACAAACATGAATACTACAATATTTACATTTAATATTCAAATAGTATTTTTATACAAAATCTATGTTTTATGATATGATTACATGCGTGTTATACATTATTACAATGGCTGACACTGATCGCAGAAGGTTTTTACTAAACACATTTAAGTACCATTTTAACCAGGGAATATATTAAAGTAATTGAAACAAATTATGTTCTAAATTTTAATTTAAAGCTATGACAACAAACATGGCTTACCTTATTTTGATGATTGAATGTTAAAACTCCAAACAATTTTCACACAGATTTAAGTTTTTATGTCTTGTAAGTATCCGCTTTATTGAACCTGTGCGATCCAACGTCACGTGTCATGCTATGGAAAGTAATGCTCTTAGTTAAATGCGATTGGTCAAAATATGTTATCATATTTTAAAGCTACACATTCCACACTTAATGATTACGCGTTTTCAGAAAGAAAAAACGTAATGCATACAAAACCAATTACACAAACAGTTTTGGACAATATTACATAGCAGATACTATGTGTGTTATTAAATAAAGCTATTTGAGCACAATGGCGGACATGGATCGCAATCAAATATACATAGTAACATGGGCATACATTAAATACATAATAACACCTCTGCCCTAAAATTTGATTTAAAACTTTTATAACAAACTGTTACATAATCTACCTTATTTTGACGATTGAATGTTAAAGCTCCAAACAAATTTTCACACAGACTTAATTATGTCTCACTTCTAAATATCCGCTACTTGAGCAAATTCATTAGTCATATGATTTGGGAAATTAAAAAAAAAACGTGTCAAAGATTGTATACATATATGCCATATAAAGAATCCGTCAGTATGTCTAACTTGCGAATAAATGTTGAAAAAAATATCACCATCATTGCTAATATATGCATCACTACAGAAAAAGGTTATCATGGAAAATATGCTCCAAAAACATTATCAATATGCATTCTTCTTATATTTCATGACGCCATTTCTGACAGAATAGATGATAGATATATCTGTTCTTGATTGATTATACAATTTCAGAAAGAATGATGTCATAAATACTAAATATAATTTAGATCTTAGTATAAGTCAACCACATATTTGTGTTCTTACTTATATAGTAAATTAAAAATGTTTCACACAGAAACCCAAATGAAAAAGTGAAACTGACATGTTACTGTACTCAAAACTACCCCAAAAAGAAAAGAAACATAGGGATCATTTGTGATCTAAGACATGTTTCTGTTCTATGTGCACACTGATTACAAAGTGAAAGTGAACTTCAGAAATCAGTAAATCTACCCAAATTTGAAAGCATATAATTTCCTCCATAAATTCACAATGCTTTCAAAATGTTCAAAAAAATCTCCCACGGAAGCATTTCCTGTTTCCAATGGTGGTACTCTGCCTTCATACGCATTTTTCATGAATGAAAGTAGATGATCAAGGTCCGCCGAAACAACCGTCAAGCAAATATAAATTTGCAAGGTAACCATATTTCTAAATAGTCCTAAAAATCTGTCACGATAACGAACAACGTTCTCACTTTTTGAGATACTGACACAAACCATTAATCAGTGACAATTAACGAAATGTAAACGCTTTAGTACAATTTACCACGGTTTTTATCTTGACCATTTCCACTAAAAAGGCGGCTTCCGTTCATGATTTTCAAGTCGCGTGCAAGATCATGTTATATGCACGTTATGGAACTAATGGTATTACCGAAATGGAGAGATAAGCAACTCTGCACGATGCTTAAAGAGGCCTGTATATATATACTTTATGTCCACGAAATGAACCAACTGTACATAGTCTGAAAGAAAGAAACATGTGTAACATGAATAAATCGCACCGATTTTCTACAACAAAACGTATTACTTTCTAGGAATAAATATTTAAAAATGTTGTCTATAAACAATTGTATTCGTGAATGATTTTAGTGAAACCAATTCCGGATAGTTTCGGAACGTACCTCGCTGATTACCGGAGATTCGAAGATCTCTGCGCATTTATTCTTGCCAACTCGCTCGGGAATTATCGGATTTAGGATAGTTGTTGTTGTAACATTTAGAGCGGGACGCGATTAAATTGAACACAACCACACTTCGCATCTTACAGAAGCAGAAAAGTGCATGTGTTTCCGAATAAAAAGTTCATAAAATACCTTTATTTATATCATAGCATTCAGATAATCAGTGTTAAATAGTTTATTCAGAAACAATCGAACTTATAGGTGATGCGTCTTTAACTTTAACTGTTTGACTTATTACTATTAGCAGAAGTAACAAGTAGAGTCGGATATTTGGGATTATCAATGAAATATTGAGCGCGTGTAATATATTGTTATGCGCAGTGATATAGGTTGTCGTCTGCATTTCCATGTTGATAAAAATTGTATGCTTTCAGAATCGCATCTTTTTCGCAGTTTTTTACTCTGTTTGGTAAAAGGAAATAATATTTTGAATATTTTATTGTATAATACGTCCTCTGCTACGGCAACTGCGTATTTAAAATTTTGGAACTATTTATCTGTCGGAGGAATCTATGGTCCACAATCAAACAAAGGTTATTGAACAAAAGTGTACTCCACATGATAACTATAAAAGGCATCGCTACTCTCGCTTTCCAAAAACCGAGTGCCCAATTGCAGCAAATGGTTTAACCAAATAAACTAAAGTGGCTTTGAGACATCTGCCAAAGACATTATCAATACATTAACATATAAGATTTTGTACTGGCGTCGTGTCTTTAATGTAACATAATTGGTATAAAAAACAAACATTAAATATAAAACTGTGAATTGTTGTTTGAGTCAAAATCTTCCAAGTATAATTCTTTAAAACTTTGATATATAATTATTTAAACTTTTTAGATGAAATATTTGTTAAAGTTCAAATAATTAACCTCTTATATATTACAAAGCAAAATTATGTCTGGTACACTTTAATAATTTAAAAAAATTAATCTAAGGTTATATTGCTCTTTTATGTTTTATTTTGTTATAGTTAAAACATACGAAACACCACTATTTAGTCAACTAATACAATGCATGTATTTATTTCGAGGAAATCGGTTTCATTTTTTTTAATCTAAAACAAACTGTATGTACTACGTTTGTCAACTTTGTTATCACCATGATAATCTTCATCTAACTGGAATGGATCTTCAATGTCTGTTGTTGAGGAAACAGACGTTTTAGTTCTCATATTCAACCAAAACTTTACTTGTAATCCTCATTATAAGTAGCTTAAGGCAAATTGCTATAACGCATATAATTTATTAAACATTGTTGCAAAAAAAAACAACACGATCATGCACATTTTGTAAACTCGTATTGACACTTTATAGATTTCTAGTAAGATCAAAATTAAACTACGGCTTTAAGGTACTCGTATATTGATCATCTCGCAAGTTTTATTCAGTGATTCAGTTAATAAATTTCCAATAGATTACCTTTCTAGTGCTGTATACCAAATTTACTTCGCTAGAAATGATTCAAGAAAAATACAAGGCAACATAAGACGAACTGTACTCGTATTACCTAATTCTACACCAGTGACTTCTACATTTATATTATTGATATAACCCTAAACGGGACCATGGCGATTCTTATTATAACAAACGTAGGAGAAAGTGACTGGGTAACAAACTAAAAGTTAGCGATAACAATGTTGGAAAATGTAAATACCATTAGGTATGTATGCGAAAAGGACAGCTTTATTGATATACCGGAACACTATATTACTACGATGTTATTGTTGAATATTAAATTGTATTTTAGTTATTCAAATACTTAAAAACGTGAATTAATTGAAATTGACAAATGCATTATGTCATTCGTATCGTTTTATGTATTTTTAAAAATATCTGCAAAAACAATCAATGTAAAATATGGTACTATTTCACTTCAAGTATTTACACAAACAGTGTTAAATATAGGGGCTCACAGCGGGTTAAACAAAGAGGCTATGCGTGGGATAAAACAAAGACAAAGCCACTCGTGAGAATAAAAGTCGATCTTTCACTGAAACAAAGAAACAATTTCTATAATTGCCTACCTTGAAATACTCTTTTCACTGCATATCTACTGTTGATATGTACTGGTAAAATATGGAACGTATATATTGAATAGTAGGCTGACAATTCAGTAGAACAAATAGTAAATAATAAGCTATATACAGGTGTCATATAGTGTTCAATATAAAACACCTATACAAGTGTACATTATATATACTTTATATTACTATCCAATGAAATAATACGTTCTTAAACCTGAGAAATGCAGACTACAACGCTGACTATAAATAGCAGAGCAGCCGTATGTCATGTTTCACCATCAAGTGTCCTTGAACTAAATATTCGTCTTTCGTAGTATCAGCTGACTATGACGTGTATATTATACTGTTTACATGTACGTTTCAATGCGCAGAATGCTACAGCTCAATCGATATCCTTGAACACCGGGTTGTTATACACAGTCAGGATGTAACCACTACACGTTAGCATGGTATTTAAATGCTTAACTATAGGCGGTTTATTATCAAGGGTTATACCGGTTTTGTTGTGAACATCTTTCTATTAAACGTGTAGTATAAATTCTGTATCAACTATAGAAACACCTTGATTTTGGATGATTTAACGCTTTGTGTAATATAATTCGTTTATAAATAACTAGTGTGTTTGAATACACGTGACCCAGCGGTGAGAGACAAATGCTAATGAGACTCAATCTGTGACTAAGAGAGAATTTGAACTCACGACCCCTGGATAGGAAGTCAGAGGCGCTACCGCTTGAGCTTACAGGACCCGGCTTATATAACTATAATATATAATATAACTAAAAACACTGTTTCTATACTATGAATACTTATAAATTATAGTATCATCAACATCAGCAACAGCAATAACAACATTAGCAAAAACAGTAATGTATCACCATATAATTAGTGTAGCAAATCTGATGCTGATGATATAGGTAATGGTCAAATACAGCAACAATATATAATATTTAAATGTATAAATCACATGTTATTTTTTATTCGATATTCTGAATAGGTTACTATACATGCAATGGTGCTTCTGTTACATATACAGTTGATATGTCAGCTAATATTGATTATAAATGAAACTGCTGCTTTATTAATAATGCTACTGTTAATGGTCGATATTACATGGTTGGTTAAATTGTTATTAATGTGTCTGTTGATGATGATGCCGGTAAGTAATGCTGTTTCTGGAAATGTTGCTACCGTTACTGCTCTGTCTGTCCATGATACTAACATTACTGTTGTTTCTGTTAATGTAATTACCGTTAGTACTGTTCCTATCCAAGGTAGTACGTCATTGCTGTTTCTGTCCATGATACTAACGTTACTGCTGTTTCTGTCAATGATACTTACGTTACTGCTGTTTCTGTCTATACAACTACAATTACTACTGGTCCTGTCCATGATACTAACGTAACTGCTGTTTCTGTCTCTACTACTACCGTTACTACTGGTCCTGTCCATATAACTAACGTAACTGCTGTTTCTGTCTAACTACTACCGTCACTACTGCTCCTGTTCATGATACTAACGTAACTGCTGTTTATGTCTATACTATTATAGTTACTGCTGTTTCTGTCTATACTACTACCGTTACTACTGGTCCTGTCCATGATACTATGTTACTGCTGTTTCTGTCTATACTACTACCGTTACTGCTGTTTCTGTCTATACTACAACCGTTAGTACTGGTCCTATTCATGATACTAACGTTACTGCTGTTTCTGTCTACATTACTATTGTATTAAAATTCACTATATTTCTACTGAAAAACATGTGTGTCCGTTCAGATTTTATTTTGCGTCCCTCTAAAGTGGTATTCTGGATCCGCTCCTGTGTATAACGGATCAAACTGAAATCAAAATTAAATCACGTGACTCATTTAAAACGTCACAAAATATGTTGCACTTTTATTAAGCTGGAAATTTATTTTAGTCTTACCTTGTTGCGTAGCCCAAGTTAGGAAATCCCTTTTAATATATTATTTTACCATGTTTACTTAGATTTATTTTTGACAATACGCTGTCAGTAAGTATATATTGGTAGATTACAATGTGTGGTACAATTTGTATAGAATAATATTACCTTTCATATTTGCTTGTGATACTACAATAAAACGCATTACCCCCATTCTAGTCCAATGCACACAACTATTGCAAAAACGTAAATCTAAGTTCATCGGTACAATGATATATAATCCGTTTATAACCCATTGGCTTTTATTCTAAAGGTCAATAAATAGATAGTTCTGATTGGGTTCATGCAATACCTTGCTCGAGTAATTTCCCTTTAATATGCATTCAAACAAGGGCTGTTGAATAAGTTTGAACATCCTGATGTACATGTACGTATATTAATATATGATATTAGAATTTACTTAAAAAATAAGATTTTTTTTTCAATCTATTCTGTTCATGAAGAATTATACAACACACCTGACGTACCAAGACCCCCTTGCGCCGGCTTTAGACGTATTCAATTTTGAGTAACCTGAATGTGGCCCATGATGCTGAGGAATCATATATAATAACAACACGGGTTCAAATCATTAATATCTAATAGATTCTGAAGAATACCTTTGAAACAAAGAACAAAAAGACGTACTAGCAGAATAAGGTTATTGAACTTGCACTCAGGCAGGTAAACAAATTCAAATAATGAGTGAATGTTATGAAGTGCAGTATATCACATACATAGGAGATCATAGAATGTATAATTTATGATAGAAATTGAAAACTATAAACTAGCAACTCAAGAAAATATAATATAAAATGTATTGAACGGAAACAAATTCAAATCTGCATTATCTCTCTATCGTAGTTCTCCCATAAAACCTTTAACATTTTAAAATACACTAAATTAATAATAATATACAAATTGAATGTTGTATGCAAATACCTATAGATAATATGAACAAAGTAAAGAGATGTTTACATTGTACAAAGGGCTTGAACACTAAACTGTTTCCCCTTTAACAGAGTTTGAAGTACTGAATGGTTTGACTAAATATCTCAAACTTACATTTTCATTTTTTCCTCTTAAGAACCGGTTAACCAAGTTTTTTCATATTAGTAACAGACTGCAATTTGTCAATTATTTAAAGGGGCCATGGATGGAAACTTTGACTTTCTCCTAAGGATACTATGAAAAACGTTTTATTTTCTGTATCCAATTGTGCAAATATATTTCAATTTGAGATCTGAAGCATCATCTAGTCATACCTAAAAATAATTGCTCCAATAAGGAGGATTGCATTTCCATAAGGTATAGCGGTCCCAAACTGGTTAAAATTGAGAATTTTCAAAAAGTTACAAACCAACAAGAAGTTCTGTCGAATGTGTATATAAGATGGTATGAAATGATTAAAAGTGTGAAATTAAAAAGGAACCGTCTTCTCGAAATGATCAGTCCAATTTATTCATTTATGATAAATGTATCTTTATATAAGCAAGCGATTAGATATTTTACTTATTCAATGTATTGGTACGCAGTGAGATGAATTTTACTTTAACATAAGATTACTACTGGACAACAGAGTATTTTTAATTTCGCATTCATTTTTATTAATAAAAGTTAAATTTGAGATCTAATGTATTGGCTGATCATAACAAATCCCACACAAAGTTAGTGGTGTCACTGTATATGTTTCAACATATTTAATATAAAACAAGCATGTCACAATACCATATTTAAAGAAACACAAGGTATATATCATATTGAACATATTTGTTCCATTGACAATTGTAGTCGCAATAAACCAAACACATCCAAATGAACTAAAGCATTTTACAAAATAAGATGCCTCGGTACGGAGTTAGGTGCTATTTGCGGTAATAGAAATATGAGTAAACGTCAAAAGTCAATTCAGAAAAAAAAAATCATAATCAGATGTAAATGGAGGAATTAAACGTTTGGGAAAGCCAATTACGAAAGAGAAAAAAAATGTAAATACTTATACTACTGCGTATTTGTAAATGGGTATCACAAATTCGATTGGACATTATCTGTAAGTTGTGGTGAAAAAAACAACATTATTTTGAGAAAAGTATCTACAGGTTAGAATTTCTTAGAAGATCCAGTACAGACTGATGTTTTAGAGGTCATCGGTTGAAGGAGGGTATCGAGCTCGCAAACTCTATAAGAGCAGCCAACAGCATACCCACTGCACTATGAACCTACTCTTCAAGTGTTTAGATCCATACATGGGTAGGGTTAACAATCACCTATAACATCAAGATTGTATAAGAAAAGTGAAATCGGCGTACCTACTTGTGTCTAAGCTTATAAAGCCATATATTATTGTTCTGACTTAAAAGTGCTATATTAACATTAAAGTCTTTAAAAATGCGCCTTTATGCATTTACTTATCGATATAAAGAAGCTAATACATGCTGTTTCAGCGGCAAACTGTGTGGCTAATTGAAATACCTATTTGTATCGAGGCTCTCGTATTTAGTTTTCTTTTATATTTTATTTTTTATGTTGCAATGCTATAACCATATTCATTGATAGACATATTGAGTGACCCTCGGACACAAACACAGGTACGGAAGGGACACATTGCTGATTAGTTGTATTGGTTATCTTTATATACAAACAAATAATCTTTTTCAGAGCATAGCTTTTAATAACAAGGTTACAATTCAATAATTATTATAAGATAGTAACTACTTGATTAACAAGAGTTGTCGGAGGGACAGCGCGCTCGACTTTTCAAATATTTGACACAGAAGTACAAATTTGATTGAGACCGATGACAAATCCAAGCATATAAGAGTCATCTAATTTAAAAAAATTACAAAATTGAGTAGGTTTTATAACTGCATTTTTTTGGATGAAGTTTCAATCAAATACATGCAGTGACTGCTGAGTTATAAAATTTCTAAGTAAGACAAAGACCCTAATTTGCAAAAAAATCTGGCAAGAATTATCCGACTTGATTAATTTAGTTGATGTCATGACTACAAAGCCATATGTAAAGTTTCAATCAAATACATTGAGCGGTTGGTGTAATATGGACTTGATAGTACTTGCATGCAAAACTTAAACCAAAATTCTAAGTCAAAGATGGGCAATAATTTGCATTATATTTGTGCAAAAGTTATCTAACTTAGTTATTGTTGAAGAATTTATGACCAGGCGGGGCATGTGTAAAGTTTCAATCAAATACATTGAGTGGTTGGTTAGATATGGACTTGATGGTACTTGCATGCACAATTTTAATCAGAATTACTAAGTAAAACAAAGGAAGTAATTTGCATTATATTCAGGCAAAAGTTATGAAACTTAGTTATTATAGTAGGGTTGGTGACTGAGAAGGCTTGTGTAACGTTTCAAGTCAATACATGCAATGGTTACTGAGATATGGACTTGATTCCACGTGCACGCAAAACTTTAACCAGAATTTCTAAGTCAAACAAGGGCAATTATTTGTATTATATTCATGCAAGAGTTATCTAACTTAGTTATTGTAGTAGGGTTCATGATTAGGAAGGTTTGTGTTTAGTTTCAAGTTAATACATGCAATGGTTACATAGATAGGGACTTGCATGCAAAACTTTAACCAAGGTGTGACGCCGACAACGGCGCCTTGGTGAGTAGAATAGCTCTCTTTATTCTCCGAATACTCGAGCTAAAAATGCTCGCCTCTAATACAGAATAATAATAAACGATGTAGACGAAAATAATGTAAAAAAAAGTAACCATGTTTCTGTTTAATTATTTATTTATTTGCGTTATACTCGAAAGATTTGGGCTACCCTACATGTTTGAAGAAAAACACCATTTAAGATTATTGTGCGATGGCTCTTAATTGCTCAATTGTGGGTTGCAGAATAACATGTCAAGATTTTATTATTTCGAGGATCACAACCCAGACATTTATTATCTAATGAAACCTGTTCAAACCATTATCAGAGACTTTATGGCATTAAGCTGTGTATGCTCTAAGATAAGTACAACTACTTAAGTGTACATAATAAGCCTCAACATTAATTACCAGATGTCGTATTGTTTTTAGCGTCGCTTTCAACAATGTTTCCTCCCATCATAGCATGACGTTATCTACCTTAGGCGATATTCTAAGCGTTGCCACACTGGAGTATCATGCTGTAGACTCACGATATTATACCCATATAGTCCTATTATACTAAAACCAGGTGTTTCACCATCGCTATTATTAACACATAACACACGATTTTCTATATACATTTATTTCTTTCATTGTTACAACTTTCATTTTTAAATTTTAATGAATTCTATTCAACATATGTGCAGTGTCTAAAATATATGTTCCCATTTTGGTATCAGTTCCTATTTCAAACATTACCCATTATCCCGATCATATCATTCAACTCAACTTGCATTTCTACAACACCCAACCATCTAAAACTCATCTTAAAAGCTGGTCTACCTAATGCTAACTCTTCATTCTACATGACCGTCCACCTGGCCTTCCAAAATAAAACTGCCTAAATCTTTTAAAATTTGCAGCTTGCACCCGTTAATTACCGTGACAGCTCGTCAATCTCTCACATGTTGATGCATATATCTCCTGACTATTTGTATTTCTATTTCCTCAAAAATGCCCATAAACGCAGTTTATATTACTATCTTTAGTCCCGTTACATTATTTTGTGACAGGGTAATTTATCATAAGTGACCTCTGAAGTATTCCCACTTTGCACTGTAATCTCATCTTGAATGAAATATCCCACACAATTGTATATTGGGTTTAAATTTTACAATACTAAACTAACAACATATAATAATTAATAAGTGAATTGACTGACAATAACACACAGGACGACTAGATACAGCGATACGGAGTCACCGTTAGAATCGCATTGCCATAATACACACCACCAGTCAGCCATCTTCAATAACCCGATACAGTCTTTTATACGACAAATTCTAGTATTTGGTATGGATTGCTGGAGATCGAAACCACGATCTTCCGCATGCGAAGCGAACGATATGCCACTAGACTACTTCTGAGATTTACTAATACACTCTTTTTCTAGACATAGTTATATATCTACTATTTCAATATTATGGGGGATCCACCATAAAATGCAAGTACACGTACTATATTACAAATAATGTCAAATAACAGTTTAATTACGATTAAAGGTCATAACCTGGACATCAAGTTTCCGAGTTGGTCAGTTCAATTACTTGTCAGATATATTTTGAGGAGTACTGTTGTGAGAAAAGAAAAATCTAAGTTCAAAGCTAAGGGCACAATTTTAACGAATCAAGGAATAAAAGTATTCGTTTCCACAGTTATCATTCAATTTGTTCAGGTTAGTTTCGGATGTACGAAAACGGTCAATTTAAGCTTTGACCTCTCTTCACAACGAGCTCAACTAATTAGATCGATTGTGAAGAGAGCTCAGAGCTTAAATTGACCGTTCTCGATAACCAGTTATGAATGTTTTTTTGAGAGGCCATCGGGCCGAACTGCTATTGCGAGCGACTAAATCAGTATATCCACTGCACTACCACTCCGCTTAAAACCATATCTGATATATAATGGTAATACAACCACTGTCTATATCGGTCATTCATTCATTAACAGAAACTAGAACCGTAACGTCAAACACATAAGTGAAACGAAAGGGTAATAACCACAAACGGAAAAGTTTAAATTGCGTGCAGTGTGCACTTGTATAGTACACTTATGACTAACATTACTACCTTTGTTTATAAAAGGAACCATTCAGCCATATACTATGTTGTTTATATGCGCACAACCTTTATGATTAACAAACACAAACGGGGATTCCCCTACCAAGGTTTGACTCTAAAATTAGAATTAAACAAATATTAAGCAAAACGAGTTAGGCATATCGATAATTTAATTACGTTGCAAAACGCCAATACTACAATGTGTGGTTTGTCTCACAATTATTGATTTAAATCCGTATGCCATAATGGTCTTTCTAATAAAATTAAGGTATACGTATTTTGAATCGACCCCTCGATCTACCTGTTGACAAATCAGAGACAACTGTTCGGCATTTACGTCAACATTGTGTCTTCCTGATGTGTTTAGAACAGCCCTGCCAAGTGACCCGATATTCAGACGAATAAAAAAATAACATAAACAACTTTCAACAACGGAGTATTTCATTGACAGTGCAGATAGTGAATATCATTGCGTTCTCGAGTTAACTAACCCAATTATACTCGTGTTAAACATTTTATAAAGACCTATACAAATGAAAATATATTAGTGCATGTGTTACCAAACGTGCCAAAAGCTTAATGATACGGTGCGTTCCAACAGCATTTATAAACGGCTCTAGATGTTCGATCCCGCCGGGTTATTTACTTCTTATGTGAAATATATGTAAGAGGTATAACATTTTAGATAAATGAGATGTATGGGACTGTTTTATGCTGTATGTTCAGTTTAAATTACTGTGTTTAAAAGTCCTTCAGTTGTAAACTGATCGGTCGGTATATGTATTAATCTTAAGTCGTAGACTAATGCTACATGTAGGTATTAGTTGTAGACTGATCCGTTAGGTATATGTATTGGTCGTAAGTTGTAAATTGACCGTTAGGTATATACACTGATATTTAGTTGTAGATTGATCTGTTAGGTATATGCATTTGTCTTAAGGTGTTGACAGATCCATTAAGTATATGCATTTGTCTTAGGTTTTATACTGATCCGTTAGGTATATGCATTGTTCTTAAGTTGTAGAATAATGTTAGATATGCTCGTTATCATTAAATGATAAAATAATGTTAAATCGGTCCAATCAGAATAGCTGAGATTACTGAGGGTCAGATAAACGCGTTATATTTAAATAACGGGTGCTTATACATAAGGCAATTATAGTCAATACTGGATTGCACAAAGTCACTTTATGTTACATTAAATTTGACAAAATAAATATTAGAGCATTTAACTGATGCAAACAAGATATGAATAAATAGTACAACATGGATATATGATATAAAAGTACAACACAAATATATGATATGATAGTATATGTACAACACAAATATATGATATGATAGTACAACACGGATATATGGTAAAATAGAACAACACGGGTATATCATATAATAGTACTCAGGGTTATATGATATAATAGTAAAACTCTGGTATATATTATATAATAGTACGACAGGGATTTATGGTATAATAATACAAAACTTGTATATAGTTCAGCACGGGTATATAATATAATAGTTGAGGACGGTTAAAGTTATACTACTTGAGCACGAGTTTATGTTATAATTGTACAACACGTGTATATAGTGCAGCACGGGTATATAATATAATAGATAAGCACAGGTTTAAGTTATACTAGTTGAGCACGAGTTTATGATATAATTGCACAACACGGGTATATAGTGCAGCACGGGTATATAATATAATAGTTGGGCACGGGTTTAAGTTATACATGTGCTAGTTGAGCACGAGTTTATGATATAATAGTACAAAACGGGTATATAGTGCAGCACGAGTATATAATATTATAGTTGAGCACGGGTTTAAGTTATACTAGTTGAGCACGAGTTTATGATATTATAGTACAACACGGGTATAAAGTGCAGCACGGATATATAATATAATAGTTGAGCACAGGTTTATGTTATACTAGTTGAGCACGAGTTTTTTTATATAATAGTACAAAACGGGTATATAGTTATAATATTATAGTTCAGCACGGGTTTAAGTTAAACTAGTTGAGCACGAGTGTATTATAAAATAGTTCAACACGGGTATATAGTGCAGCACGGGTATATAATATAATAGTTGAGCACGGGTTTATGTTATACAAATTGAGTACGAGTTTTTTATATAATAGTACAAAACGGGTAAATAGTGCAGCACAGGTATATAATATAATAGTTGAGCACGGGTTTCAGTTATGCATGTACTAGTTGAGCACGAGTTTATGATATAATAGTACAAAACGGGTATATAGTGCAGCACGGGTATATAATATAATAGTTGAGCACGGGTTTAAGTTATACTAGTTGAGCAAGAGTTTATGATATAAAAGTACAACATTGGTATAAAGTGCAGCACGGATATATAATATAATAGTTGAGCACGGGTTTATGTTATACTAGTTGAGCACGAGTTTTTTATATAATAGTACAACACGGGTATATAGTGCATCACAGGTATATAATATTATAGTTAAGCACGGGTTTAAGTTATACCAGTTGAGCACGAGTTTATAATAAAATAGTACAACACGGGTATATAGTGCAGCACGGGTATATAATATTATAGTTGAGAACGGGTTTAAGTTATACTAGTTGAGCACGTGTTTATTATTAAATAGTACATTACGGGTGTATAGTGCAGCACGGGTATATAGTATAATAATTGAGGACGGGTTTGAGTTATAGTAGTTGAGCACGAGTTTATGATATAATAGTACACAACGGATATAACGTGCAGCACGGGTATATAGAATAATAGTTGAGCACGGAATGAAGTTATACTAGATGACCACGAGTTTATGATATAATAGAACACAACGGATATATAGTGCAGCACGGGTATATAGTATAATAGTTGAGCACGGAATTAAGTTATACTAGTTGAGCACGAGTTTATGATATAATAGTACAAAACGGATATATAGTGCAGCACGGGTATATAGTATAATAGTTGAGCACGGGTTTAAGTTTTACTAGTTGAGCACGAGTTTATGATATAACTGTACAACACGGTTATATAGTGCAGCACAGGTATATAGCATAAAAGTTGGACACGGGTTTAAGTTATACTAGTTGAACACGAGTTTATGATATAATTGTACAACACGAGTATATAGTGCAGCACGGGTATATAATATAATAGTTGAGCACGGGTTTAAATTATACTTGCTGAGCACGAGATTTGATATAATAGTACAAAACGGGTATATATTGCAGTACGGGTATATAATATAATAGTTGAGCACATGTTTAAGTTATACTACTTGAGCACGAGTTTTGATATAATAGTACAAAACGGGTATATAGTGCAGAACGGGTATATAGTATAATAGTTGAACACGGGTTTAAGTTATACTAATTGAGCACGAGTTTTGATATAATAGTACAAAACGGGTATGTAGTGCAGCACGGGTATATAGTATAATAGTTGAGCACGGCTTTAAGTTATACTAGTTGAGCACGAGTTTTGATATAATAGTACACAATGGGTATATAATGCAGCACAGGTATATAGTATAATAGTTGAGCACGGGGTTAAGTTATACTAGTTGAACATTAGTTTTGATATAAGAGTACATACGGGTATATAGTGCAGCACGGGTATATAGTATAATAGTTGAGCACGGGTTTAAGTTATACTAGTTGAACACGAGTTTTGATATAAGAGTACAAAACGGGTATATAATGCAGCACAGGTATATAGTATAATAGTTGAGCACGGGTTTAAGTTATACTAGTTGAACACGAGTTTTGATATAAGAGTACAAAACGGGTATATAGTGCAGCATAGGTATATAGTATAATAGTTGAGCACGGGTTTAAGTTATACTAGCTGTACACGAGTTTATGATATAATTGTACAGCACGGGTATATAGTGCAGCACGGGTATATAGTGCAGCACGGGTATATAATATAATAGTTGAGCACGGGTTTAAGTTATACTAGTTGAACACGAGTTTTGATATAAGAGTACAAAACGGGTATATAGTGCAGCACAGGTATATAGTATAATAGTTGAGCACGGGTTTAATTTATACTAGCTGAACACGAGTTTATGATATATTTGTACAGCACGGGTATATATTGCAGCACGGGTATACATAATGATAGTTCAGCAAGGGTTTATGATATAATATTACAACACTGGTATACGGTTAAATCATATATGACATTCATGATAGTGTCACTACAAAATCAGGGGAATACTAATGTAGCGTGGCAATGAAAACTTAACCCCTCAGACTATTAAGTGTAATTTATTCTTATTGATTATGAAATCAACTTCAAGATATAATTTGCAAATTCAATTCACTACATACAGCACATACATTCATTTAATAAATTAATTTAATTATAAAAAATCACCGATTTACAAAAATAAAAATATACGCCTAACGTATCGTCATGATTGGATGTTTATAAAGCGTTAACATAAATGTAATATTCCATGTTTGGAGATTATACAAATATCAGATATATCTGTTTACACACATAAAAATTATACCTTAAATACAATCATAGTATTGCGTCGGTTGATGAAATAACACAAAGAATAAGACAAAGCGGTGTTACTCATCAGAAATGTAAACCACAGAAGTGAAATCTTACAATTATAGTACACGTGCCTTGCAATTACGAAATCAATGATATACATTTTTGTTTGATAAATAATTGCTTGAATGGGGTTGTAGAGTTTGTCCTTTGGCAAATATTTCATTAATATCAAGTATCTATTTCTTTCTAGATTTACATTTCTAAAATAAAATTAAAACCGCTAGTAAATATGATTAGGTTTGAAACTTTATTTGGTTAAAAAGTATGAAAATAGTTCGGAATAGTTAATAAGTATAAATGATTGAAATTATTTATACATTTATAAAACTATGAATGACTTTAGGAAAAACGTTATAGTTAAATATGTGCGGATCAGAGTGCATAAAAAAGTAAATCCTACAACAATTAACATATATCCTCTAAACTAGCGGCAAAGTGCGTGATCATGTAATAGAGCATCAGACCCAGGATTGGACGGTCGTGGGTTCGATTCTCCGCTGAAAGTATGCGTAGTGTCCTTGAGCAAGACACTTTATTCGCCTATGATTAATAACAGCATGCATAAACAATTCACTTGCTGTTTATATTTTTTTTTTTCATTTTGATATTTTAAATGTGGTGATCTGAAAATGAAATATAAATATGTTATATTTTTACACCAAGGTTTACCAGGAGCTCTTGTTTAATTACTGTTTCAGTTAATTAATAACCATAGACTTGTAATATCTTAAAACATGGATTAAAATAAAAACCGGATTAAATATTTTCTAATATAAAGTCACATGATATGAACTACCATACAGGTAAACATAAATATTACATTAGCTATAAATAGATATTTACCGACATTAAGTAGCACACCTGCACACTATTCGTATTATACAATGAAGAGCTAAAATATTGCATGCGCTATTATATGGCGGAATTGTGGTAACAGATAGTCTCGTTGTGCTGTACAATCAGATCATACAGATGCATTAAAACACACACACATACACACTACAAAACAAAATCATTGCCTTGATTTGTTCTTTGAAGAAGATCTGTTCAATGAAAGTTTAGGTAATAAATGTCTATTGTGCTTTAAAATACTGTCTACCGTTAAACTAATCGTTAATATTGTGTTTAACACAATACATTGGCAACTGTTACACATGACAATGAAGGAGTAGTAAACTTGAGTTGATATCAGCATTTAATTAAGTTTTCGCAACTTAATGTTCAACTGGAACAGTAGTTTATATTTCAAACAACAAGAGCCATTTGCATTTACTTCTCCATTCTTCTCCATTCTTCTTTGAGCTATAAGTATATGCCAAAACCTAAGGTCTTCGTTTGGTATCCCATGCTTCTTTTGTACCCGTCGGACTAGTGCTGAATATTATCAATAAAAACAAAATGAGAACTGTCTGGAGACTCTGCATGTATCTATATCATGTAAAAAACGATTAAAACCAGTCTAACGCTTACATGTCCTATATTGATAAAACATAAATTTGGTTTCATTGCAACCATGTCAACAAAAACAAAAAACTGTATCATTTGCTTTCTTAACATCACAACTAAAGGGTACCAAATAGTATTTCAGAACATGGAAACATTGACACCAATCGACACCGGTACTGCTTCAATCGATCCAGAAATGATCTATATTGTATATACAAATCATATCATTAAGTTAAATAACAGTACCAAATTATATAGCCACAACAAAACATAATATTTTGATACGTTTACTCCATAATATGAAGATGCTGTAGATATTGATAAAGAAATGTCATACTGTAAATGCCATAACGTATAGCTATTTATATAACATGTGATTAAAAACAGTCACATACGTATATTTGTCAAATGCATTAACGTATACCGCAGGCAAATACTGTGATGGCCAATGTATTAATATACTTAATAAAATGATTCAGCAACCATAAACATGTACTATTAAGTAATATCAAACAGACAAAATGCACCATGGTTATATTTGTTGATTGATAAGTATTACTACTTATTTTACATAATAGTGTCCTTTCGTGTGTGTGCACTACACCAATTTCCTCAGCATTACCGGATAAACGTTATAATAAAACAAAACAACACCAAAAGCAAGGACTGAGAAGAACAAATAAACTCAGTGGCATTTAAGAAATATGCCTTCGTGAAATTTTATCAATACTGCTCCCATTGCGTGAGCTTATAAAACAAAATTGTTTAATTTGTCATGTTGTATGTATTGAGATAACAGCCTCAAAACACTGTCCAAGCTATGTCAAAGCCAAAAAGTGTTATCCGCCACATTCTATAAAACAAAAAGCAAAGACGTTAATGCGTTTAACAAACACACGTTTGCTGATCTTATATAATCACATGAATGTTACACATCTATAGCGTATGTCAGTTGCGGTATGTTGAAAGAAAGCATGGTCAAATGATGATCTATTCATTTTAAGTGAAATCATTAAGTTTAATCGCCTTTATACGACGTGAATTGAATTGTCGAGGGTTTGAAGAACATATGAGATGAACATAGACGTACACAAGTGAAAGGGATGTCTGTCAAATACCACGTATTACGAATGAGAATGAATAAATATCTTAATAAAGTTCGAAGTTTTGGTAGGTATTCACCCTTCATAAAAATCAGGTGTGTTGTATCTTTATTATATACACAAATTAAGTCGTACTAAATAATTATCCGAGTACATTCAATTACTGTTTGATTTTCATCAATAAATAGGAAATAAAAGACACGTTTAAACAATCGAAATATACAGCGTGGAGACCTATGTGTAATATTACTTATTTTCGCCAAGTCATTTTTAGTTTTTCAGACAGTACTAAATAGCGGCAAATAGTACCGTGTATAATGATTTAACTATTACACACACAACTTCAAAAGATTAACCGAAATGCGTCCGTTACAGCGAATGTATAATTTTCGTCGAAACCTGTGGGAAACGTGTTACTTCGAAGAAACGTTTTGGCGACGTTTGACAATGATAATTTTAACATATTACAATTTAAACACCATTTAGATTTGGCTTCGTCTTATATTCATTGTAGAAAAATATAGTTAAATTTTGACAATTTAACCTTCTTTGACATCGAGACAAAATCCAACGTTATTAAGGATATAAACGATATAAATGACGCGGATAATTACATTATGGGATTTCTAACCAACTGTTTCAGGGACGTGGTTGTTATGTTTCCGTCTGTTTTTAAAGCAGCTTATCTCCAACAGAAATTGTATTAAGTCGAGAAAAATATGCAGCCAATACGGGACTCGAATACGGGACTTTTCACATACAGAGCGAATGCTCTATCGATTGAGCTAAACGGACCGCTATAGGATAGTTTGTTGTCACCCACGTGCCTACAGTCGTGCCTTCATCGCGTATTAGGAAAGAGTTTCAAATGTGCTACACCTTGTTATGCGAATGTTCATGGCGTTACTAAAACAGTCGATATCAAAGAAAACAATAAGGCTCTCACAGTCTTGACCACTTTGTTTTGAAGGTTTTTATGCCACAAGGCTTTGCCGGACAGTATGCTTGTAAATTAAAGCCAGAGAACACTACAATAATATCACATATGCTACTGATAGTTTAATATTCCACCTGTGTATACATTAACAAGATTGAAAAACCGGTGTTTAATATTAAGTTCAGTGTGCGAATCGGATGATGTGTTAATGATACTAAAGTATATTTGCCCTTGTCAGCATTTTCGTGCCAAATATTAGTACAAGTCTCAGGTAAAATGGTTAAGTACTACAATAATTGTATTTCCGTCCTGATTACATTATGTAGGTTAACAATACTATAATAACACATAGAACATATATGCTATATAATGATTATTCAGTACAGCACACCAGGTGAATTAAGATAAGGGTTTAGCATTTTCTACTTTCTAGTAATATGCCGGAATAAACATTATCTACCAGGAACGTATGGATCGAACATACAATGTGTAAGAGCCCATTCAACACACAATAACAAAACAATTAAAGAAGAAAAAAACTACGTTTACCTTGTAAATAAAAGTGTGAAACTATCACTACCTGTTGTGGTATGAATATTGTTGAACATCGGCTGTTTCCCTATGTTTTCTGAAAGAACAAAATCAGCAAACATGTGTAGACATTTATGTAGGGGTCTCAGTAGACGAGTTGTCTCGGGTACCGTCCCAAGATCAATTATTGCTCACCACGAAGGTCATAGGTTCGAGTCCCGCCCGCTCCAAACACTGTTTGTGAGAACGTTTCTTGTTACTTGCTGAAGAATGGTGTTTCTACCCAGATTCATGTTGAGATTTTTCTCAACATATAAAACTGGATATGCCATATATAACCTGAAACGTGTTGAAAAGGGATTTAAACCCCAATAAAGAAATTAAATTTATTTGTGACATGCATAAGTGGATCGACTGCTACGGAATTCAGTTAAAGGAAATCAACTTTAGCAGGAAAATACTATTGTTATATATATGCATGTACACACGTTTTATGTTACCAAGACGAAGAAAACCGAACCGTGTATATTTAGTTGATAATCACTGCTGTTTTATTTTTTGTATACACATATACTTATAGCATTTCCTTAGAAATATCGGACTCGAAAAAGTCGAGCAATCCCCGACTCTAATACGTCGGCTTACACTTATCATTACATTCCATTGTTATCCTTACCGTCTCCAGTTGCCTTATAATATATATTAATTGATTAACTATTAAGCGTCATTTTTATGCCATCGAGGGCTAACAGACGATCAGCTAACCACTGTTTCCTGGGATCCTGAAAGGTTAACCAGCATTTGCAGCACACCCCATCTCCGCAAGTAACTGATAACTTTTCCACTTGATTCAGCGGTGAGAAACGAATGCTAATGAGACAAAATGTCGGAAATCAATTATCACGGAGACTGTTGCCGGGCGGGGATTCGAACTCACGGCCCATAGATCGATAGTCAGACGCTTAACCGACTGAGTTAAACGGGCCCGACGCACATTTTCAGGGTTTATGGGCTAAGGATATAAATGATGTGAATGAATATAATGACTTTGTGTCAACCAGTCAAAGCAATAACTATTTTTGCTAACACTGTACTAAAGCTCAATTCTTAATATTAACTCTTTAAGATCAGTGCAACTGATTGATATTTACAGACATGAGTGGTTGATATAAGCGATTAACACACATCTTATTCCAGAAAGCCATATATTGTTTAAAAAACATAATTGTATCTGGTTGGTGATTTGGATATTAATATATATGTATTTTAATATATAACAATATGAGACCTATGTAAACGTAACGCTATTTCTTTATTAGCATGTGCTCGATTTGCGATCTCTTATTTCATTCTTCATGTATGAATGCGCATAAATGGCTACAAATCATCGCGTCATTTAAATGATAATAAAGATTATGTAAAGTATGTCATGAAGTCTGACCAAGTTCAACAAGTAGCGTGTTAAGTCGATATGTTAATGTTTACAATTACAGTATTATATTATCTTATGAGTTATAACTATAAGTCCGTAAATAACATATTGTGTTTGGCATTAGTGTAAATAAATGATGATAACCGGTTTTGTTAATATAAAATAAACAAAACTAGCATCATGTTAATTATAATATAGTTAACATATGTATTTTTATATATTACAATGATTAGCTGATGTTTTATTGTATAACTTAATGTGTGATTTGAACGTTATGTTAATGATTATCTTTGCATGTACTCTCGTACCCAATATCAACACTTGTTAAACTGGCAAAATACTACAGCTACTCTACTCGGCCTTATAACAAAACAAACAACAATACATTAAATATGCATACTGGACAAAATATCTAACCGGCCATTGCTATGTTGTACAATAGAAAAAAAAAAAAAAACCAGTACACGCAACACAGTTTAAAATCATGTTTTAATACAGTCCCTATGTTAATGTTCTCAGAAAGTTACATAGACAAAAACGAACGTGTTATAAGATTATAACAACTGATTAACTATTGCCACCCTCATAACAATGTACACGCCAGTGACACCTCGTATGGAGCCATCCTGTGGTAACAACCCTTGTCTGAGTCGTTGATCAGCATTCTGTTGTTGGGGTAGCTGTTTTTGCCGTTTGGATTGACCAAACAGGGAATTGCAATAGATACTGTAACTGATGTTGTGACTCTTTGTTATGAGGGTGACATTGATTACCATGACTATATCGTACATCAGACCTCAAGCATGATAAAAGTATGTTTAGCATTTTCAACATGCTTATGCCAGAACGAAATTGTTCATTCTAACCGGAACGTATGGATGAAATATAGAATGAGTGAGAGTCTATACAAAACAAAAGAAAGGAAACAAAAAAGCACAGTCATGTGAATATAATTGTAGAAATAGCATTACCTACTGTAGCCTTAACTAGTTATTTTATCTAGATTTCTATCAGTTTTTTTTCTTAAAGAATAATAAACCAAACATACATGTATTTAGAAATTATATTTTACCATGCATAAGTTCGTGAGCTGCTAAATAGCGTTTCAATAGGTATTTAAATATTTTTGTAACATAACATTATAATATCTTATGAGTTACCAGTATATGTATTTGATTTGCAAGTAACATATTATATTTGACAAAACGGCATATACGGTATATACTTGATATATAAAGATTTTACTTTCAACGTAGCCTTATACTAGCTTTGTGTAGAAAGACAATACAATAATTTTCATTGAAAATGAAAGGGATTCTCATAACAGTGTGTATCATACAAGAATGTTATCATATGCGTATCATAGCAAACTACACACACACATATCGTATGACAATAAGATTTAAATTCTGTGTGCCCATGTAAGCTACAATGTAGCAAAAACTTGACTTATCATGTAATATAAAACAGTATTATATATCGCTTTATATGATATATTATCGTATCAATGGTATTTGCTATAAGTTTATAATGCAGAAAGATTACCAAAAGTATGTTTTGTTTACAATTGTCTTATCTGGATTTTTTATTAGATTTCATTTTTGCTTTCTCCGTCCTGTTCTTTATCAGATCTGAAAAATGAAAGCAAATGTATAAACTTAGTTAAAAAAGCATAAAACATACTTTTTGAACATTTCACCTTATCTAAACGATATGTCTTCAATTTTATTTGAAGTTGTTACATTGTGTATTATTTGTTACTACTTTCAGCTATTTGTTAAGTTCTCATTGATGTGTTTAACAGACAACCTTTGTAAATATAATACTAGATATAAGTATATTGTTCCGTTATAATATTTTAAGTGGTGTTGCGATCTGAAAATTATGTTTATGGTTTGAAATTCAATTCGCAAATTGCATCACAAAAAATGCTTTTAATATAATTTATGTAAAAGAAAATGATTGAAACTAAAATGGTATTGTTTCATTTGGTTGATTGTTTTTTCATCTTGGATCATTGAATTTAGTGGAATCCGTTGATGTAGTTTAGGTAGTTGAAAAATATAATATATTTAAACCGTGTAATCAGTTACTAAGTATCAATACGCTCATTTGGTACGTTTCGTTACATGTACAATTAGCAACGTACAGTTGTAAGTTACATTTAAACCATGCAAAACGTACCTATTATATTGTTCTACATGTAAAGGATAACGTACACACCTAATATAGTGTTCTACATGTACAGGATAACGTTCACATCTAATGTAGTGTTTTTCAGGTAAAGGATAACGTACAAACCTAATATAGTATTCTACAGGTAATGTAGTGTTCTACATATAAATGATAACGTTCACATCCACTATACGAGTGTGTTCTACTGGTAAAAGATAACATACCCACATAATATAGTGTTCTTCAGGTAAGGGATAACGTACATATCTAAAATAGTGTTCTACCTGTAAAGGATAACGTACACACCTAATATAGTGTTCTACATGTACAGGATAACGTTCACATCTAATGTAGTGTTTTTCAGGTAAAGGATAACGTACAAACCTAATATAGTATTCTACAGGTAATGTAGTGTTCTACATATAAATGATAACGTTCACATCCACTATACGAGTGTGTTCTACTGGTAAAAGATAACATACCCACATAATATAGTGTTCTTCAGGTAAGGGATAACGTACATATCTAAAATAGTGTTCTACCTGTAAAGGATAACGTGCACACCTAATATAGTGTTCTTAATGTAATGATAACATACACACCTCATACAGGGTTGTACATGTAAAGGATAACGTACACACCTAATATAGTATTCAACATATAAATGATAACTTACACACTTAATATAGTGTTCTACCTGTAAATGAAAACATACACACCTAAAGTACTGATCTTATATAATGTACTGTTCTACAGGTAAAGGATAACGTTCAGTCTCAATAAAGTATTCTACAGGTAAAAGATAGCGTACACACCTAATTTTGTGTTTTCAGGTAAAGGATAATGTACATACCTAATATAGTGTTCTATATGTAAAGGATAACGTGCCCACCTAATATAGTGTTCTACAGGTAACGATAATGTACACACCTAATATAGGGTCCTACATATAAAATATAACTTACACACCTAATATTGTGTTGTACCTGTAAAGGAAAACGTACATACCTAATATAGTGTTCTACAGGTAAAATATAACGTACAATCTAATATAATGTTCTTCAGATAAAGGATAACGTACATACCTTATATAGTGTTCTATATGTAACGTATAACGTATACACCTAATATAGGGTTCTACACGTTTACGATAACTTAAACACATAATATAGCGTTCTTCAGGTAAAACATAACGTACACACCAAATATAGTGTTCTTCAGGTAAAGGATAACGTATAACGTACACACCTAATATAGTGTTCTACATGTAAAGGATAACGTTCACACCTAATAGAGTGTTCTTTATGTAGAGGGTAACATACACTCCAAATATAGTGTTCTTCATGTAAAGTATAACTTACGTATCTAATATAGTGTTCTACACGTACAGGATACTGTACACACCTAATATAGTGTTCTTCAGGTAAAGGATAACGTTAACACCTTATATATTTTTCTACATGTAAAGGTTAACGTACATACCTAATATAGTTTTCTACATCTAAAGATTAACGTACATACTTAATTTAGTGATCTACATGTAAAGGATACCGTACATACCTAATAAAGTTTTCAACATGTTAAAGATAACGTTCATACCTAATATAGTGTTCTGCATGTAAAGTTTAAACTACTGATCTTATATAATGTATTGTTCTACAGGTAAAGGATAACGTTCAGTCTCAATGTAGTGTTCTACATGTAAAAGTTAACGTACATATCTAATATAGTGTTCTCCAGGTAAAGAAAATATTCACACCTAATAAATTGTTCTATATGTAAAGGAAAACGTACATACATGTACCTAATAGAGTGTTCTACATGTGGATAATAACGTACACTCCTAATATAGAATTATACATGTAAATGTTGACGTGCATACCTATTATAGAGTTCTACAGTTGAAGGATATCGTGCACTCCTTGTATAGTATTCTACATGTAAAAGTTAACGTACATACCTAATATAGTGTTCTACATGTAAAGTATAACTTACACACCTAATATAGTGTTCTACAGGTTAAGATAACGTACACACCTAATAGAGTGTTCTTCATGTAAATGATAACGTACAATTATATATATTGTTCTATATGTAAAGGATAACGTATGTACTTAATATAGGGTCGACAAGTAAAGGATAATGTACACACCTAATATAGTGTTTTACAGGTAAAGGAAAACGTACACACCTAATAAAGTGCTCTACAGGTTAAGGATTACATACAAACCTCATAAAGTGTTATACAAGTAAAGGATAACGTACATACGTAATATAGAGTTCTACATGTGAAAGATATCGTACACACCTAATATAGAGTTCTACATTTAAAGGAAAACGTACACACCTAATAAAGTGTTCTAAAGGTAAAGGATTACGTACAAACTTCATAAAATGTTCTACAGATAAAAATAACGTACACACCTAATGTAGTGTTCTACATAAAAAGGATAACGCACACACCTAATATAATGTTCTACCTGTAAAGATAAACGTACACATCTAATATAGTGTTCTACAGGTAAAGGATAACATTCACACCTAATATAGTGTTTTACAGGTAAAGGATAACGTACATACCTAAAGTCCGATACTATTTTTTACTATAAACAATGAAGGACGATTTAGTTTAATCTTCATAAAATCAATAACCGTTTAAAATTCTAATATAGTGTTCTACAACTGAAGGCTTAAGTACACACCTAATATAGTGTTATGCATGTAAAGGATAATGTACACACCTAATATAGTATTTTTCAGGTAAAGGATATTGTTCAAACATTATATAATGTTCTTCAGGTAAACGATAACGTACACTCATAATATATTGTTCTACAAGTAAAGGTTAACGAACATTCCTAATATAGTGTTCTACAACTGAAGGCTTACGTACATACCTAATATAGTGTTCTGCATGTAAAGGATACCGTACACACATTATATAGAGTTCTACATGTAAAGGATAACGTACTCACCTAATATAGTATTCTACACGTAAATATAACGTACATACCTAAAAAGTATTCTACATGTAAAGGATAGCGTACACTCCTAATATAGTGTTCTGCATATAAAGCATAACGTACACACCTAATATAGTGTTCTACATCTAAAGGATAACGTACATACATAATATAGTTTTCTCCATGTAAAGGATAATATACACACCTAATATAGTATTCTACATGAAAAGGATAACATTCACACCTAATATAGTGTTTTACATGTAAAGTATAACTTACACACCTAATATAGTGTTCTACATGTAAAGGATAACGTACATACATAATATGGTTTTCTCCATGTAAAGGATAACGTTTGCACCTAATATAGTGTTCTACGTGAAAAGGATAACGTACACACCTAATATAGTGTCCTACAACTTAAGGATAACGTACATACATTATATTGTTTTCTCCATGTAAAGGATAACATACGCACCTAATATAGTGTTTTACATGAAAAGGATAACATTCACACCTAATATAGTGTTTTACAGGTAAAGGATAACGTACATACCTAAAATCCGATACTATTTTTACTATAAACGATGAAGGACGATTTTAGTTTAATCTTCATCAATCAATAACCGTTTAAAATTCAAATTTGTACTTATCATAAAATGTCCTTTGCAAGTTAGTTATCTTTTCATAATTTTAAATCAATTAATGTTTGGTCTCTACTTCTCTATGATCGGAGGGACGTGAGTTCTATTCTCCCCCACAAATTTGTATTGTATCCTTGAGCAAGACACGTTTTCTGTATATAATAAGTACTGGTTCTTCCCAGTAACACTCCGGGCGTGACATGTATACGCTGCAATAACTTGTTTCACAATCGCAGTCAAATAAATAAATAAAAAAAAATAAACAACTTATATTTTTCTTATGCTTTGTTGTCGTAATTATTAAACTAGTAAATGTAATTAGGAAGAGTTTGCCCAAGCTTAATTCATTTTCATCGCTATACAGTATTCGTGCTTCACCGTATGCAAACGTTACCGTGCATATAGGCGCATGTTGGGTTATCACATTTAGCATTATAAATAATCTAGGCGGATTTTACGTCAATATGTATTTAACCGTTGCGAATATTTATCTCTTGCGTGTGCATAAAACAATTTTAAAGGCTTGTTGAGGGCTCTATCTAATTCAAACAAATAGCACATTACTTCATATGTGATGTACGCAGCATATTGAAAAGTAAACAGTATTCATTTATTCCCGGTAATATTCAATATAGATGACAAACTCTTCTTATTTCATACAGTATACACATAAGTTATGTCAGTTACACTATACTAATTTAGTTTATATCGATTCGAAGAAAGCTCACAGCTTATACATGTATTAACCACTTTCTTGGTTAAACCAGTACAAGTTCTCATTCAAATTGACCCTTTTCTGAAAAGGTCAAAATTATTGATATTTGTAACTGTTGTTTATTTGTAGATTATATATGTTTTCAATCTGGCTGAATTCAGTCATTTACATTACATGTGGTTATAGGTTTCACTTAGTATTATTGCTGGATGATTAATTGAACTTGTATCATTTAAAAGTGAAATGGGCATTATCAAATAAAAGTTAATCCTGATGAAGTGATTGGCTGAATTCAGTCAAACTTTAGTTTACTCAACACGAATTACAAATGCTGCATGAAAAATCGATAATTGCCATTCCAGCTCTTCACTGGCTGAATTCAACCAAACTTTATATTTAGAATTCAGTTTGCAAATTATGCTTTTGAAGGAAACCATTTTGCTTGTTGGCTGAATTCAGTCAGTATTGGGCAACTCACAATACAACATAAAACCTACGGAAAGTTAATCGTTCTTCTGTAAAATATACTTGGCTGAATTCAGTCAATAGGATCGAATTTGATAATCAGACAATTTGTAAGCACTCTTTAAGTTTTTTTTTTTTTTTCTCAAGCGTTTACGGTTGGTGAACAACTGACGGAATGCAACAAAAATATTTTATGAATGTTTAATATATAAAATGAAATATAAACAAATGATACACTAGAACAAAATTTTATAATCCATCTTTTTATTATTTGATAATGTATGCTGCCAGTTTAAAACTGATTTTTAGCTTGTAATATAATAATATACATTATACAAAAAATCAATGTCACCAAATTGGGCTCTAATGAAATATAGCTGTTTGATTTAAATGAAGATAAAATAGTACCTAATACATATAAGCTGTACTAATGGAAAGTGATCATTGAATCAAAATATGAAGCAAGAATTTGAAATATATAAAAAACAAATATCAGAATAGAAGAGAATTATATGGTTTAATCTCTGTAGGCATATGATACTGACTTTTTTTTCAATCGCATCGGGTCGAGATTTGAATCGAACCCGCTACCTCTGGCATAAGCGGTCAACACGCTATCCACTGCACTACCGCTCTGTTATTCAAACAGTTAATTCCGTCATATTTTTATACATATATTTATCGCGTACTATGTATATACAACAAGTACAGTGTGTTGCCTTTTGACAGCTTTCGGATCGAGCTAGGGATCAAACCCGCAACTGCCAGAACTATATTCACTACACTACACTACCGCCCCCTTAAAACACCAATTGTTTAACTCGGGTAATATTTTCAGATAATAATTCAATAATATACATTGTCAGTAATGCCAATGTGTATCCTGTTGTTTGTAGTTGTTTATCGCTTCATGTTTTATTACGTCTGGTGTTGGGTTACCGATAAGCTATGCAAGCAAATCAGGATGACACGACATCAGCACATATGTCGAACTGCACTCTGTATTTTCTGAACAGATTAATCGAGGGGTCGAGTCAAAATACGTATACTCTCATTTCATTAGAAACACCAGTAAGGCATATGCAATAAAATCAACAATTGTGAGACATACTCACACGCTGCAATATCAATTTATGCATTTGGTTTTGTGTATTGGAAAGCAGTGTTTTCGACCTAGAAGATTCAGTTGATTTGTAATCGTTAAAGTTCAGTCACGTTATCAGTGAATGCATTTGCTATAAGATGTATTTTATATATAACCCGGGAAGTAAACTACGTGCAAACAAATGTAAACAGAAACCTGTATTAAATTGTGTTCTACCCCTCTTTCACAAGACGAAAGAAAAAAATAAACGAGATATATATAAATTCCACTGTTGTGAAATTAATTATCTTCCTTTAGAGAAAGATGTTCAGTTGTTCAGTAGGAGGATGCGATTGTGATAAAAAAAAAACTCGATATATTGTAATGAAACTCGTTGTATTGTATAAGTACTTGGTTTATTGTTATGAAGCATGGTGTATTGTAATGAAACTAAGTGTATTGTAATAAAACTCGATGTATTGTAATAAAACATGATGGAATATATTAAACTCGGAGAATTGCATTGAATACGAAACTCGGTGTATTGTTATCAGAAAAACGAAACTCAGTGTATTGTAATGAAACTCGATGTATTAAAATAAAGCTTGGCGTATTGTAATAAAACTCGGTATATTTTAATGAATTATGAAACTCAGTGAATTGTAATAAAATATGAAATTCGGTGTACTGTACTAAAATATGAAACTAGATATAATGTAATGAAACTCGGTGTATTGTAATGAAACTCGGTGAATTATCATGTTTCACGATGTATTGTTATAAAACTCGATGTATTGCAATGCAATTTTAAAGTAGGTGTATTGTAATGAAATATGAAACTCGGGTGTTTTGTAATGCAACACGAAACTCAATGTATTGTAATGAACTATGAAACACGGTGCATTTTAATGAAACTCGATGTATTGCAATCAAATTGGAAACTAGGCGTACTATAATGAAATATTAAATTCGTTTGTATTTTAATGAAACTCAGTGTATTGTAATAAAACTCGATGTATTATAATGAAACATGAAACTCGTTGAATTGTAATGAAAAATGAAACACGATGTATTGTAATGCAACTCGATTTATTAAAATATTAATATGAGTGTATTTTAATGGAAATTGAAACTAGGTTTATTGTTATGAAATTCAATGTATTTTAATGAAACTTGATGTATTTTATTGAAACTCGGTGAATTTTAATAAATCACAGCGTATTGTAATGAAACTCTATGTATTGTAATGAAACGCGGTGATTTTTAATATATATAAAAGTAGATGTATTGCAATGAAACGCTGTGTATTGCAATTAACTTTGGTATATTGTAATGTCACTCGATGTACTGTAATGAAACACGATGTTTTATAATGAAACTCGGTGTATTGTAAGTTAATTGAAACAAGTTGTATTGTAATGAAACTCAGCGTATTGTTATGAAACTCGATGTATTGTAATGAAATATGAAACTCGGTGTATTGTAATGCAAATTGAAACTCGGTGTATTGTAATGAAACTCAGCGTATTGTTATGAAACTCGATGTATTGTAATGAAATATGAAACTCGGTGTATTGTAATGCAAATTGAAACTCGGTGTATTGTAATGAAATAAGAAACTCGGTAGTTCTGTAAATCAACACGAAACTCGATGTATTGCTATGAACTATGAAACACGGTGCATTGTTATGACACTCAATGTATTGCAATGAAATTGGAAACTAGGTGTACTGTAATGAAATATGAAACTCGGGTGAATTATAATGAAACTCGATGTATTATAATGAAATATAAACTCGTTGAATTGTAATGAAAAATGAAACACGGTGTATTGTAATGCAGCGCGATATATTGAAATAATCTCGATGTATTGCAATAAAATATAAAACTATGTGAATTGTAATAAAATTCGATAAATTGCATTGAAATATGAAAATTGATATATTGTAATTAAACTCTGTGTGTTGTAATGAAACTCGGTGTATACTAATGAAACACGGTGTATCATGATACTACTTCAATTTTAATGAAAAATGAAACACGTTGTATTATTATGAATCACGGTGTGTTGTTATGAAACTCGAAGTATTATAACGACCTCGATGTATTGCAATTAAACTCGATTCATTAAAATATGAATATGTGTGTATTTTTATGGAAATTGAAACTAGGTTTATTGTTATGAAATTTAATGTATTGTAATGAAACTTGATGTATTTTAATAAAACTCGGTGAATTTTAATAAATCACAGCGCATTGTTATAAAACTCAGTGTATTATAATGAACTCAGTGAGTTTTAATGAATATAAAAGTAGATGTATTGCAATGAAACGCGGTGTAATGCAATAAATCTCGGTATATTGTAATGTAACTCGATGTATTGTAATGAAACGCGATGTTTTATAACGAAACTCGGTGTATTGTAAGTTAATTGAAACAAGTTGTATTGTAATGAAACTCAGTGTATTGTTATGAAACTCGATATATTGTAATGAAATATGAAACTCGATGTATTGTAATGAAATAAGAAACTCGGGTGTACTGTAATGCAACACGAAACTCGATGTATTGCTATGAACTATGAAACACGGTGCATTGTAATGACACTCGATGTATTGCAATGAAATTGGAAACTAGGTGTATTGTAATGAAATATGAAACTCGGGTGTATTATAATGAAACTCGATGTATTGTAAGGAAACTCGATGTATTATAATGAAATATAAACTCGTTGAATTGTAATGAAAAATGAAACACGGTGTATTGTAATGCAGCTTGGTATATTGAAATAAACTCGATGTATTGCAATAAAATATAAAACTATGTGTATTGTAATGAAATTCGATCAATTGCAATGAAATATGAAATTTGATAAATTATAATAAAACTCAGTGTGTTGTAATGAAACTCGGTGTATAATAATGAAACACGGTGTATTATGAAACTCCTTCAATTTTAATGAAAATGAAACGCGTTGTATCATAATGAATCACGGTGTATTGTTATGAAACTCGAAGTATTGTAACGAAACTAGATGTATTGCAATGTAACTCGATTTATTAAAATATGAATATGAATGTATTTTAATGGAAATTGAAACTAGGTTGATTGTTATGAAATTCAATGTATTGTAATGAAACTTGATGTATTATAATAAAACTCAGTTAATTTTAATAAATCACAGCGTTTTGTAATGAAACTCTGTGTATTGTAATGAAACTCGGTGAATTTTAATAGATATAAAAGTAAATGTATTGTAATGAAACGCGGTGTATTGTAAGTTAATTGAAACAAGTTGTATTGTAATGAAACTCGGTGTATTGCAATGAAACTCGATGTATTGTAATGAAATATGAAACTCGGTGTATTGTAATGCAAATTGAAACTAGGTGTTTTGTTATTAAAATCGGTGTATTGTAAGGAAACATGGTGTATTGCAGTTAAACTCGGTATATTGTAATATTACACGATGTATTGTACTGAAACTCGATATATTGTAATGAAACGTGGTGTCATATAATGGAACTCAGTGTACTGTAATAAAAATCGATGTATTCTATTAAAACACGGTGTATAGTTATTGAAGTCGGTTTATTGTAATGAAACTCGATGTATAATTATGAAACTCAGTGTACTGTAATAAAAGTCGATGTATTGTATCGAAACGCGGTGTATTGTAATAGGACTCGGTATATTTTAATGAAACTATATATGTATTGTTATGAAACACTAGGTATTATAATGAAACTCGGTGTATTGTAAGGAAACTCGGTGTATTGTAATGCAACTGGTGTATTGTAATAACATAGGAAATTTGGTGTATTGTAATTAAAATTGAAACTCGGTGTATTGTAATGCAACTCGATGTATTGTAATGAAATGTGAACATCGGTGTATTGTTATGCACAACAAAACTCGGTATAGTGTAATAAAAAAACGACGTATTGTAATGAAAAAAGAAACTGAGTGTATTGTAATGAAAAATGAAACTAGGTATAGTGTAATGGATTGAATCGCTGCTCTTATTTGTGATTTAACATACACTTCTTTTTAAATTATTATAAATACGCATGGCGATTGGTGTTGTTTTGCCCTTTGTATATTTTATATGTTTAAAACGACCACAAATTCCATTGTTATCTGTAACTGGGTTTGTTCTAATTTTTAATAAGATAAGACCTCCACTAATAACAAAACGACCGTTACAGTACACTATTTATAATACGAAACCTGGACAAATGCAGACAACAATTGTGTGTATATATAACATGCAGTCATTTCCTCAAGTGCAATATTAGATACTTGAACTGAATATGCGTTTTGCTGGTTGTTTAATGACTTGGCCATGCACACTTTATACAAACATTTATAGATTAACGACTTCGGTATGTGTTCGTGATTAATCACGCAGATACGCCGAATTTAAAATTCTATATTGCAGACATTGCACGTAAACATGTTGTCCTTGATGAGGCCCTCCCTGGGGTGTGAGTGTGTGTGGGGATGGGGGGTGGTCCCTGTTCTCTGGATCTCTTAAAGTAATGCATATTGTTCCCCAGATCTCCAAAAGTATTTGGCAAAGTTCCCCAAAAGTATGTTGTCCATTATCCCTAGATCTCTAAAAGTATTTCCACTGTTCCCTAGATCTCAAAAAGCTTTAAACATAGTTCAATAAAAGTACCAAATAGTGTTACCTTAAGTAAAACGTCTACTATAACCTTCTCTATTATTATTTACACATCATCATAATTAGCAAAATTCATGTACTGTCTTCGTTTCCTTGTTTAAAATATATATAGTCTATGGCTTGAATTTTGAGAGAAAAAAAGTTGTTGTTTTTTTAAGTTTCTTTAAAAATGGTCTTGTTAGCCCTGTGGCAGGCAGCATTTGTGGTTCAATCACGCTGGTTCAAGAACTTCAAGAGTGTGTGGTTATACAAATGCTGTGCGAGTTTGGATAAGATTCTTTACAAAATGTGGGGATGCTATAGGTTCTACAAGAAAAAGGTTGACGGATGGATGATGGACAATTTACCACGTCATACGCCTTGCTGGTCTTTAGCAAGTAGAGCCAAAGAAGATATCGATGGAAGGACAGAAGAGACAAAAAAAAAATGAACAGCTGAACCGTTAATTTACAAAAGGCAATAAATACACATAAATAATTATAAATACACATTTATAATTGACTTTATTGTGTAAACACGATCTAAAACAAAAAGTAGATGCCGGGTGGGATTGAACACCAGTCCTTACGATCCGATGATATTAACCACTGCACTATTCTGTCTTTACTCATCACTACTGTAAATATATCATTGGTCGGAATTACCATCCACAATTTATTTCGGGTATATACGATTATGGGATGAAGTTGTTCAGGGTCTCAGACTAACATGTTAAAAACCTCCAAAGCTGTTTCAAGCAGGCGACATCTCATTTTAAAAGTAAATTATGATCAAGTGTAAAAAATATACATAACATCAGTGACTTAATTACAGAGACTGACAGGCTAATAGCAATATAATGTCCACGGCACTTTTAGTATTTCTATAATAACTCTTCGAATCTTGGTCTGAATTTAACAATGTTGGTGCCAAAGTAATGCTGATACAAATGATGACCAATTCCAATTATCAAATATTTAATATTTTTATTCTGAATTTAAATTATTACGGATTGAAATAGAAATATGTTGGAATTTCACGAAACAATTATTTTTAAACATAAAAACGGTAGTCTTGATTTAACAAATACCATGTACGTTTAAACAAAACACAATAAAAATAGAAATATTAGGTAGAAAGATGAAGCAGTAAGTATTCCATCAGTGGCGAAAGTTTCATATTGATATTTGTTGAAGTCGTTTTTCTTATTTCTTATTTCAAAACATGGGCTAATAAAGAGAAAACGATACACAAAAAATGTTTAAGCGTAAAATTCTTCATTTCTTTAAATTTTAAACAGAAAAAAATAATCTCCCAATTCAAGACCTTTCTTTTGATACCATAATCACTAACGTATGTTATTTGATTCTGGAGGATGTGTGTTTCCATGATTTAGAAAACGCCACGTGATATAGTGGTAAAGCACCGAACCCGCAATCGGAGGGTCGTGGGTATTTCAATCCTTCACCACGACTATGTGTCGGTCCTTGAGCAAGACACTTTTTCCACATATGCTTAGTACTGGTTATACCCAGGAAAACTTCGAGCGTGATTTGTCTAAGTCGTAAGAACTTGTTTCAAAATCGAAGTAAAATAAATAAGTTCAAACTAAACTAAAAAAAGCCAAAATGTGCCACCTGAAATTTAGACAAGTGCCTCAAGTTGCCTATATCTGTATATATGTCTCTGATAAAATTAATCAAATTAGGTACTTGTTTTCATTAAGGAAAATAAGGCCTTTGATCCCTGGTTCTCTGAAAGTAATGGCCAATGTTCCCCAGATCTCTGAAAATAAATTGCCATGTTCTCCAGATCACCAAAACCCCCGGGAGGGCCTCCTTGATAATGTGATTTATTTCACCCACTCAAGAAGTTAACAATACACGGTAGCGACAATATCGAAATGCCTAACTGTGGACTCCTTATTTATCGCCGACCATTTCTGGGGTAGTTATAAGAATACTTTTTTCTAATAAGTGTGTATATATCTACACTGAACATATATTCAACATTAGTGTTGATCTGTTTAGCTGTTAATATGATAATGTATGTATTATACAATAACAGTTTGGCTATGAAAATGCAAGTTTATACTGTTTGGAACATAATTTGTATTCGTCATTTTGTGATGTTCCCCACCATTTCTAGTTGTTTTTAAATCGATTGAATTCTATTTTAAGAGACAGCAAAGATAGAGAAATCCCCGTATGCTTTTTTTTCGTTGATACTTAATGCAGGTCATACGAGACTGAATTTGAATCAGGATCACATGATGTTTACGAAACTCTCGTCTTAAATGGATAAACAAGTGCACAACACATGTAATCTGACCGGCATTTTAACGAGTGAATATGTTTAAAGTATTGTTATCTAAGTTCCTCCTATTACATTGTCATTGTTTGTTATACCTAATTTCATGTTACTATTTATGTTTACTGTTATCAGGGCCGTAACCAAAGTTTGATTTAACAGGAGGCACAAACCAAACCATGCTAAAGATGTCCGGGGCATGTTCCTCTGAAAACCTCTAAGCTCCTAGAATGCATTTCCTTGTGTTTTCTTGATATCTGAGATACATGTTAAGCGTTTCAAACGATAACATCATCTACATTTTATAGAGTTGTCAATGATTTACACCATTTAACCCTTACATAATTGCACATATCAACTCTAAGAAGATCTAATAAGAATCCTTATATTACCATTATATCTCCCTTTAACACGGTTTTAATCCGGTCGGTAATACAGCGGACACATGGCTAGCCACTCACGATAGAGGTGGTGGGTGCGATCCCGAAATTGACCAGAATGAATGCTCACTTTTAAATCTATGTGTCGGAAGTGGCTAATATCAGCGTCTGATTTTCTTCGCAACAGAGATAAAATAAATAAGTATAAACCCCAATTGCCTAAACCATAGCGTGGTCTGGTGGTAGAGCGTCCGACTTGCATGCGGAAGGTCGTGGTTCCACCCCCGACCGGATCATACCAAAGACCTTTAAAATGTTACTAGAAGTTTTCTTCCTTAACGCTCAGCAATTAGAGGAAAGTTCTAGGTCTTGTCAACTCGGTGTCAGTATAATGTGACTGGAATGAGTATCATACCATGTGTCATAATGTGTTATGCGGCATAATACTCCAGTCTGACAGCGCTCAGAATACTGTCTCAAGTAGACACCGTCGCGATATGACTGTACAAATTATTGAAAGCGACGCTAAACACCATATACCAAACTATAAATTGTCAAATTGGATAATAGCTGTTAAAATAGTTACCCGTGATTCGTTATAATAAAACATTATATCTCAGGTGAGACAATCTTTGTAAATGAATATAAACAACATGTTTTAAAGGTTGTACGCTGTTGTAGACAATTTACTAAGGTCTAGGGAAAGATAACATAGACAACCATTAGGCAAGGTATCTCCTCAGAAGTGTCCCTTTCTTATCTATTTTCGAGGGTTACTCTATATGTTTATCAAGGTATGTGCTTACAACACCACAACATAAATACTAGATAAATTATGACAGTTCATTGAAAAAGTTGTCACAACACCATATAATACCTTCAATGTGTAATATATATTGATGGAAACATAAAGGAGTGTTTTCAAAATATAAATATATGAGAAAATGATTGAATGATATTATAGCATTTACAATTCAGAGATAATAATAAATCGCTCGATAAACCAACAACACAAGTAGGCACATAGATACGGCTTCATTATTCCAGAATTTTTTAAAACCTACCTAATATGACTCCAAACACTTGAAAAGTAGATTGTTAATGCAGTGAATATAGTGATGGTCGCTCACGCATATTGGACGTATTGGATACCCTCCTTACAGTAGGAACGCCACTACTATATTTTTTTCGTATCCGGGACTATGTTTTGTGTTCTTGCCGGGAACTTTATGCGGAACAACTGGAAAATGTCCGCCATTTAATTAAGAAGATTTACTTTTTTAACCATCATGGCGACGATAAAATAATTCTGATTCGGTAAGTTGTAAGTAAATCATGTGTTGAGAATGCAATGGAAGTCGGTATTGAATTATTTCCGTTTTAAATTACCATCAACATAATTAGTTTAATTCATGCCAAATTAAAGATTTTGGTACATTTTACGAACAGGATAAACTCTGTTGATTTCGGCAGTCGCTGGATTTTGATAGGTTGAACACAAACAGAAAAAAGAAAGTGACACAATCATTTTAAATCATTGTGTGTGTGTGTGTGTGTGTGTGTGTGTGTGTGTGCGCGCGCGCGCGGACTTTATTTGATTTGTGCGTGATTCGACATTCTTTACATTTGTATAAAATCCAGCAAAAATGATTTTAACCCTATAAAGAAGTACAGCACTGAATATGATTTAAGTTAAGTTATATACATGTTATTGTAAATGGAATGAGTGTAACAGGAATTATTGTAAAATATTGTTTTAGCTGCATATTTGGACTGTTTTAATGACTATTCCTTTTTGGAAAATATCGTAAACGTGTCAAAGTAGAGTGCAAACATTGTTTCAAGTAGTAAAACTGTCTAGGAAAAATACATACTTGCATACAAAAGACTCATTAGTGTACCTGTTCTACCTTCAGTTCAAGCAGACATTGTAATACGAAATTAACACATTTCAACACGATTCTTAATTGAACGTTGTAACACAGTTTGATGCATTTGATTACCTAATAATTTGCATAGCATAATATAATAACAACTAGAATAGCTGAAATCCTTTTCTCTACTTTAGTACAAAATATTTTTATTTTGAATAAGCACATTTCCTGTTACATCCATTTAAGACAGTTCGAGGTGTTCCTATCGGATTTTTTTACATCTTGCGTAGATTATCAAAAATATGTACACTTATACTATGAAGGATCAGCTTTCGTTATAGTTTTTTTGTGCTTCGTAAACCCACGTTTATATCATCTACGTCGTAATGTTTAATGTTGATGTAACACAAATTATAGTTTATCTGCATGAAAGTTATAACCTTAGAAACAATTTTGAATTAATGTTAATCATTCTATTACTGAAAAAAAAAATAACAACGCGAAAATAAAAGCTGAGACTTCATACAACGAGTGTACATACTTTCGATAGTTTACGCCAGATGTCAAAAGTCCTATAGGGACACCTTAAGCTGACAAAGTAGAAGGAAAATAGAATTGTTTAACATTAAACATACTATCAATAGTAGTAGTAGTAGTAGAAGTAGTACTGTAGTAGAAGTAATGTATTAGTTAACATTTATTAATGTAATATTTATACTATTTTTCTTAGAAATATGTTATCGTTTTGTTTTATATTGTTAAATATAAATTATTTAATAAATGTTTGTACAACAAAATCACATACTACATCCACTGTTTAATCATAATATAGAATATTCTAAAACAATGTTATTTAAACAGAAATTGATCAGTAATGAAAGCATAACGGATGACTAACAATCATGCTTATCCTGTTTAAATAAACACCAGGTCAAATACAATCGATAGCAACACCATCCATCTCTCCAAATATGTTAATGAACGGTGTAATTAAGGCATTGTGTTAGATATAATTGAATCAGTGCTCTCAGCTACAGACAGTAATTGTCTATACTAGCTGTTAGATAGTACGGAAGCTTATGTAAAATAGCTAATAACAAATCTACTTATAATGCTAAATTAAGTTCTAACTTATTTATATGTTCCGATCATAAGAAAAGTAATAATACTCGAAACATTGCTCAAAGTTTCAATATGATGGCATTTTATTTCATACAAACAGTGTTATTGTGAGGGTTAAACTATTCACGGATGCTGAGGATACACCTCAATGTGGCGACAAGAATCACAATTGCTTTTGTTTAAAAAAACACTCAACGTCACGCCACGATCATTTATATTAAATATAAATCAATCTGACTGCCCGGTTAATGGAAAGATTTCTGAAATATCTATTCTTTACCCATTTAAGGTCCATCTTGACCTGTATTGCAATTAAGTTGTCTTTACTATTCCCTATAGTATGTGTTATGACTACAACTTCTACAATTAAAAACACTACATACTACTACTGCTACTACTACTACTACTTCATATACTACATGTATACCTGTTTCATGTTTTATTTTATTTCAGCAAATTTAAGATTTACCATGGGCTTGAAGTTGGTGATAATCCTTTGCTGTGTATGTGTTGTACAATCAGGTATGTAAAACTAATTTTTATTTTACATACAAACTTTTTATCTTGTGATATATAAATTCCAGTCGATAAATGTTTTTATTAAAATGTTTATATGATCTCTGTCAAAATTAAACTGTTTTCCCATGTCATTAATATGGAAAATAAATGAGCATGTGCAGTGCATCGAAATCCGCCGCTAAAATTGACAGTTGAGTATATTAACAAAATAAATTAATTAAAATAAACAAATGGTTCATGTATAAACCAAATTCTTAACTTATTTCAATGTGTTGCTAACATGAGAACAACAATTATCTAGACAACAGATGCATAATTGATTTTAAGAAAGAATAAAAATTAACAGTTTTGATTATTGTCCGTTTACAAATTACCTTTTAGAAATGTGTTTAATACATTATTTATTTACTTAACATAAATTGTTTATGTAATAAAATAACGTTTTTTGGAGGTATACAAATACGTTATAAATGTATGTTTCGTACAGTAAAAATGTTTTGTCTTACAAGCAGTGACTATAAACTCGATACAGATCCGTGATGATGTAATTCCAGTAAAGGGGTCATCTATTCAATTAATATGTAGTATAACTGTCTTCACATCTATTACAACAGTAGAATGGATTGTAACAAACACACAAGACTTCAAGATCGGCCCGGGTCCAGCAGCCTCTGTGCAATGTATTCCAAATAATTGCTTTTTGCGTGATAAAGAACACACATACACAGCTGATGCCAATCACATGTATGTGAACATAACTGGGCTCGGACAAAGTATTGATGAAAACTGGTGGACATGTAAATATGCTGACAGCAGTAAAGCGTTGGAGTTGGTGATTCACAGTGAGTAGAATAATATGTTTCTCAATTTGTCTAAATATAATAGAGAGCTCTGTATGTTACAGAACGTATTATTTTTTTTTAATTTACTATAACAACTGTCGTTTTATTTTGTTTATTACGCATACATTGCACATACCTTATTTTCAATTATTTTAAGCATAATTTTATGTTATTGTTTATTATGATAGAGTTATAAATAAGTGCTATCGTGATGGGTTGAGTAGCAATACATGGTATATGATTGAAAGATGCCATGAGAAACATTGTGCTAAATATCAAAATTGTTGTCGTCCTGTATAACATTAGTGCATTTTATAATCATAGATTGGTTATCATATGTAAAAAAACATGGTAAATAAATTAGTTATACTTGCCAACTTGTGTTGACTCCTGGCATATATTGACGTCATTAAAGATTGAAGGCTCATTACAGTTTTGTATTATCAAATTACTTTCTGTTTAAAAGTTTCTAAGATCTAATGGTATGAAACTACTATATACGTTTGATGAACATCAAATGCTATATTCACGTGTTTATCGAAGAAATGATAAAGTAAAACTGTTTGAAATTATAATTCAACTATAACTCAGAAGTGTGTTTAGTGTTGGTCAAATACAAGTTGTTAGATAGTGCATATGATTAATAACTAATCCGAGAAGACAACGTTTTGTTTAAAAACATATATACGCACGTTTTCCAACAAATTTTGGAATTTTTGTTTTGTTGTCTTTTGGGAGAAATTTGTTTTCTTGCTTTTTTGTAACGTATTGATCAGCATTCATTTCTCGGTGTGTTAGTGGCTATTATTAAACAATACATTGGGATTGTTATATTTTCCATTTGCTGTACCAACATCTATACAGTATGAGCGTGTACCAGATGGACCACAAGATCTGTCAGTCAATGCTGTGACACTGGAATGTAGAACAAACTGTGTTTACCCTGAACTAACACTTACATGGTTTTATGTTGATATGGTAAACAAACTTTAAAACCTTATTATATACAGTATAATTGTGTTCCTGGGCATTGTCGGTAAGATAGTTCCATTATAGCGTGACAAGGTTGTTAGTTCTAAGTGCTATTGGCAGACTTAAGTGGAAACCAGAACCACGATTCAGAGAGATAAGTATCGCACACCTTTACTTTTAATAAAACTATCATAATACTCGTACATTATAGTTTATGATGAAAATAATTAACCAGCTATATGTACGTTACACAACAATATAATACTTATATATGTACTCATGTCTGATTATCATTTCAGCAATTGCACTTTGCGTTAAATGTATGTATACATTTCGAATCTTCATTATTTACAATGTTTCATAGAAGTTTAGAAATTATTTGAATAAAATTGTATTAACATTGAATGGAAAATAGAGTTACACGTCAGATGTTGCATTATGTATCACACATACAGTAATTTGAAAACTTCGTCTTGTTATCTAAATCTGAAAGGCCATGTGTTTTTTTTCAGTGCATGGTTCTAGTTTTGTAACCGAATGCTCGATCGACGAATATTGCATTGGTATACTTTCATAAACTTAAGTATTAATGATGGAAATTTATTAAGTATCACATAGAAAACAACACTAAATGGTTACTAGGCAATATGTTACTACACTATCAATGTGACTTGTATAGCCTTATTGGTATTGGTTCAGTGTAATAAAATTAAACTCGATGATGCGTAAACTATACTATATGATAAGTCTTTATATGTTTAACTAATTGACATGACAAGCGATTGTGTATAACACGTTAACCAGGTAAAATATTTTTTATCAAATTTATTTAAAATGCCTAATTTCAAAATGATAGGTTTTTTTTCTTAATATACAAATATATGTTATAGCTTTAATAGCTTTGAGAATCGTTCAACAAAAAAATAATCACTTTTAAACATAATATATGATATTGTTTTTAATATATTTCTAATCAAGTTTTGGTTATGGAAACAATATATGTGTTTAGGCTGTACTAGTCTATGATATATGATCAATAATTATCATTTGCCTTTCATGTACGTGTAACTAGGATTTTATCGGTACACTCAAATTAATATATATCGATAAAATGTTTCCCCCATACCATATAAAACAACAGCTAAGGTATCACGTTTGGGTGACACGTTAAATCACATATTTTTTTTCAATTGAGATCAACGCGATTTATACGTTTTATTGGTGGCGAAATACCTCAGAATGAATCTGAGAAGAACCAACGTTCTTCCGCGAGTAATTGTCATTTTTTGTCACATACTTTTTTGAATCGAGCGAGATTCGAACCTACGACCCAAGCGGTGAGAGTAAAGTGATCTTGAGACGGCTGCTTAAAGGATTACACATGTCACAGGATATCATCTACCAGTATAAGTTATTGTTGCAATTTGCATATACATGGTTATAACTGTACGTAAGCTCAACTGGAATTTCTTGGGTTTTTTTATTAGTAAACACTGTCAGGCATTGACTTAACATCGGTACGACAAGTATTTTGTTAAGTACGAGTATGTACTTCAACAAAAAACAGAGTTTTAAGTACAACAAGAGACATATTGTTGCTAACATTCGAATTATTAACCTAACATTGATTGTATTTACCCTCTATTTATTATCACATACGACACCAATAAAACACCAATCAGTATTGAATGATACCATAGAATAAGATAACACTATTACATACTGTACTAGATATTGAATATAAACATGATTGTGTGATTAGTTATTACGGAATGTGAACTGTGTTAATAGGGTAACTCATTACAATATCAGAATACTTCGTCGGGAGATACGAGTAATAGTACAAGTAGTAGATGAACAAGCCCAGAGAGAGATTACAAATCAACACTAACCCTGGCGAGGTATACAGTATTTACCAACAACTCGGACACTACTGTCATGTTCACATGTGGGATAATATCTTTCCCGGGATTGCTCACCGAACTGTATACACCAGCTTCATTTGCAGGTCAGTGTAGCACTATTTAACAAATTACACATCTAGTTGTTTTGTAAAGCTGTCACAGAAAAAACAATTGTAAGACTTTGCATTACCCTGTGCTCGTATTAATTTAAGAGTCAGATAGCATGCTCGATGATTATTGTAAGCGTGGATCACATGTGCACTTATGTATGTTCATTGTTGTAATTAACGGTACTTGAAAAAGCTGTACGAAACATCACCGGAATAGTTAAATTGTGGTATCTTATAATGCGTGTTAAGAAACAATACTAAGCGTAAGAATAAATAAATAAAACGAAATGTTATTAATTATAAACTCATGACACATTAATTGTTTTAAATATTCCAAATCTTATACAGATTCAAATAGTTAACTAAGACAATTCAGCATGAAATCATGCACCCAGTTTAGTAGATTTATCTAAGTTATATATATTTTGTTTATACTAATCTATGTTAGCTCAATTGTGATGAAAGCTCAGAGCTTATATGAACCGCTTTCGAGTCTGTTTTCTGGGTAGAACCAGTACTGAATGTTGTTTTATGAGAAGCATCGGGTCGACAGGGGGATCAAACCTGCAACCTCTAGCGTGACAGCACTATATCAATTAGACAACCGCCACACTTCAATATATATTTGTTTTTACTTAACTAATCAAAACATTAAATAATTAAATATTACAACGTGCACATAAACGTTCATACATTGACATATTTTATATTTTCTTGTCAGTACCTACAACCACAACAACATAAGCCAACAAGACGATTTCAGGAAGTTTGATTGTTTTATCGGTGTAAAATCCGAATGTTTTACATCGGTATGGTTCAGAAAAAGCTTAATGCTTCAATTGTAGAATAAATAGATTAAACGAACATATTAAAAATGCAGTGACATTCAGTTATATATGCTAATTTAACATCAACTAAGAATTAATCTTTTTCTTTACATGTGAGAACCAAGTATGTCTCAGATTAAGGATATATATAGTTTCCCATTTATTTATGGGTGTTTGTACATTATATATATTATGAAAGGTATCAATGAAAAGTCATTATTACAAATATATCTCGATATCCGAAATGTTTATTTGTAGCATGTTTAATTTTTATCTGAATGCGTTTACTAGGCATCATCTGACTGAGTGCCGTATCTGTTTGTTTCTGTAATGAATGTCTTTAAGGCATATACATAAACATAACGGGATGTGTTCAAGTGTTATTTTCAATATTGTCTTGTTTACCTTTACTCATTATTTGCTTCTACACAGTAGATTTTAGGTTCAAATGTAAATAGTTATGTTTCAAGTCTTTAGTTCACTCTATGTATAATTGTCGATTTAAGTAAGGCGAAAATACCGCGTCCGGTTAACTAAGTAATTAGCGCTTCTGGCTATCAATCCTGGGTCCGTAAGTTCAATTCTCTAACCGGTTACCGTGATAATTCATATATAACATTGTATCTTTATGTTATTCGTTTCTCAAGTGGGAAAGTTGTCAGTTACTTGCGGATATTGTACGCTCGAACACAGACTAGCAATTCATGATCCCAAATTAAAGGGATTATATTGGCATATTACCGTCAATTCCAAGTCCTAAATACACACGCCCAGCAAAACGATACACATGTAACTTAGAGATATACGCGTCTTAAGTGTCTTATTGCATAACCTCTTTATTACAAAATCGGGTTTCTGAAGCCACGATTTTGTTTGTGTTTACATTTGCCATTTTCAACGAACCGCTTTCGGGTTTCCGATCAATCATCGGATAACATCGTGAAGACTCGTTCCCGATCTCGTTTTCGAAGCTTATTTCGGGAAGTTTACTGAGTTAAATGTAAACATTGAGCAATACTTTATTGCAGGACGTATTTAAGTTTTTGCCAATTCTCAATTACTGTTAATTTGATAACTTTAAAGTAAATAAAGGTTATACGTCAATGCATAAGCATTATTTTGTGCACACTGCATACAGGAAATGTCTTGATTAACAGCGTGCTTGTGTTACTTGCCAATATAATCCCTTTATTGGAGTGAAACTATGTGTATATAGTAAACTATTAGCGTTATATTGCATAAAATGTCGCATCCAAACAAACAAACACTCAAAACAAACGAATAAAACAAATAGGATATGCTATGTATTGACCGTTTAAGCCGTGGACAGCCGTCAACCAGATTTAAGAAAACTTCTGTCATTCAATCAATATATCTAGAGTGTCATTATTCCGTCTTTTTTATAGTCCTTTTGCCGTAGTGAATATATACTAAATACTGTGTTTATCTTGTTGGAGGTATAACTTTATTCGTCGTTTCAGATAATCCAATAATTTCAATTAAGATAAACAGCACACTTAAGCATTCTGTGACCGTTATCGAGGGGCAGTCATTAAATATCACGTGTTTAGCTAACGGGAACCCAACACTTATATTCAAGTGGTTTGGCAGAACAACTGTTAACGGGCAGTTACCATTCGTAGATAAAGACAGAGACGATGATAATTACACATGAAATGCGTCTTCAACCCTCAAGGTACACGTGATTGCTAGACAGCAGACTATTAGTGTAGTTGTCAATTTTAAGTATTTTGTATTAATCATGTGCTATCGAATGAGAGATGGCTGTAGTTTTCTCAGTCAAGGCCAACGATACATATCTAAAACTGAAGATTAATCAGCTAACTTAGTATAAAGCGAAGCATATAGCGTGGTACTTCATCTAAAGGCAAAACGGTGACAACGCTCTAAATAAACAGATCCACTAAGCCAATTTACGCGTTTAATACCATACCCATCTCTGTCTTTACACCCCAACCACTCTATACAATCAGAGCTATCTGCCCCTCGGTCAACATGTTTTTTAAAAGTTGTACATATTTTTTCTCAAAACTTTAGATTATTAACCATTTTATGCGTTTGACAGTTTGTCGTCTGCTAATTTCAAGTAAAAATAACAAAAACAAACCTGAATATCCATGTGACAATTCCCTTTGTTTAGGTCAGCCACCACCATTACATTTCCCGTAGACCTACATAATAGCGTTTGTGCTTAAAACCTATTTTAAAAACATCCGTTCATGAAAATGACCTACCTTGCATTCAAATATCAACATAGATACATAAACAAAACAACAAACAAAGGTCAAAAGTACCACTTTTAACCTTTCGGTTCACTGAAGTTCATGATCCCCAGTCTCGGACTGAATTCATTTGCATTTCCATAGATTTACAACTAGTGCAATTTGCTGCACTAAATGGTTAAAATGAGCAAATATGTTATACCTCTTTTTTCATGCTAAAAACATCCTATTCTAACAAATTAAGAAGAAAATATTCATTGTGACATTTATATCTAATCAGAAAGAAGCTTACAAACATGATATATGCCCTTAACATCCCTATACTTTTTTTCAGCCAATTAGACATCCGGTCTCAATGGTGGTAGCGAACCTAAAGGGGCACCTAAACTAATTTTTTCATAGTTTATTTTATGTTTCATTTGATTCAATACATATTTTCAAAAAAAATTATACCTTTGTTATCTGCTTACACACACAATTGACAATTTTAGAGCATTTTACTATAGATAGGAGTTTGTGCATGTATAATTTGCACCCCAACCCCTATTTTACATTCATTGATTTTTTTGAAATAACAATTTGTTTCATTTTTTCTCAATAACAGTAATTTTTTCTCCTCAGTGCACTCTCAATTGTATCATTCCTTGCTATTAGACTAATTAACACAAGCCATTTTATATTTAAATGTTATTTCTGAGGAGAAATTAAGAGATGGGTAGATATGGTGCAGAGGCTGCATGGGCAGTTTATTTATAACATGTGTCCTATTATCAAACTTGTTGCATACTTTCTGTGATTTTCAAGCATCATATTTCAGCCAAAATGACCAAGGTAACACACAAACAAGCATTTCGTATCATTTGGATGCTTACTTATACACCAATTAGTCCCATTTTAATAAGAAAAGTCATAAAAGGCAAATGTAAAAGGATTATAGTTGGATTTAAAATTGGACATAAATTCCATCCAATCACAGGAAAGGTGACTCCTAAGGTGGAGAGAGAAGCCCCGGAATTAGTAAAATATGTGTGCTACAACTGTGGAGAATCTGATCCAGGATCCATAAATTCCACCAGAGGCGTTGCCATCAGCACCCGTATCTGATGAACCAGTTGCCAGACTCAAGAGGCTGCGGCCTTACAGGGTACCATCTTATAACCGAAGAAAACAGGCGACTGAAGGGAAGGAACAGTAAGTGCACTGTATATATCATCTTATTTATTCTTCAGAGTGTATCAGACAACTTTAGATGTTCACAAAAAGGACTTATTTTTTAAGATTTTTATTTAAATGATTCATACATTTTATCAATTTGGGTCCTATTTCAATTAAAAAAAGTATCCTTTTATAAATAGAAACACTAAATTGCCTAGTAATATTGTTTTCATACACATTTCATAAACATCACTCAGAGAAGGCATATTGAATTGATAATTTAACCTGATAAATAAAGAGAGGTAATAAAAATCTAAAACACATAAAATTGTCCTAAAATTGTTATTTCCTTCAAAAATGGCTTCAAAAATGTCTTTAAAAAAAGAAATTGATTTTCTAAATGCAAATCATATTTAGGACTAACCTGATATATTTGCATGGGTCATTTGAGCTGTTACTACTTGGTCCATACTGGAACATTATGGGAAATGATCAATGCAGTCATCCAAGAACATACCACAAGATCACAGAACTGTACAGGCAATTTGAGCTTTGATAGAGCCAATGAAAAAAGCATGGTCTCGTCTGGCGTGAACGAGCTGTTTGTGATGCCTGTTAGTGTCGATCAGATAAATTTAAACTCTACGAAGAAATCAAAACAGGCAAACCAGGAAGAAAATCTACCACCGCCAATGTGAGATTTAACATTGAAATGACACAATATCCATTGCCTCATCAAGTGCTATTAAAATGCTGTTGAGTGCAAACATCTGTTTCAGGAATGCAAAAATGTGCAACAAAAGTGTTCACTCTAATAAAGGAAGAAAATACAGCTGACATGAAGAAGAGAAGGAAAGAATTAATATCAATTAGCAAATGGAGAAACAGGTCAGTCAAAGAAAGAAGTTGCTGTACAGTCCGACGGCATGCACAACAACAGTCTCTATTCAGGAGTGGGACGAACCCCATTTCAGTCTGCAACTCAATGCACATCAACTGTAGCAGAAAACATGACAATGAAAACTCTAATAATTGCCCTTGAAACAGTAAATAAACTTTGCTCCAAACATGGATTTCATTCACAGGATGATAATAACTGTGACATTACATCCAAGGACTGTACAGCTCCTGCTTGTACGGAAACCAATATTGGAGATTAGCAAAAGTCGGCTGAAATGTGTTTCAGAGACATGTGCACTAAACATTGTTGCTTAGATTAACTTCAATAATATCAACCAAATATATCTACAAGAAATTCAGAAAGTGTGCTAACTTGCAACAGGCAGTATCCTCTATGGCTATGCTGGTAGTTACAGTTTAAGCGGGGCATGAATATTATCAAATAACTGATGTAAACTTGTCAGCTGCTAGTGATAAGCCCCGCCTATAATACTGTGTGTAGTTGCTACCGGCGATCGGCCTTTAAACAGAAAATTGTTATATGAACTATGAAAATAAGAAACTATACAACACATTTCAGGAATGCTAAACAAAGGCTCAGGTTACAGATGGATTGAGATTGTCGGTACTTGAAATACATGTAGGGGTTTCTTAAACTATGAAAATACATGAAAATGAAGTTCCAAGGCCAATTAATATCGTGACATAGACAACGTGTACAGAAGCACTAAATGGAGGAATGACAATCATCAAAAGGGGCGAATGGTAATTATCAATGCAGTTTAACCTTTTCAGCTTATGTCTACTATGGAATACGACCAAATAATCATGAGTACAACAGAGGATCTGAGGGGGGTCAAACCTGTGACCACTTGTTTGTGTGGCACACCCAATATCCATACAAATAACTGACAACTTTCCCACTTGAATCAGTGATTAAAGATGAATGAACACGAGACACAATGTCGGAATTTGCATATATTTAAATCACCACAGAGACTGGTCAAGTAGGGATTTGAGCTTCCACGCCCCACCCCCTACTACTTGTTACACAACATAACATTTTCATTCAGGAAAAAATGTCCACATACACGCAAGTTTATAACCATAATATTTTGTTCAATGTTTTGACCATACATATCAGGAATTGCTGCTCAGTTATAGCCCTTGAGTTGTCAAACTATACTCATATATTGTGCAGTTTAATTAAAGTACATTGTCGGTTTTTTAGCCATACTGATTAGCTCAATCGATGCACGGTTCTTCAACCTCAGGGTTGAGAGTTTGATACCTGAGACTGGCTAACTTTCAGTGCTAACAGTCATTCAGATGGTATTTTAAACAGAGGACTTCCATGGTGGTGCTATACACCGAGCAAAAGAACTAGGTGAAACATATGATTGGGTTGCTATGGTATTTATTTCCTGCACTACCCCCCACAAACTTAAAAAGACTTAATTGTTCACTCTTCTGGTTGCATCACCAATGTGGGAAACTGTTGGCGATTTAAATTAAGCTAACATATAATTTGTCAAACAAACATTGTCATTTATGTCTTTATCTCAAATAAACTTTCTTTAATTTTCAGTGAAGTAGTACAGTCAAGTAGTACACCAGGACCAGGCCAATTGTTTACAATATGTGTTGCAAGAAGCATAGATTGTGACAGTAAATCTGATATTGGGACCATGTTAATAAAAAGTATTCGAAAAACATATGATGTTTTTTTCAAAAGACTAGGAAATGCACATATTATGAAAAACTAAGAACAATCACAACCAGTTCACCAGTGTTCTAAGATTTGAATGGCAATTCAAAGATTAATGTTGGAAGTCGCCCAGTACAGGAATAGAAATGTCCAAGATAATGTAATAATAATGGATGACGGTGTGACTACTAATAATAGTCAAGATAAATACCAGAAAAATGACTTGAATGGACTCGTAGATAAAACTCTGAAGATATTATGTTAAGTAGCAGGTCACTGGTGATTCAACCTTGATTGACAGTACATGGTTTTACCACTAGGAGTCTAACATTTCAAACTATTACTCGCAAATATCGATGTTCATCAATTACCCGGTATATATGAAATGTATAAAAGCAACATAGCAGTAATTACATTATAAATGATTTTCATAAATTGCTACGATTATAACTTTGGCCGCAAATATATTTTACTAGTTCAAAAATAAAAAAAAGTTCAAACTCGGAGAACTGTTTTAATCTTTCTAAAATGAGGCACTATAATAAACTATATCAGAAAAAAAGATATATATGTCACCATGCTTGTTACTAAGTTACAGTGCTAAATATTACTTCCCTTTTTCATAAAATGGCCGCAATCGATGCATTGTTCACAATAATTCAAAATTGATTACAGTTCTAACGTGGAAAATTGTTTCATTCTTTTTACAAAGAGACATTATAACAATATAAATCGAAAATAAAATAAAAAAATACAGGTCACAGTACTTGTTACAAAGTTACAGTGCAAAATGTTACTTCCCCGTTGCATTAAAAGGATGAGTTATTATACTTTACATTATTAGAAAACATGTGCTGCTATGAGTGTGTATTACAAGAGTGCATTTTATAAATAGAAAAGGGGATTAGTTTAAATACTTTAAACTTTTAATTTACATAATTTGATTTGGTAAATATTGGAGTCCATTATCTAACATTATTTGCTTGTGTGGTGTAACTGGCAAACACATATACACTTTTGTAGACATTCTGGGTTCAAATCCCAGCATTTGCAAACAACATGGTAAAGAGGTGGCTTCAATACGGTGAAAAAGTTGTTTTTTAATGAAACTATTCTCTATTAAATATCTCTATAATTAATACACACATATTATCAATACTTATTGTTCATAAACATGTATGTGCATAACATTTCGCTTTATGCTGGGATATTGGTTTGAATCAGCTTAAACGTTATGTCAGAAGAACATTTCAGAATAAAGCGTATGTTTAACGAACAACCATTAGTTTGCCTATAACAGGGCATTGTATGCCATGTGTTGTTTTTCGTTATGTTTATTACGTATGCTGTTCTCCGATAATTGGAGAAATAATGAGTGTTTGTGTGTGTTTGTGTGTGTGTATGTATATATATGCCCCGAGTCTTATTTTTTAAAGATTTTATTGCATCTATGTGTGTATTAATTCGCCTTTATATGTTTGTAATCATTGTATTGCCTCTAATCATATTATGCTAATTTGTTAATAACGTCTGATATGAGGTGATATAGATTAATAAAACATCTCTTTATTGTACACATTAGTGTCTGTTTTGCATTTCAAGTTTTTTTTACAATTCTCTTTTTTTAGATACTTGATAGGTCAAATATAATAATTAACATCATTATTCAGTATTAGTTCACGGAAATAAATAGTCACTTATTTATGTGATAATTTGAAAATGTCGGTCAATAGTTATGAAGGGCTACTGTTCATTGTGTTATACATTGTGTATAATATGCCGACAATAAATCACATTTTCTGTTTTGTATCTTGTAGTAATATGACAAGATCAGCGGTAGAAATCCAAGATTAACCTTAAACACTCATCTGGTTTACTGAATGATGCTCGTCTTGTCTTTCCTGACTTTTGCAAATATTACTGAGATCAAGGTATACTACATTAATCACGTCATTTCAAAGGTAAAGTCTCATTGACATATTGGCGGTAAAAGCGCGTTAAAATGCATGTTATTAGCGATAAATATCTGCATTTAACATCAGGTATAACCCAGATTGTCAAAATTTATGCTCAATATAACAATTTTACCAGGTATTTATTAACTCTAGGGGGAAGTTCCTACTGGTTATGCCAACTCAAACGAAATTAGATGCTGTTGTTATTTGTTAACAATATCACAGATATAATAAAATGAAAAAACTGCATAACGTCCCTACAAATAGAGAGATTTGTTTATAAATGTTCATCAATTTCTTTCACTAAATCACAAACATTGTCATGCTTTATTGATCATTGAAAATAATACGTTAACTTTTAGGTATCGAGATATATAAATTACATGTATATGTCTTCAGCAGTCAGTCAAGGAAAGGGACAAAAGATGCCTTTTAAGACAGGTTGTTGCTTAATACAGGTTTATTTGTTATAAAAGCATATTCATGAGAAATAACAAATATGGCTGTTTAAGACAAATTGCTGCTTAATAGAGGTTACCCCTTACACAGGATTGAATATACTACTTTCATTTTGTGATTAAACGTCTGACATACCAATTTATTTTGCACTGTACTACATATAGAGACATGGACTTCTGGAACACTGAACGCATTACTGATGGTTCTAAAAGCACTTTGTTTCCATAGATTGTCATCTGTTGCTCCAAATATGCAGAAAAAAACATGGGGTTGACCAGGTTGCTGTTTTAAAATATCCATGGTTTGTGGACACCCCTTCATTTTTGACAATTCTGTTCAATATTTGCAGTGTATCACTACGCATCTTCAAACTGTTATATCTTCATCAAACAGCAATCAGTGTCAGCCAAACTTTGCACAACTCATGACAATGTTCCATTTTTCTCATTTGTCGAAACAAAACATGAGTATTTAAAGCATTTTCAAAAAAACTATGGCAAACCAAAAAACACAGCTCTAATTTCTCGGGCGTAATAATCTTGCTACCGCCATGTAGGGGAGGTAATTGTTCAGTGAGATCTTGAAGAGCAGAACGGTCAGTCGCGACTCGTTGAAATGTTTGTCGCTCAATCGTGCTCTATTTCTCTACGTAAAAAAAATAGTACTTGGCTTTTTCTGATCACAATTTTTAAAATTAGGGTAAGAATTAGGAAGGGTATCTCATGCAATTTATGATGGTTTCTGCAAGCATGAAACCTAAAAAAAATGCACCAACATAGAATCACTAAATCATGAATTTATTTTTTTCTCATGCAGTAAATGCTTTGAAAGTGCGAATATGCCTGCTAAAATGATTATTCTATGAACTACTTCAATAGGTTTCATTTCATATGTAATATTATGCAATGTTGATGTTCAAATATATGGCCATATATGGAATTACATGTGTTTTTTTAATCAATCTGATATTATTTTAACAAAACCTTTTCTTAGACTTTTATTTCTGTTTCCAAATGAACTTCATTGTTTGTAGATATATTTACCTGGCTTACTAATCTGTTTATAATCTGTATGTACACACACTGCAGCTTCCTAGGTGACACTGTCCAAATCTCAAAGTACTGTACAATTAGCTATAGATAAGCTAAACATTTATCAAGTGTCAAAAGTTTGTGAAAGGGCTAGGAAGTAATATATTTTGTGGTGAAAAAAAATCAGAATATCATGAAATATTCATAATACAAGATATCGTTCAAAATGCTCAATAAAGGTCGTAAGAGTTCGTAATTCCAAAAAAGGATTTGATCCAAGAAGATTACTTACTTGCAAGGAAAGATGGTCTGGTATTGATTCCAGCAATCAACCAACCACACTGAAGAGAATGACAAAAGCTGCTTATGATAGTGTTGTCATACAAGACAAAAAATCAAACATTTTACTGTGTGAAGCGATTGACAAGAAGGTACCAGCCACAAAAATTTTAAGACCAGGAAGCCATCTGTCAGTGCTATAGAAGATGCACAAAAATCATGTAGTGAAGATGAAAGTAAAAAAAAAGGGACTGTGTACCTGCCGAATTTTCCATTTAGTAAAGACTTCGGATATGTTTTTCGAGAACTATGCAGGACAAAGATTCTGGGATGACACCTACGAAGGAAAATTGGAGTTTGACATGGAATTTGACAAACAGATGGCATTTGGATGGCGCGAGAAACTAAAATGTGCTTAATGAGGCTTTACGGGCAAAACATATAACTTATACAGAGAAATTGAGACAGGTCGACGTGGACCGAAGTCAGCTGATATCAACCTGTCAGTAGCAGCAGGACTGCTAGACACTAAAATTGGTCCAAACGACTTCCGATATCTGTTGGTTTGTTTGAAAATACCGCCTCCATCTTACAAATACATGCAAACTCATTGCAATTTTGCAGCTTATAAAGTGACAGATGTTGCAGAAGCTAGTTTTCACCGAGCCAGATGCCAAGTCATCAAAAACAATGAAGCCTGTGGATTTGGCAGGGATTGTTCTATTATGGCTGGGTTGGATTCCCGGTATAACAACAGTCTGAGACATACATGGGAGACAACTCCAATGCAGCCAGCAACTCAAGTCAGTACAACAATCATTGAGTTGCAAACAAAACATAAGAAGGTGATTGCAATGAATGTTGGAAGCAAACTTTGTTCTCATAGAGATGCTGCAACTTGTAACAAGGTGGGAGGGTGCAGTAAAAATCTGAAGGATAACCAGTCAATAGGTAGAGTGCATTACTTATATTTCTTTTCAATTATCATTTCTAGGTTGTAAGTTTATAATATTCTTCTTAAAAAGAGAAAAATAACAAATGAAAACCGAATAACGAATAACGAAAAACCAAGAAAAAACAAAAACAAAAACACTTTAACGCGTAATAATATTTCTATAGTACTGATAATAAATATCATTAAGTTTAAAATAGTAATTTAAAGCTGAGCTACTAATGCCTGACATATATCCCTATTATATACATATATGTATAACAACATAAATGTATGTAATCATGAAATATCTTTACCTCACTAAATGCTTGTCACTGGCCAACACAACGACTTAGTTTGAATAGCACGTTAGCACAATCCAAAGAAATTTCATTTTACAATATTAAATGAAACATTTGCATTATATATTTTTCAGGTAACGAACGCTGAGGGGCGAAACTAGCTATGGAGGCAATTTTAAACAGTGATTCGCCAGTAACAATAAACAATATGGTTACTGATGGGGACAGCAATGCTTTCAAGGGAGCAAGTGAAGCATAAATGGCCATGTGTGGGAAGCCGATGCAAAGAATGGCAGACGTTGTTTACATAACAAAAACAATGAGAAACAAGATAACTCAAACAGTATTTTCTCCTAAAATGTTTCCCGCTCGCACAAAACGAGATTTCACCTATGTACAAAGAAGGTTTGCGAAAGATGTCTGTCACAGAGTTCAATTTGAATTCAAAAATTTGCAAAAGAAATTTGGTAACAGTAATTTGTCTCTACTTCAAGAAAAGTGTTGTAATGTGAAAACAGCCATTGTAAATTGTTATACTGGTAAATGTATGGAAACATGTCCCAAATTTTCAACGTGTTGTGGTGGCAAGACACCAGTCTGCATGTGAAAAAAAACAGTTTATGCCCAAAAGCAAGCCTCTCATGATTCAGGGTGAGAATAGAATAAAATTTCTTCAATGTTTGAACGTGCGCCTGGGAAAAGACGCCGTCATTAAGACGCGAAAAGCTGCAGACACCAATAAGCTTATGGCATTACACCGCGGAATAAATGCATCAAATCCAAAAAAAGATGTAACATACCGTCGTAATGCCAAAGCCAGAAAATTAAGTGCTGCAGCTCGTTTAAACGACGGCCGGGCAAATTCATCAATAGAAAAAATAAAGGCAGTATGAGCACAGTTCCCACCAAATACCAACGTTTTGCGGTCGATTAAAAAAAATCAGGACACAAATATTTACGACAAAATGCCAGAGCTCGCTGGCTTATAAAAATGCACGTTTCAAAGAAAAAGTAGTAAAATTTCAACAATATGATGCTGACCGACAGCACTAAACATATTCACCTGATATTCTTGACATGTTATTGAGGCTAAAACTTGTAGTTTGGCATAACCTGTTTTTAGAGAGTGGGTGGGGTATGAAATATGCATAAAACATCATAGAAGTAGAACAAATACACATATTTGTGGTTTAACTCACATGAAGCATGCAGTCTGGATACTGTTTATGTCCTAGATAAGGCTTTGGTAGTATGGTGTGAATGCATTTCTTCTCTCCATGTTTACAAAACTTGGTTCCAGGCTCAGATGGTCAAACCGCAAAGAGAGGCTGTTGTGACACAGATGGCTAACATCGTGGCTCTGTGGCAACTCAGAAACACATTTTACACACATATAGAGCGCTCTGTGAGCCAATATGTTCTTTTGTCTGGTAGATCCTGCCAACAAAACTGACTGTCGCCCATACTCGATGACTTTATCACCACACACATGTCTGTTCAGTCCCAAATCTCTATTATAAAGCATACCTTCTGTATACTTTGTCCTGCTTTAGTCAATTTTACACTGTCAAATCATTAAATACTTGTTAAAATCCATTTGTAAGTTTCAAAATCCACTTCTGAATTTTAAAACACACGTGTTTGATAACTAACACAATCTTCATCAAACAGACGCACAATCACACATCGTCTTCTGCTTCAGATGTTTCTTGAACGCCTCACAAACACATTAATTTTGCACTGTACTACATAAAGAGACATGCACTTCTGGGACACTGAACGCATTACTGATGGTTTTAAAGCACTTTGTTTCCATAGATTGTCATCTGTTGCTCCAAATATGCAGAAAACAACATGGGGTTTACCAAGTTGCTTTTTCACAATATCCATGGTTTGAGGACACCCCTTCATTTTTGACAATTCTGTTCAATTTTTGAGGTGTATCACTACGCATTTTCAAACTGTTATATTTTCATCAAACAGCAATTAGTGTCAGCCAAACTTTGCACAACATTACAATGTTCTATTCCATTCATCTGTAGAAAAAATCATGAGCATTTTAAGCATTTTCAAAAAAAACTATGGCAAATCAAATTACACAGCTCTAATTTCTCGGGCGAAATAATCTTGCTACCTCCATGTAGGGGAGGTAATTCTTCTGTGAGACCTTGAATAACGTGTGCACTTTATTATATTATTTCAGGCAAACATAAACTTCATATTTATGACCAATAATTGCATTACTACCTATACAGATAATAAACACATTATTGGTAAAATATACACTTGCATTGTGTACTGTCTTATCAATGAATGATTCAATAAATAACAAATGACAGCACATTCGACTTTTGAATGGAACTGAATACATAACACGAAGCGTGTCCCAAACTGTATATGCGCAGTATGACATATGATTACTGAGATAAGAATACGATACTTGACATTGTAACCGGATAAAGACTACTTAAGATATCACCGTTATTTCACAATATTGTTTATAACATGGTTGAATGAAAATTAAGCACGTCTTCAATGCGCACGTGCCATTTCGTTTGACTGATTTTAATGTCAATTTTGTAAACATAAAACAAACACTGCATTAAAGGTCATACGATAAACTGTCAAAATGGATTACAACGGTATTTACTAATGACCAGGCTCATAGCATACCATTTCTCTCAGTTTCGGGAAGACGTGGCATCTCTAAATAAAAGTGTTTTTTTAAACAAATTAATGATTTTTTTATCTGAACTAAGCAACGAATGAAATCTTTTCGGTGTAAAACCTATAAGTGAAAACCGGATGTTGCTCATGTGCAAAGAAAGAAAAACGCTTTTGTGCTCGGACGCATAAATACTTCGGAAATTTTTTAACAAATGCATGATTCTTATCCGAAATTAAATCCTTATAGCCATGTATAAGACGTTTCCGAACATGTATGTAAAAAAAGAAATATTTAAACATATACCATCGTAAAGTGTAAATGTTTTTATTTTGGATCAGTGCATATAGGTCGTGTGTATTTAAATATTTGTTTAATAAATCAGCTAAAAAGTAAGCATTTTGGTGATATTCTGAAAACGATAATAATTGTTAAGCTTTAATTATTATATGTAATTATTGTATCATCTACGGAGGTCAGCCTGAGTATTTAGATATATTTTGATTTCCTGTTAGGTACTCTGTTTAAAATGAAACAAGTCAATACAACGCAATATGGCACAGGCTACCATCAAAAATACGGTAGTGTATTGATAATCTTCTATGATTTATTTTTTTTAAGGTGGGTTTTTCTCAGTTTAGCCAATCTTACTTCCTAAATTAATTTTGTTTTTCATAAATAAGCCATTATACTGTCTCTTTACAGTACTGTAATATAAGTTGGCGCTATGGAAGGTCATGAGAAGTCGTTTATATAGAAAATCAAGTATCGGAAACGTTTAAGACTACGAAAGATATGCGGACTAATCTATTTTAATACACAGGTTAGCATCGTTCTGCGAGTGTAAGCATATTCCATGTAAATAAATATAGGTAAACTTAGTATCGCCTGGGTTTTTGTCTTTGTGTTTGATGTGTAGGTACCGATGGTACTTTTCTTGTTCATTTCTTAACACAATCTAATATGCCATGACTGGCGGGAATTAATCCCCTTCCTTTATGGACTCGTTTTTTTTCCACCAATCTGCAAATCTATTTTATAAATAGTAATGAGGGTCAGTCCATTTTAATATCGGAAACCGCTACTCAAATTTGATTTACTTGTTAATGAATTATTTGGTCTTAGTGTACATGTTAATATTTTTTAAGTAAAACGCTTAAAATATACCCTTATATTTAGTATATAGGTTATAGCTGAAATGATTTTAGAACGAGTCATTATACTGATTATTTTAATACAAACATTACATATATATGAATGAATCTCTTTACATAGTTAGGTATGGTAAATTAGAAACTTCCTTTTGGCCATTTGATAATAAAGCAAATGTCACAATACACGTATTATTAGATAATTTGTATACAATAAAAAGCGAAATCATGTTATTTGTGAATGGATGATAAATATTTTTAGTACCTGGGAAACTTGGGAAACTTATATATATCGATTGTTCAAGTATTGATATTGCTTATTCATTTTTGATGTCGGTTGTTGTAAAGCAGTTAGCTATTTTATCAATTCATTTAGAAATGTCGTTTATTGTATTTAGATATAATACTTAAATACAATTCATATTAAGATATCAGGTATCAAATTTCGATATTCTAAATTCGTTTCGCGGTATGTTACTTGAATTTAAAAACTCCCGATTTCGTTAATTATAGACAAAAGTACAAACGACTCATAAAACGCCCGGCTCACCAGGCGACGAACATCCTTCAGAATAGAGAATTCAGTTTGTAAAAAACTTTTTCTAGGTGGAGAACTTTATAAAAGACTTATAAGTACACACTAATAATAATTTAGTTTGTGTGTGCGTTTCTTAAGAAGTTCCGTCAAATCTCAGCACTAGGTAATGAACAAAATTAACAAATTGCGTCTCACATGATCTGATGCTTATGAAGGATGTTCAGAGCACATAATAATAACATTGTCTGTAAAATTTAAATTCTTAATGGGATCCAATGACATTTTAAACACATGTTAAAGGCATGTTATATATATGATATATTCAGTCTCTGTAGTGGAAAATCTAAAATGACCAGGCGGATGCGCACCTGAAACACATTTTATACTGTACCAAAAAGAACACAGCAACAGGTAATTGAAGCACGTTGCACATGTCTGATTTCACTTTGTTTGAATTGTAGTAGGAGTAAAAGTAAGAATAATAGTAGTAGTAGTAGTAGTAGTAGAAGTAGTAGTAGTAGTATTAGTAGAAGTAGTAGTAGTAGTAGTAGTAGTAGAAGTAGATGTTGTTGTTGTTGTTGTTGTTATTGTTGTTGTTGTTGTTGTTGTTGTTGTTTTTGTTGTTGTTGTTGTTGTTCCTGTAGAAGTAGTAGAACATAGTAGTAGTAGACGTAGTAGTAGCAGTAGTAGTATTTATAGTCGTGGTAGTAGTAGCAGTCGTAAAAGTAGTAGTTGAAGTAGTAGCAATTATAGTAGTAGTAGTAGTAGTCGTCGTAGAAGTAGTAGTCGTAGTAGTGCAATAATATTAGTAGTAATAGTTATGACAGTATATATATTGGATTCAGAAATATTAATAGTGTAGTAGTAGCAGTAGTAGCAGTTGAAGTAGTAATAGTAGTAGTAGTAGTAGTAGTAGTAGTAGTAGTAGTAGTGGTAGTAGTAGTAGAAGAAGAAGTAGAAGTAGTAGTGGTCGTAGTAATAGTAAAAGTAGTAGCAGTAGTAGTATAATCAGCATAAATAATAATAATAATAATAGTAGCAGCGATAATAATTATAGTAATAGTAATAGTAGTGGTAGTAGTATTAGTAGAAGTAGTGGTAGGGGTGATGGTAGTAGTAGAGGTAGTAGTAATAGTAGTATTAATAGTTGTAGTAATAGTAGTAATAGTAGTAGTGGTAGTAGTGGTAGTTGTAGTAATAATAGTGTAGTAATAGTAGTAGCAGTAGTAGTAGTAGTAGTAGTAGTAGTAGTAGTAGCTGTAGTAGTAGTAGTAGTAGTAGTACAATACAATACAAATTCTTTATTTTGTAAATAAAGCCTCAGGCCCGAAATACATATCATTATTTACAAACATAAGTAGTAGTAGTAGATTTTGTCATAGTAGTAGTCGTAGTATTAGTGGTAGTAGTAGTGATAGTAGTAGTAGTAGTAGTAGTAGTAGTAGTAGTAGTAGTTGTAATATTGGTGGTAGTAGTAGAAGTTTTAGTAGATGTATAAGTAGTAGTTGTAGTAGTAGTAGTAGTAGCGGTCTTAGTAATAGTAATGGTACAAGTAGTAGTTGCAGTAGTAGCAGCAGTAGTTGTAGTAGAAGTAGGAGTAGTAGTAGTATTAGTAGTAGTTGTAGTTGTAGTTGTAGTTGTAGTAGTAGTGGTCGTAGTAATAGTGTTAGTTTTAGTAGGAGTAATGGTAGTAATAGTGGTAGAAGAAGACGTAGTAGTAGTAGTAGTAGTAGTAGTAGTGTTGTAGTAATTGTAGTAGTAGTAGTTGCTGTAGTATTAGTAGTAGTTGTAGTATTTAAAGAAGTAGAAGTGGTCGTAATAATAGTAGTTGTAGTAGTAGCAGTAGTTTTAGTAATATTAGTGGTCGTAGTAATTGTAGAAGTATATATTAATAATAATGGTAGCTGTAATAGTAGTTGTAGCAGTTGTATTAGTAGTAGTAGTAATAGTAGTAGCAGTATCAGTAGTAGCAGTAGTAGTAGTAGTAGTAGTAGTAGTAGTAGTAGTAGTAGTAGAAGTAGTAGTAGTAATAAATAGTAGTAGTAGTGGTAGTAGTAGTAAAAGTAGTAGTAGTAGTAGTTGTAGTAGTAACAGTGGTAGTTGTGGTAGTAGTAATAGTAGTAGTAGTAGTAGTAGTAGTAGTACATGTACATGTAGTAGTAGTAATAGAAGTAGTAGTAGTAAAGGTATTAGTAGTAGTAGTAGAAATGGTAGTAGTAGTAGAAGGAGTAGTAGTAGTGGTAGTAGTGGAAGTTATGGTAGCTGTAGTAGTAGCAGCAGCAGTAGTAGTAAACAAATGTCATCATAAGATATTATCACACGTCTTCCTAAGAATATTAATATTTTAACACTAAATTTTTACACATGTTTTGTGGCCATATAAACACATATTTCAATAATGTATATAAAATATATACTTTTGTCATAAACTTGTATCCAATTAATATGGATAATAATTATTGTAATATGTGTTTATTTGGCCAAAAAATATGTTTAAATTAATTGATTCACGGACATACAAGAAATTCTTGCAATAACAGAATGTATATAAAGCGTCTTAGTACCTTGCTGTAAGAATACCGTCCTGAAGAATAAGAATCTATCGCACAGGTACATATTTTTATATACGTTGCTATTTTAAGTATACAGTAATGAACAAGAAACACATATACACGTATGTGTTTAAGTACAGTAATGATGGTACATTGAAAAAGCAAGCAGAAGATCTTACATTATATTCTTTCACGGACAAATCAATTATTTAATAGTGGTCTCCTTTAAAAATACGTTGTTGTGGTAAGTGTTTAAGTGCAATATTATTACTTGGTTCCATTAAACAAACACTAATTTCTCTTTTGTCGACCGACGATATATTGTACATTAATAACGAATGAATAACGTTATTCAAACAATACCACGTTGAGACCGACAACAAAATTTCCTTGTGTGACTGTGCACAAGGAAATTTTACGTGGTACTGTTTCAATAACGCTAGTTAACCAATGTACTGATGTACTAATGTACTGTAGAATGATTCACATGTTTAAGCATACCCTTACAATCGTTTTATATGTGCGGATCATTTTTAATACATTGAAACGTGACAAACCGATGCCACGGCTACGCTGAATGAACGTGAACGTGCCGTCACGTTATTGGTTTAAAGAATATCACAAGCAAAGGTCGCAAGATTGCTCAATGTCAACGATATCACAATAATTCGACTATGACAAATACTTCTTATACTTGCACGACCGCAAATAGATCACGTTGTGGGCCTTCACACGTAGTGACACCCTAGCAAGACTGTACTACACGCCTAATGTACCTACGGACTCGGTTCAAAACTGCCAATTAGCCAATTGTATAAGCATAGTACCACCATTAGAAACAGGTAATGCTTTCGTGCGGCAGTTGTGTAATGGCGGTTATAAATTATCATTGTTTTTTTCTTTCTTTTTAAACAATGCATTTTCTTTAACCATCGTCAGTTTAAATTGTGAATTTAGAAAAAAAAAAGAAATATATTCTTTGAGGTATAACAAATATGACTATAGAAGTCTATTTTCACTCTGTCAACAGTGTACACACTGAACAGAAAAAAATAATCTGATGATACATCCCCCCTCCCCCCCTCCCCCTCCCCCAATCATATTTTGGTAGTGAGTAGGTTGACAAACAACCAAAAATATACGTTTAACTTCTTTCAATGGGTCTCTATGAATGACAAGCATACACTTTTTTTTATTTACTATAGAATAAAGATAAAAATCGATGATGGGTTTACAGTGAGAGACTTCAGTGAGAAGGGAGTTATTTACCAAAATGTTAATTGTTGGTAAATTAACCTCTTTTTCTCATTCTCATAGTCTTAAATGCCAAATTTGAGCAATTTTTAAAAAAAAAAAAAACCATATAGTTTGGCATATTTATGCCTCCACTAAAGGATATATGTGCATATTTACGAGAAATGTAATAAAAAATCATTAACGATTTTTGAATATGAATGATTGAACTATGAACATTTTAGCATGTACTCAGTATTGAATAATGCATTTTGAACGTAAAGTAAATACTTTTATAATTTTTGTCTTGGACATCCACATGAAATTAAGATTTTCAGAAAAGAAAAAAGCTTTATAATACTCAATTCGAGAATGTGTTCATCTGGATTAATATTCAAAATATTATGAACGATACTTACTTTATATTTACGACCTATTTTAATCGTATATTTTTTGTGTGAAATGCAACCCAGAATATGGGAAGGCAGGCATTATAAGCTTATTTGAGTTGTGATAGACACAATGTAGTGTAAATGTGTTACTATTCTTAGTAAAACGTGCAATACTGTCTTATGATAACTTTTGTTTATCAAAATAGAATGGGTCAGTATCATTATAAAGTTATCAATTCACTAGCCACATTAAACAAAGGGTAATATAAAAAGTGTATATTTATAAATGTGAATATTGAATACGTCAATATATCTTCCTGCTGACTTGTATAGTTAAATATTTGTTGTGATACTGTAGATATATTCCGGTTATGTTTATTGTCTTATATGTACAAAACTGAATAAGATTTAAGTTAAGTCATATCTTCCAGACCACATTATTGTTAATTAAATGAGTGTAACGTGGACTATAAAATGATGTTTCAACTGCAGTTTTGGACTGTTTAAATGACTATTGCATTTTAGAAAACATCCTAAACGTGTCCAGGTAAAGTGAACATATTGTTTCAAATATTAATACTGTCTAGGAGAATTTATAATTGCATACAAAAATAGACACATTTGTGTACCTGTTCTACCGTTAGTTCCATGGCTATATTCAAGAACTTCTGATATGCAATTTTGATTACATCGCATGTGTTTCAAGACATTATGAAATTAACATATTTAAAACAAATCTTTATTAAACGTTGTAACATAATGTGGTGCATTTGATTACGTAATAATTTGCATCGGATAAGATGATGACAATTAGAATTTCTGAAGTCATTTTCACCATTTCAGAACAAAATTAAATTGATTTATATTGACAAGTTATATTTCCTGAAATGGTGAAAATGACTTCAGCTAATCTAATTGTCATCATAATATCCATTTAAGGTAGTTCGTGGTCATTCTAACGATGTTTTGTCATCTGACGTAAATTATCAAAAATCTATACCCTTATACTATGATGTATCAGTTTTCGTTAAAGCTTTGTTATTTCTTAATATAGTTCAGCAGAACCACGAATTTCGCCGGTTTTCCTCATAAAATGATTAATATTAATATCAATATTAATAATAAAAAAGATCAATATTTATTAAAAATTAGTTTAAAATATTTTTTTTTATTTTCTGCATGAACACCCTTTCTTTTTATTCGGTCATATTAAAGTGAAATGAATAAAGTCACACATTATATGAAATCCAAACTTGAACTATAGCTTTTTTGCGAAATCCGCCGTGAATATTCAAAACCCGTTGTATTTAATGCCGCAGTTATATCAACTCCGTCGTAATATTTAGATGTAAAGGTAGCACAACTTGTATTTTATCTACAGGAAAGTTATAATCTTGTCACGAGAAATACATTTAGTATAAATACTGCTGGGGCGCAGTTAACGAGAATCTGCGATAAAAGCGCTAAACGAAACCTGATACTTCATAGAACAAGTGTACATATTTTTGAAATTATACGTCAGATGTTCAAAACCTCTAAAAGGAACACCTTAAACTGACATAACACATGTAGAAGGAATGTAGCATTGCTTAACATTAAACACTCATTTCAATAGTAGCAATGGTAGCAGTTATTCAGCATTTATTTATTAAATATTAATATTATTATTCTTAAAAATCTGTATTTGTTTTGATTTATATCATTAAAATGAATTTTTACAAACATATATGCACAACAAAATAACCTTCTTCATATACTGTTAAATAATAATTTTGGATATTCTAAAAAAATAGTTAACTAAACAGAAAACGATCAGCAATGAAAGCTAAACGGATTATTAACAATCATACTTATTCTGTTTTAATAAACACCATTTCAAATAACAAATGGCCCTGTATTGCAATTAAGTCCTCTCAAATATATGAAATAGCATGTGTTATGACTGCTACTACTGCTGCTGCTACTACTACTAATACTACCACTACTACTTCTACTACTACTACTACTACTACTACTACTACTACTACTATTAATACTAGCACTACTACTACTACTACTACTACTACTACTACTACTACTACTATTAAACAACAAAACAACAGTAACAACAACAGTAACAGCAACAATAATAATAACAACAATAACAAAGGCAGTAACAACAACAGCAGTAAAAAACAACAACAATAACAACTACAACAACAACAGTCACAACAAAAGTAATATTAAAAGCAACAGCAAAAGCAACATCAACAGCAACAGCAACAGCAACATCACTACTACTACTACTACTACTACCACTACAACTACTATTATTACTAATACTACTACTATTACTACTTCTACTTCATGCAATGCATATATACTTGCTTCATGTTTTTTTTCTATTTCAGTAAATTCATGAATTGCCATGGATTTGAAGTTGTTAACAATCCTTTATAGTGTATGTTCTGTACACTCAGGTATGTGAACATATTTAAAGTTTGATTTATTCCAGACTTTATTATAATAATAAGTATACCTCACAGTAAACACGCATTGTTCATTTTGATTATGCAAAATTTATAAACAGATTGTAAAATTAAATAAGAATCACAAAAATGTCACAAACACGTGCACATGAGCATGCTTTTAATCTGAAGTCTGTCGACTTTAATTTAAGACTATTTAAACAGAATTACCGGCATATGTATATACTAATACAGATGACATAATTTATATCATTATTTGGGAACAGACACGACAGTACGTTATAAATTATACTCTGTTGTGATATACTATACTAGATTCGATTATAAATTATCTGAACAGGCAATTGGCTAGTATATGTATAGTATTTTTTCTCATAGCGCTTCCCATATACTATTAACAATTGAATACAACTGGAATTCGATGTTGCCACGTGTAACAATTTCCGAGCCCAGTTCAATATGTGTCAGTGAAACTCAACATTTCATATATCCAGTTCAAAATTTGAAAAAAATAGGACGCATTTTGACATAAGCTTACAAACCAATAGTTGATTTTCATTTTTCTATGAAGAAGACTTGCTATTGTACGTTTTTATGTTGGAATACATTGCTGCTATATTCCTAAACACATACTAAATAATACTATCCTAGAGATACATATTTTACATACATGTAAAGTGCTATGTAGTGAAACCTATAGTCTGCAGTGGTGATCTCTGTTGATTTGACTTAGGATGCAGTGGTGGCCTCTATTGATTTGACTTAGGATGCAGTGGTGGCCTCTGTTGATTTGACATAGGATGTAGTGGTGGTTTCTGTAGCTTTGATATAGGATGCCGTGGTGACTGCTGCTGCCTTGACATAGGATGCGGTTGTGGCTTCTATTGCTTTGTCATAGGATGCAGTGGTGGCTTCTATTGCTTTGACATAGGATGTAGTGGTGGCTTCTGTTGCTTTGGCATAGGATGAAATGGTGGCCTCAATTGCTTTGACGTATAATGCATTGGTGGCGTATGTTGCTTTGACATAGGATGCTGTGGTGGCTTATATTGCTTAAGCATACGATACAGCGGTTGCTTCTAATACTTTGACGTAGGAAACAGTGACTTCTAATGCTTTGACATAAGATGCAGTGGTGGCTTCTGTTGCTTTGACATAAGATGCAGTTGTGGTTTCTAATACTTTGACGTAGGATGCAGTGGTGGCATCTAATGCTTTGACATAGGATGCAGTAGTGTCTTCTGTTGTTTTGATATCTGATGCATCGGTGACTTCTGTTGCTTTGACGTAGAATGCAGTGGTGGCTTTTAATGCTTTGACATAGGATGCACTGATAGCTTCTGTTACTGTGACATAGGATGCAGTGGTGTCTTCTAATGCTTTGACATAGGATGCAGTGGTGGCTTCTAATGATTTGACACAGGATGCAGTGGTGGCTTCTGTTGCTTTGAATTGGAATACAGTGTAGGCCTATGTTGCTCTGACATAGGATACATTGGTGGTTTCGAATACTTTGACATAGGATGCAGTGGTGACTTATTATAATTTGATATAGGATGCAGTGGTGGCTTCTGTTGTTTTGACTTAGGATGCAGTGGTGGATTCTGTTGCTTTGACATAGCATGCAGTGGTTGCTTCTGTTGCTTTGACAAAAGATGCAGTGGTGGATTATGTTGCTTTGACATAGCATGCAGTGGTGGTTTCTGTTGCTTTAACTTAGGATGCAGTGGTGGATTCTGTTGCTTTGATATAGGATGCAGTGGAGGACTCTGCTGCTTTGAAATATGATGCAGTGGTAGCTTCTGTTGCTTTGACATAGGATGCAGTGGTAGCTTCTGTTGCTTTGACATAGGAAACAGTGTTGGCTTATGTTGCTTTGACATAGGATACATTGTTAGCTTCTGTTGCTTTGACATAGGATACATTGTTGGCTTCTGTTGCTTTGACATAGGAAACAGTGTTGGCTTCTGTTGCTTTGACATAGGAAACAGTGTTGGCTTCTGTTGTTTTGACATAAGATGCAGCGGCGGCTTATAATACTTTGACACAGGATGAAGTGGTTGCTTCCGATGAATTAGCTTATGATGCAGTGTTGGCCCCTTTTACTTTAGTTTAAACATATTTTATTCACAAATATTATACAATTACTTCATAACAAAGCATAATATTTTTTTGAATTTGTCTCCCAAAATCTATCTATTAAACATGTGACATGATTACAATTACATATATATATATATCAATGAATGCTAGTATAAGGATCTGTAGATGCTTCGGCATAGGATGCTTTGGTCGCTTATGTTGCTTTAGCATAGGATACATCGGTTGCTTTTAATACTTTGACATATGATGCAGTGGTGGCTTCTAATGCTTTGACACAGGATGCAGTGGTGGCTTTTGTTGGTTTGACATTGGATGCAGTGGTGGCTTCTAATACTTTGACATAGGATGCAGTGGTTGCCTCTTTTACTTGGACATAGGATGCAGTAGATGCTTATGTTGCTTTGACATACAATGCATTATGGGCTTCTAATGTTTTGACATAGGATGCAATGTTGGCTTCTGTTGCTTTGCCTTAGAATGCAGTGGTAGCTTTTGTTCTTGGACATAGGATGCAGTGGTGGCTTCTATTACTTTGACGCAGGATGCAGTGGTGGCTTATGTTGCTTTGACGTAGGATGCAGTGGTGGCTTATGTTGCTTTGACATAGGATGCAGTTGTGGCTTTTGTTGCTTTGACGTAGGATGCAGTGGTGGCTTATGTTGCTTTGACATAGGATGTAGTATAGGCTTTTGTTGCTTTGACGTAGAATGCAGTGGTAGCTTCTGTTGTTTTGACATAGAATGCAGTGGTGGCCCATTTTACTTTGACGCAGGATGCAGTGTTGGCTTATGTTGCTTTCACGTAGGATACAGTGGTGGCTTCTGTTGTTTTGACGTAGAATGCAGTGATAGCTTCTGTTGCTTTGACGTAGGATGCAGTGGTAGCCTATGTTGCTTTGGCATAGGATGCAGATGTGGCTTTTATTACTTTGACGCAGGATGCAGTGGTGGCTTCTATTACTTTGACGTAGGATGCAGTGTTGGCTTCTGTTGCTTTAACGTAGAATGCATTGATAGTTTCTGTTGCTTTGACGTAGGATGCAGTGGTAGCTTATGTTGCTTTGGCATAGGATGCAGTGGTGGCTTTAGTTACTTTGACATAGGATGCAGTGGTGGCTTTAGTTGCTTTGACATAGGATGCAGTGGTGATGTCTAATACTTTGACGTGAGATGCAGTAGTTGCTTCTAATACCTTGACGTAGGATGCATTGGTGGCGTCTTATGCTTTGACATATGATGCAGTAGTGGCTTTTAATACTTTGACGTAGGGTGCAGTGATTGCTTCTGTTGCTTTAACGCAGGATGCAGTGGTGGCTTCTGTAGCTTTAACATAGGATACTGTGGCGGCTTCTACTGCTGAGACATAGAATGCAGTAGTGGCTTTTACAGCTATGACATAGTATGTAGTGGTGGCTTCTACTGCTCTGACATAGAATACAGTGGTGGCTTCTACTTCTATGACATAGTATGCAGTGGTGGCTTCTACTGCTGTGACATAGTATGCAGTCGTGGCTTCTACTGCTGTGACATAGTATACAGTTTTGGCTTCTACTGCTGTGACAATGGATACAGTTGTGGCTTCTACTGCTGTGACATAGTACATGTATGCAGTTGTGGCTTCTACTGCTGTGACATAGTATGAAGTGATGGCTTCTACTGCTGTGACATAGTATGTAGTGGTTGCTTCTACTGCTGTCACATAGGATACAGTGGTTGCTTCTACTGCTGTGACATTGGATGCAGTGTTGGCTTATTCTGCTGGGACATAGGATGCCGTGGCGTTTTCTACTACATAAACATAGGATGCCGTGGTGCCTTCTACTGCTGAGACATACACTGAGGAGATAAAGAAACGTCTCATCGAAAATTGGCGTTATTTTCTTTACATATTTTAAATTTGTGTGAAAATATCAGAATTGTACATATACTCTGACCGTCAAACCGACACTCGCACGATTTTATTCAGTTGACTGTTAAATTCATGTATATGCTCATGATTTCCTCGTGCAATCATTGCGTGTCAACCATGTGGTTTTATCGAGTGAATTTTACAAAGATACATGTGTTAGTCGACAAACAACCATACTTTAAGAGATTTTCTGACAATTATCCAGTTTCTGATAATGCCAAGGCTAAATTTCGAAGAGAGGGCACAAGTTTTGGCCATGCTTGAATGTGGGCGAACGCCAGAACAAGTCGCTAGACTTTTAAACATATCTCGTTCGACAATATTGCGTCTCGTTCGCCGTGTCAGAGACACTGGAACGTTTGCCGATAGGCCACGTTCAGGAAGACTGCATGTAAAGTCAGTACGGCACAATAATTACATACGTCTACGCCATCTGCGTGACATATTTCTGATGGATGATCTACGTCACGTTTAGTGGTAGTTAATCGTGGACGCTCTCTAAGTCGACATACAGTCAGAAATCGGCTAAGAGAGCAGGCAATTAGCTGCCGCAGGCCCTATCGCGGTCTTGTTCTTACGCGATATCACCGTCACCAACGTTTTATTTGGGCCCGCAACCATTGCGGTGAATGATGGCAGAACGTAGCGTTTAGTGACGAGTCACGCTTCTACTTGTCGAACGGCGACGGACGTATCCGTGTCTACAGACAACGTCATGAACGCTAAGCTAACAATTGCGTTCAACAGCACAACCGTTACTGTAAGGGCGGAGTTATAGTCTGGGCAGCCATAAACAATAGGTTTAAGTCCCAATTCTTCGTGTGCCAAAGTAATCTAACAGTCAGGCGTTACATCAACCAAATTTTACGTCCTGTGGTTGTCCCTATCTTCTGCGAATGTCAAGGCCTTGTCTTCTGGCATGACAACGCGCCACCTCACGTCGCACGTGTCACCGGGAACTTATTACATACCCGCAACCTTGACGTTTTGCCGTGGCCGTCGTGTTCACCTGACTGCAATCCAATTGAACACGCCTGCGAAGACCTTGGACGGCGGTTACATCAACGTAAACTGCAGCCCGACAACGTCCAGGAACAGACAAGAGTATTCCACCAGGATTGGGCCAGAATCCCACGGTATCTGCTACGTAACTGGTGCGGTTCCATGGGGCGACGCCTTGATGCTGTGGTTGACAGTACTGATTGAAATTCAAATTTTGAAGCATAATGCGACCTTGAAATATTGTCTAATGAACCATTAATTCTCTTAAATGATAAAATTTGCGAACGGAATTGTTCTTTCCTAATTTTAAATCATTGTGAACTCATTATTGTACAATGAGTTAGAATCGGGCGTATCTTTTTCTCGTCAGTGTAGTATGTACATTAGTGATAGCTTCTACTGCTGTGACATAGGATACAGTGGCGGCTTCTACTGCTGTGACATAGGATACAGTGGTGGCTTCTACTGCTGTGACATAGGATGCAGTGGCGGCTTCTACTGCTGTGACATATGATGCAGTGGTTGATTCTACTGCTGTTACATAGGCTGCAGTGGTTATCTCTACTGTTGTGACATACGATGCAGTGGTTGATTTTACTGCTGTTACATAGGCTGCAGTGGTTAGCTCTACTGTTGTGACATATGATGCAGTGGTGGCTTCTACTGCTGTGACATAGGATGCAATGGCGGCTTCTACTGCTGTGACATAGGATACAGTGGTGGCTTCTATTGCTGTGAAATAAGATACAGTGGCGGCTTCTACTGCTGTGACATAGGATACAGCGGCGGCTTCTATTGCTGTGACATAGGATGCAGAGGTGGCTTTTACTGCTGTGACATAGGATGTAATGGCGGCTTTTACTGCTGTGACAAAGGATACAGTGGCGGCTTCTACTGATGTGACATAGGATTCAGTGATAGCTTTTACTGCTGTGACATAGGATACAGTTGTGGCTTCTACTGCTGTGACATAGGATACAGTGGCGGCTTCTACTGCTGTGACTTATGTTACAGTGGCGGCTTCTACTGCTGTGACATAGGATACAGTGGTGGCTTCTACTGCTGTGACTTAGGATACAGTGCTGGCTTCTATTGCTGTGACATAGGATACAGTGGTGGCTTCTACTGCTGTGACATAGGATGCAGTTTTGGCTTCTACTGCTAAGACATACGATATAGTGGTGGCTTCTACTGCTGAGACATAGGATGGTTGTGGTGGTTTCTACTGATGTGACATAGGATACAGTGGCGGCTTCTACTGCTGTGACATACGATGCAGTGGTGGCTTCTACTACTGAGACATATGCTGCAGTGGCGGCTTCTACTGCTGTGACATAGGATGCAGTGGTGGCTTCTACTGCTGTGACATAGGATACAGTGGTGGCTTCTACTGCTGTGACATAGGATACAGTGGTGGCTTCTACTGCTGAGACATGAGATGTAGTGGTGGCTTCTACTGCTGTGACATAGGATGCAGTGGTGCCTTCTACTGCTGAGACATACACTGACGAGATAAAGAAACGTCTTATCGAAAATTGGCGTATTTTTGTTACATAGTTTAAATTTGGGTGGAAAATCTGAAATGTACATGTACTCTGACCGACAAACCCAACCAACCGACAGTCGTACGATTTTATTCAGCTGGTTGTTAAATTGATGTTTTTGATCATGATTTCCTCGTGCAACCCGTGCGTGTCAACCATGTGGTTTTATCGAGTAAATTTGAGACAAATACATGTGTTAGTCAACAAACAACCATATTTTCAGAGATTTTCTGACAATAATCCAGTTTCTGATAATGCCGAGGCTAAATTTCGAATAGAGGGCACAAGTTTTGGCCATGCTTGAATGTGGGCGAACGAAGGATGTAGTGATGGCTTTTACTGCTGTGACATAGGATGCAGCGGCGGCTTCTACTGCTGTGACATAGGATACAGTGCTGGCTTCTACCGCTGTGACATAGGATACAGTGGCGGCTTCTACTGCTGTGACATAGGATACAGTGGTGGCTTCTGCTGCTGTGACATAGGATACAGTGGCGGCTTCTACTGCTGTGACATAGGATACAGTGGTGGCTTCTGCTGCTGTGCCATAGGATGCAGTTTGGCTTCTACTGCTAAGACATAGGATACAGTGGTGGCTTCTACTGCTAAGACATAGGATTCAATAGTGGCTTCTACTACTGAGACATATGATGCAGTGGCGGCTTCTACAGCTGTGACATAGGCTGAAGTGGCGGCTTCTACTGCTGTGACATAGGATGCAGTGGTGGATTCTACTGCTGTGACATAGGATACAGTGGTGGCTTCTACTGCTGTGACATAGGATACAATGGTGGCTTCTACTGCTGTGACATTGGGTACAGTGGTGGCTTCTACTACTGAGACATAGGATGCAGTGGCGGCTTCTACAGCTGTGACATAGGCTGCAGAGGCGGCTTCTACTGCTGTGACATAGGATGCAGTGGTGGCTTCTTCTGCTGTGACATAGGATGCAATGGTGGCTTCTACTACTGAGACATATGATGCAGTGACGGCTTCTACAGCTGTGACATAGGCTGCAGTGGCGGCTTCTACTGCTGTGACATAGGATGCAGTGGTGGATTCTACTGATGTGACATAGGATACAACGGTGGCTTCTACTGCTGTGACATAGGATACAGTGGTGGTTTCTACTACTGAGACATGAGATGCAGTGGTGACTTCTACTGATGTGACATACACTGACGAGATAAAGAAACGTCTTATCAAAAAATGGCGTTATTTTCGATACATAGTTTAAATTTGGGTGGAAATATCTGAAACGTACATGTACTTTGACCGACAAACCCAACCAACCGACATTCGTATGATTTTATTCAGCTGATTGTTAAATTGATGTATCTGCTCATGATTTTCTCGTGCAACCCGTGCGTGTCAACCATGTGGTTTTATCGAGTGAATTTGAGACAAATACATGTGTTAGTCGACAAACAACCATATTTTCAAAGATTTTCTGACAATTATCAAGTTTCTGATAATGCCGAGGCTAAATTTCGAAGAGAGGGCACACGTTTTGGCCATGCTTGAATGTGGGCGAACGAAGGATGTAGTGATGGCTTTAACTGCTGTGACATAGGATGTAATGATGGCTTCTACTGCCTTGACACGGTAAGCAGTTTTAGCCTCTTCTGTTGTGACCTAGGTTTCTATTGCTGTGCTAACAGTTTCTGTGATCGCTTTTACGGCCGTGGCATCAGCTGCAGTAGTGGCTTCTATTGCTGTAGCATATGCCGAAGTTGTGGCAGTTGTGATCTCTGCGGTTGTGCCACATGTTTAATCGGATGTTTCTACTGCAAAGATAAAGTCTGTAGTGGTGGCGTCGGCTGCTGTTACATAGGCTGCAGTGGTGAAGTATACTGCTCTTGCATAGGCTACAGTGGTGTCTTATTTTGCCAAGACATAGACTATACTGTGATATTGTCTGCAGTGGTGGCTTCGGGCGCCTTATTGTTCGCTTAATTTTGGCTTAACATGATTTGCTGATGATGCCCTTTTGTGACATTTTGTCTTACAATCTAGTAAAAAGCTAGGTACAGTCAAACTGATGTAATAGACTGTCACATTTACTTTGTCTAATTTCTATGCTTTGAGAGTAAATCAACTTGTATCAAACAACAATCTGTCTTAAATAGACACTTTTATTCCTTTCCTTGACTGGCTGCTTAAGACAGGTTTGACTGTATATAAACCATATCTGGTATTTTCAAAATATAAATCTATGGTAAAATTACATAAAACATATGAAAAAACAAAATTCTGATGATTCTCCGGCTACGTAGCTAAGAACTGGCTTTTGACTAAAATGACCTTTAAGATAATGAATTATGAGTGTTTTCATTTTTTTGCAAATACCATGATTAATTGAAAATAAAATCAATAGTGATGGCCGAAATAATCAGCATGTATCTTATATTTCTTCCGCACTAGAGTCAAGCCTTTTATTCAGCCAGCTGTAATGGGAAGGAGCAAAAGTGACCTCTTAAGACAGGTTGTCGCTTAACAGAGATTAATTTGCTCTGAAAGCCTCTAAATGGATATAGCAAATGTGGCTGCTTAAGACAAGTGGCCGCTTACACAGGTTCGACTGTAATTATTAGAGGTCATATGATCGGTTGTTCAGATATTCGTGGCCAGTAATATTTTCTAATTTACAAATGAGATATAGTGGTGAAAACATTTAACCGGATTGCCGTCCATGGATACGCCATACCCTAATTCTAATCATTTATATGATAAATATATGGTGGCTGACTTCTACTGTATGGTGTATGGTCGTAGTGGCGGGTGGCGACAAATGTGGTAATGTCGTCTGGCACATCGACAGAGAGAGCGAGAGATCATGAGAGATCAGTAATATACGCATGCTTTACAGTACAAATATTTATTTTATAAGAAAATTAAACATTTCTACATTTGTCTGTCTTTTTCTGTATTTGAGAATATAAATATGAATATTAAAAAGGTGCTTGTTGAACAAAGTATTGTATTTGTTTGCAACAAGTTTACTTTTCCACAATAAACAATAGTTTGTTTAGAATAAATTACATCATTTGTACAATAATATGTATTGCCCATTAAGTTATTAAAAAACTGTCAGCAAAAACTCCAGTTTAGGGTTGTACCAACTACGACGTTTTATAAGTAATACTTACTAAATTAAATGTTTCGGAGTACTAAGTATATTTTCAAACATTTCAATTTATTTAGTTTTTCGTTGAACAGAGATATATCACTATGCAACACATACATACACATTCTTTTGCGAAACTGTATAAATTCCCGCCAGTCAATCAGACACAGACGATTGCCAATGTCCTTACTACGTTGTCCTGTTATGGCAATCGCAGACTATGTAAGCAATCTGTAATAAAACTCGAAATAATGCATCTACGGTGGAGATAAATTTAAACTAAAACTGCAAAATGGTGGCACTACGATGACAAAAGTCGTATATAATGAAACCATGATGATGTAAAGTCGAAACACATCCTTTCATTATTCAACAGTGATTTTTCAACATCTTGGTTTCAACGTTAAAACCACTATTGCCTGTCTGCTTATCACGCACAATCGGCTCGTAACAGTGACAGCTGATACTTAGATTCATTAATATTATATTTTCACTTATTTATATCCAATTAATTTATAACCTCAAATGTCTATGTGAGTCAGTTGCAAGTAACAGGTGATACATTGCTGATGACAATTCTCTTTAACACAGATATGTTACATGTATGTTGCAAATGAATAATTGCAAATCTCATACACTCAATTGTCAACTTCTTGCTTTCGCAGATATCAATTTATGTTACGACTGGCATGTGTATAAATTGCACATTGCAACTTATATGTATTGAGAAAGTACAGTAACATCAGAATCCATTGCCAAAACTGGCAGTCGAATACATTTGGTTAATAAGTTTGATTGATTGATTGACTATTTAGCGTCATTTTATGCGATCGAGGGCTAACAGAAAATATGTTAGACTAACCACTGTTTCATGGGATCCTGAAATGTTAACCAGAACTCGAGCACACCTCATCGTCAACTTCCCCACTTAAATCAGCTGAGACAGACGAATGATAATGAGACACAATATATATAAATTACATCATCATTCTATTAATTTAAATACATAGTTTATTCGATGTAATACTAGTTTGGGAGAAATAGGTTAATGATATGCATATATTTTTAGTTTTTTTACGATAATACATTTTTACCGTCAGTGACGATAAACTCGGTACAGATACGTGACAATTTAGTTCCAGTGAAGGGATCGTCTATACAACTGGTGTGCAGCGTTACTGGCTTCTCATCTAGAACACCAGTGCAGTGGGTTATAACAGACACACAGGATATACCCGAGACAGGTTCATTTGTCTATGCACAATGTGTACCACAAGATTGTTTTCCGCTCATAACAGGACACACATACACAGCTGATGACAATCACACGTATGTTAACTTTACTAGATTCAGTCAAAGTAATGATGGAAAGTGGTGTACATGTAAATGTGATGACAGCAAACAAGCGTTGAAGTTGGTGATTTACAGTAAGTTAAACAATATGTTTTCTCAATTATTTGTAGGCTGATTAAATAATAAATGTATGCATCATTTAATGTATCAAAATATTTTAATTTATCATAAATGGTGCTGTCCCTTCCTTTCTTGCTAACTCCCTCATCTCTATAATAAGTATCTGAGATCTAAATCAAATTATTATATTTATAATATGTTGTTTATCTGCAATTGTCATTTTGTGTACATGCATTTATTATGTATTTTGTGTAGGGAAGGGTCGGAACTAATGCTGGTAGAATGTATGACACAACCCTGTTACCTATATAAATTTGTTAAAAGCAATACAATATGTTTAGACTAATATAGTTATTCAATGCAGAACATACCAATTTTTTTAAATGAAGTAAGATCAAAATTGGGGAAATATTGTGTTAAAAAGCGCCTGAAATTGCTGAAATACAGTTTATACTAAAAATAAAGTTTACACAAATAAAATTACGAGCTAATTTTATACACGATATACAAAGTAATGAAATTTACTCAGCACATACCGGTTTACTAATTCATGAACTTTAACTATAATTAAAAGTTCCCAACTTGTCACACTTTGTCCGCTTTCTAAACTGCAGTTTACCTGAAGATCGCGATATAATTTTTATTCGAATGAAGATCAAGTCAAACATAACTATATTTGCATGTAACAATTGCTTTTGTAAGAGAAAGTTCAAGGTACATATTTATTAAATATAAACACGTGTGCATATTACAATTGTTTGACACAATAATTGGAGTAGAAGTTAGATTCATGCTATGAATGATTCAGCATACCGTACTGATTACTCTTTGGTTGTATACAACGTCGTTGACAGTGTTTACTTTCCTGGACTATGATATCAATTTAGCAATTGTATTGGTATCGCTTCATCAATAGTAATGACACTGTTAACGTTCGGACACTATCACTTATTTTACGGATATACATGAAATTCAGGAGAATACTTATTGAGAACCCCTTTCGATTTAACAGATAAGTAGAACAATATAGGTAGTAAGCACATCGCAGGAATAAACTTGTAAATGTGAAGTCTTGATATCAGAAAGCCATCATTTGCCGCTCATATACGCACATAAATTAAAATCATCATCCAGTTATAGTCAATTATCTCCAAAAAGAGTGATCTTCAGCGCGTTATAGAGCATACATTACATTTGTCTGCCGTTCATCACGCGTCTTAGTTTATATTTTGTTGTTGAGGTTGTTATTGCTGTTTTTATGCCCCCCCCCCCCCCCCCACAAAAAAAAAAAAAAATAAAAAAATTGGGCGGCATATAGTAATCGCAGCGTCCGTCCGCCTGTCCGTACGTCTGGAGCAGCACTTGTGGGTTGAGTTGCCAGTACAAAATGGACTTGTGGGGTTTTTTTTTGGTACTTGTGGGGTGCAATGTTCACCCCACAAGTGCGAATACCCGTGCAAATGGCATTGTGGGGTTAATTTAATTTTCTTCACATTTTTCTTTTACTTTTTTTTCAACTTTTTTTATTCTTTTTTAGTGTCATTAGGGTTGGATCTCAAGGTTTGTGATATTAGGGTTAGAAGGAAAATAGTTTTTGTTTTGTTTTATGAAAAAAAAGTTGTTTTATAACATATCAAAACCTCACCCCACAACATCACTTCCACAAGAACGTCCGTCCGTCCTTCCATCCGGTATTTTGTTTCCGGCCTGTAACTTTGTCATGCATAGATGGATTTTGTTGATACTTGCTACAAATGATCAACATAACATGACGACGTGTTGCGAGTAAGACCCACACCCCTACCTCAAAGGTCGAGGTCACAATTTGAGTTTGTTTGACAACACTTCGAGTTTGTATTAGATTTCGTTTCCGGCCTGTAACTTTGTCACGCATAGGTGAATTTGTTGATACTTGCTACAAATGATCAACATAAAATGACGATGTGTCGTGAGTAGGACCAACACCCCTACCTCAAAGGTCGAAGTCAAAATTTGAGTTTGTTTGACAACACTTTGAGTTTGTTTGAGATTTCGTGTCCGGCCTGTAACTTTGTCATGCGAGATGAATTTTTATGAAAGTTGCTACAAATGATCAATATAGCATCATGACGTGTCGCGAGTAAGACCCACACCCGTACCTCAAAGGTCAAGGTCACAATTTGAGTTTGTTTGACAACACCTTGAGTTTTTGTGAGATTTTGTGTCTGGTCTGTAACTTTGTCACGCATTGATGGGTTTTATAGATACTTGCAACAAATGATCAACATAACATGACAACGTGTCACGAGTAAGACCCTATACCCATATCTCAAAGGTCAAGGTCACACTTTCAGTATGTATGACAACACTTTGAATCTGTTTGAGATTTCAAGTCTGTCCTTTAACTTTATCATACATAGATGGATTTGATCAGCATGTCATGATAATGTTTCAACTGCATTAAACTGTTGAAATACCCAGACCATTACCTCAGATGTCAAGGTCAAGGTAACACAAAGTTCAAGGTCATGCATTAATGTAAAAAAAAAACATGAAATTGCATGTTTAGTCTGAAACATTAGTCCATTACTCTTGATATTCATGGATACATCGCTACCTATTATATCATATATTATTGTTTTTCACAGACCATTTCAGGGGCATGTGACACTTAACAGTGACATTTCTTGTTTTATTGTTGTTTAATTGTTTGGGAATGTTTTTGTATTTTTTTAAAAATGAGTTGATCACCATTGTCAATGGTAGTTATCAAACATTACATTTAAAAGTTGAATGTTTTATAATTTTTCATTAGCTGTACCAACATCCATACAGTATGACCGTGTACCAGATGGACCCCAAGACTTGTCAGTCAATGCTGTGACACTGGAACAAACTGTGTCCACCCTCAACCAGTATTTACATGGTTCTATGTTACGGTAAAATAAATATAGAACCTGATTTTATACATTAAATATGTTTATCTCGGTAAAATTGGTAATGTGACGCCATACTATTATGACGGGTTTTAAATACTTATAGGCAATGGCAGATTTAAATAAGAAAAAAAGAACCACAACTTGATATGTGTTGTGCTTTTATTTTATTGATAAAAGTGTAATACTAATCATACACATTAACTAATGAGATAAAAATAATAAAGCAGTTGAGATATTATGAAGTTAATACTATCAACTTAAACCTACAAAATATTATTATAATTCTATTAACAATCACTTATAAACCATTTTTACACTTTTGATCAACAAATTTAATTATAATGTAATAACCGGGAATAGAAAGCAAAGTCACGGTTCGGATGTTGGATATGTGTCGCACTTATATGACAGGGATAATCCCGTTTCATTAACAAATTGGAAAAAAACTATTACCAGGTGTTTTTGATTATTTCCATTATAAAGACAACCACATTATAAAGTCACTAGGCGGTATGCAATTACATTACACCCTATATGTGACTTGTATAACCATGTCAATGCTTTTGCTGTGTAATTAACTTAAAGCCGATGTTGCATACAGTAAATGACATGACAATCCGTTACTTCTCGAGCATCACATTTACTGTACTAAGTAAACGTCGCAAGCGTTTGTTTATAATGCTTTTGCTGGGTTCAACACATTTTATAAATTTTATTTACAATACCAAAGTACATGTATATAAAGTTTCAGTTGATATGTATAAATAAAACTATTAAATATTGAATATGTACATGTTTATGTTCCTTTATATTACATGCACGGGCTAGTTGTTGTATTTTGCTACCAGGGCAAAAGTTTGTTTTTTTCTGATCTTTTACAATTATTATTAAAGTATTAATAAAGAAAACTTTGAGTTCAACTTAACTTTACTTCGTAAAAATCCACTTTATTTGGTGATATTCCTTCATCTATGAATATACTAAAACAGATATTGTATAATAGCTGCTTTTTAGACAGTGTACAATTCTTAATTGATCGTAAATCGGCGAAAACATGCAATATTTGAATATTTTTTACAGTTGCTTTTGAAATAATGTATAATGAACAGCATGCAGTAAACTGCAACTGTCGAATGTGGTCAGTGATACTCAAAGCTTTGAGAATCGTTAAACACGAAAATCATCTTATCTGTTCATACTATATGATAGTGTTCTAAATATACTTTATGTATGGACCACTAAAACAATGTATGTCCATCAACTGCACTAATATTGTAATATCTTATCAAAAACCGTCCTTTGCGTTTCGTGTAACTGTGGTGGCAGATACATTGTTCATGTGCATGTAGATTGAATTAAAATCAAGTTAAATATTACGAAATGATTAAACATTTTCCTCCATGTCACGATGCAGGTTACACAATCAGATTTCTATGACAGAAAACTTGATACTGACAACTAGCTTCCAGACAAACTATGATAAAATGTTTAACACTGTTTATATATAATTATTTATAACACTGTTTATATATATTTATTTATAACTTATTTAATACTGACAAAAATAATGTTAGTATTTTTGTGCTCTGTCAGGTTGTGAAGACACGTGTGAAACGGCATTAATGTATGACCAGTTGTTACCGAGGTAACATTAAGAAAACAAACTTGTCAATTAACTTTAACTGTTATTTAAATGATACCGTATATAACATTGGTTATATAAACACTTCTACATACTGTATTATACATTTCATAACATCGAAACAGAATATTTCACTCTTTCAATTAGATACACATTTAAAACCACTTTCAGATGGAATATCAATTGTTTTCACAGGCGAATGTATCACAATATCAGTACAGTTCGCCAGGAAATACGAGCAGCAATGCAAATACCAGCTGTAGAAGTCCAGAGAAAGATTACACATCAAAGCTAACCCTGGCGAGGTATACAGTATTAACTGACAACTCAGACACAACTGTCAGGTTCAGATGTGGGATAACATCTTTCCCGGGATCGCTCACCGAACTGTATACACCAGTTTCCCCAAATGTTACATTTGCAGATCAGTATAACACTATATATACTCATTACACACAATTGTATTGTAAAATCGCAAACAAAACATGTCGCTGAAAACACACCGGTTAGAGGTTTTTTAATATGTTTTATTCTAATGTAATTAAGACATTTAATAAGATATATCATAAGGTTGAAATGTTGTACTTTTAGTTTATCGTGAAATCTATCACGTTATTTTATAATTCTATCATACCAAAGACCAAAAACGGATGATTGGTATCGATATCAATTGTATTGGGATTAACATACATGTAATGTTAGCTTATGTTAGTTTGTTCGAGTTATTGATCCATATTTTCAAAGACGCTATTTCAAGGACAAACATGGAAACCCGTTGGATCATAAATAGACCGTGAAATCATTATAATGCTATTTTATAATGTAAGATAACTAAAATCACAACAACCGTATATTTGATTTTGTTGTATGCTTTGAAGGCACGTTCACAAGGTATGCTATACATGTTGATAACATTGTATGTAAACAAACGTGATATCCAATATACAAACCAGACTGCGACAAGCGCATCTTTCACAATTTACATGGTTTGAAAATTATAAAAGAAAATAAATTTGCAAAGTTATAACTGTCATGTCCCGTACTTTTTTTTGTACAGTACATTAACACGTATCAAAACAGAACTGACTTTGATATACTCGTATTTTCATCTAAGCAATATTACAGACAACTTTGATTTGAATAATTATGTCACTATGAAAGTATTGCATTTCGAAATTTCATTTATTTTAAGAAAATAAGACTAGTTAAAATAAAATGTAGTTTATGTACGCTACCAATTGCAAAAGGCACAGATTAACCATTTTAAGTTATACTTAGAAAAAGATTTACATAAAGCATCATATTCCTGGTTTTAAGTGGAAATATTATAATATGTACCAAATTAAGCAAATACATCTAATTTCGTTTTCAACATTTTTGAGTATATGTAAGAACAACAAATATGGTAACAAAAAAAAATTGAAAATAACTGATGTTAACAAGTGTGTTAATTAATTCAATCTTTTTTATTTGACACAGCATATCTAATTATAATAATTGTCTTTACATGTTTCAAGATTAATATTAATTATAAACGTTCAAACATATTGTATACTCAAAACCGTTTTTAGTACCTACTACAACAACAACATTAGCCAACAAGACGACTTCAGGAAGTTTGATTGTTCTATTCGGGGATGTAACAAGACTTGTATGTATAACATCTGCTACAAGACATGCAGCGATAGTCATCTAAAATATAGGGGAGACTACTCTACAAAATATATCAAATACTTTTACAATTACTCCCAATAATCTGACAACTGTAACGAGTATTGTGACGTTCAATCCAAACAAAACTGACAACAAGAAGACCATAACATGCATGACTCGCATCAGTAGACAGACAGATCCCCCGAACGTCAAACATAGTCTAAATGTGTGGTGTAAGTATATATATGCATGACTAGAACATAATAATCATTTTCTTTAACAGTTTTTTCAGAATATAACAAATATACAACATGTATATGATGAAAATAATTCATTAACTATATAATATAAAGGATTATGTGAATATATTTTAGGAAATAAAAAAAAAATTCTTAACATTAAATTATACTTATTGTTACTATGTATCTATTTTGAAATAAATTTGAAATATATAGCTTAGATATAGCAAACAGATGAATAGCCTTTCAAAACCATCAATATTTGTTTAAGTACAATTAAACCAAACATAAAATGATAAATAAACACAATTATTTAGGGGGTCCATCAAATGCAACAATTGAACCCAGTTCACCTTTTCCATGGCATGAGAACCAGACTGACAAGTATTTGATGTGTAAGGCAAGTAACGGTGACAACGGAAATCCAGCTCCCACAGCCAACTGGACGTCTCAGTATGGTACACCTGATACAACAAACAGAGAACTCGTATTCAAATTACTATGATCCTCTTTCCATAACAAGATGGCGGCTACATGCGAGCTTAGTAACGAATATACTCGCTTGAACGGTGTTCATATAAAATCACAAATTAGATGTATGTTGTGAATAGCTTTCTTTTTGAGTTTCTTATTTTGATACCAAATTAAATAATGTAATAGTAAGTGACTATTGTAACATCTATCAATTGAACATAAATATCCATCACGAGAGTTGGCATCCAAAAGACATTACATGTACATTAAATCAATTCATGTAACTTTTATTGTTTTGACAAGCTTTGTGTTGATTTAAACTAAAAGGAACTTTAAATTATCAATTTTGTTGGTTAGACTTAGTTTTATAGGATAAATTTTAAAGTACGCATACACTTTCTACATAGTTGATACAAATAGTTGGTGTATGTCTTTCAATAAACATGGATACATGTAAAAAACTTTGTTTCTAAGTGGTGTTTATTTTTAAATCATTATTGAGATCAAGTCTAATAATAATCTTAAGAATGATTATTAGATACAACCCAAGATCTTCCGATTAACTTGCTTTCTCATGATTTCGATGGTTTGATGACACCACTTCATTTTTAACAGCTCTGTCTATTTGTTGCAGTGTACATGTACCAATACGCATCTTAAAACTGCCATAGCTACATTAAACTGTTCCAAATGATTTCAAAACTTGCCAGAACTCCAAAATGCTCCAACGTTTTCACGTGTACAAAGAAATGTTACAATTGGAAGCGTTTTAAGCACAAATACTGCCCAACCAATTTACAAAGCTCTAATTTCCTAGGTATATGATCTTGTTACCGTCATGTTTCGGGGGATAATTCGTGGATGAGACCTAATTTGCTAAGTATTTAGCTATATCTGAAGTCAAGCGTTTCAAAATTATTACTGACGTTAAGATACATAAGATTATATAATCGTCTAGAAAGAAGTTTTACTCGATATAATTCCTGGACCGACAGGCTTCCATATATACTTTAATTGTGCTAGATGTTACATAACATGTAATCTGGGTAGACTGCTATTTATAAAGTATGGGTTAAGTTATCATGGTGTGTGTATCATTCCTACTAAACACATGAAGAGCAGTGATATGTACATGTACCTACTATAATTATAATTGTCAAACCTTTAGGTAGAGGACAGAAAAAAGTATGTAAATGACAATATTCTATTTCACTTTAATGTTTTGTTTTCTACATAAACGTTCATTACGCAGTTAGGTTAGAAATACTAATGATGATACCGATGTATTGCTTATCCAAACAGCAGTATAATCCGATGCAAACAAAGCTATTGAACCATAATAGCTAAATATTATAAAGGGTTAGAGTATTATTCAATTGTTGTAATCCTGTACTAATTATATTTATTGTTACTCTTTAGCTGATGTTAAGTGCTTAAATCATGTGTACGTTTCATTTATCATTTCTCAGAAAATAACTAATTGAAATTGAAACAACATGCATTTGATATGTTGTGAATATAGTTACATAGTTACATAGTAACATAGTTTCATAGTAACATAATTACATAGATACATAGTTATATAGTTACATAGTAACAAAGTAACATAGTTTTCAGTGTTTCTTTAAAAAAGGATTTTATTCGTTACATACGACAAATAGTGATTTAAACATAAATATTTTATTGTCAAATGCGTATAAGTACATTGCAATTGGGTCTTGTCACACGTGATACCCACATTAGTTACGACCCTACCCTAAAACTGAGTTTAAGAATAACATCACTATATAACATTTTGATAACATATATTAACATAGAGATGAGTTAACTTATGTTGCCTTTCTCAAATTTGTATGCACGCACGCACTCACACACATTCACTTGCACACACACACACGCACGCACGCACGCACGCACGCACGCACGCACGCACGCACGCACGCACGCACGCACGCACGCACGCACGCACGCACGCACGCACGCACGCACGCACGAGAAAGATAAAAGGAAAAGGGTGATGATTTGAGAGAGAGAGAGAGAGAGAGAGAGAGAGAGAGAGAGAGAAAGAGAGAGGTACGTTGTGCAAGTACCAGTGCTTGATTGCGGAGTCGGAAAATAAATGTATTGTGTTTGGGGTAAATGTGGTTAAAGTTCAGTATTGATTTAAAGTTGACATACACCAAGCGATCAGATGCTGCAATAAACCCTTGAACCGATCTTAAGATATGCACATTTTCCTCGTGAGATAAGTTGGAACTTTTACATTGCATCAACTCTAAAGTAATAATACCGTTATTTTGTAGAGATGTAAACACTTGTTGACGTTGAACAGTATATTTATTACAATCAAAGAAAAAATACATGCATTTCCACAACTTCAGCTATGATCATTTACAATATTAACTCTAAACAAATTATAATTACGTGAACAGCATTGATACCTTAAGCGTGTATGTATAATTTTCAATTTTCTTTTGCCGTGATTGTAATGTTCAGGTAATGAAAATACCGAGTTTTTATAATTTGTTTTAGATGTTTTAAAAAGTCCCAATGATAGTAATTTTGAAACATTAAGATCTAAATTATTCCATGTTGTTATAGTTGTCGGCACAAAGGATATCGGAGACGATAATGTGAATTTTCACCTATCAGAGGCAGTACTATGTTTTTAAGATAATCTGTAACAATGTTGTTATGAATTTTATAAAAATAATAATATAGTTTATTTATGTACACATCTCTGCGAAAGCGTTTCTAAAGATGATTCTTGATGAATATTATATTTACTGCAGAATATAGGTAGACCCGTAGCTAACCCGGCTGCTTCAAGCTGAACAGATTCTAATAATTCAGACTATGCCACAGTACAACCGTCCCAAAGTTCATGAGCATATTCTAAGATATGTAAAAATAAAACATTTATATAGTTTTAAAATAGTATTCCGTTTAAGTTTGAAAAGAACATAATTTGTTCATACAAAATGTAAATATTGAATTAATATATGTAACCCACTTACCATTTACCATTATTGTCAAAATGTGTGTTGATTAATTCCAGTGGTGTGTTATCAAACAAAATGCCCAACTCTGGGTTTCTGGTAGTGTTTGATATAACAAGTACGTCTCCTTTACTATGATTAAATGTTATTAACCAATCCTTGGACCAAGTGTTTTTTACCTGTTTAGGTCAGAATTAATCATTTTTTCAATTATAGAATCTAAAGAGAAGGATAATGAAATGTCGTCTGCAAAAAGCCGTGACAGACTATTAAGATCATCAGCTATATCATTTATATAAATATGATATGAATGTGGACCAAGCACATAACCTTGGGGCACTCCAACAGATATGTCACGAGAGATTATGTTTCATCATTTACCAGAACCTTTTGCTTTAGTACAAGACAGTGAAAACAAATTCCCGCCAATATATTCTCTTACAAATACTGCAGCATGCGCATTGTGACAGAAAAAAAACGTCTTATGACCACACGCATGTACGCACACATACTTCATACTATCTCACTATGATTATTTAGTTATTAGATGGCATATGAATGATTTTATTTTTCATATTGAACTAACAAATCAACTGTTTCGGTGTCGTTTTACTTTCTAGTTTCACCCAAGATATAGTTAAAAAAAATCTTCGTGAGCGCAATATCAGGAAGTGTGAGGATAAACGTTCCGTATTATAGTAACCCGCCTGCAAATAGCGTAAGTTTTTCCAGGCAAGATGTTGAACAACTTTTTTACCGATTTGAGAAACACACAAAATAATATTCAGCCCCGTCAGATTGAGTGAGTTCTTCATTGCTTTAGCAAAATTAATATATGTAGCATAGTAAAATGTGTACATTGATTTAAAAGCGACAAATCTACAATTTAAGCGGCACGACTCTACTGATCAGTGTAGTCTTATATTAACAAGAGTCCCTGAGGACACTCTACTGACTCATAGTGGCCATAGTACTGTTTGAAATTCCACAATATGTACCCTCTTTGGGGGTTGTTGTAACAACTTATGGATAAATACCCTCATCACACTCATACTGAACACAAACCTAAATGCTATGAAATTGAAATACTTCAAATTCTCATAACATTCATCTGTAAAAAAATATAGTCCTTTTTACAGAACCTTATACAACCCAGCCCCTTAATTTGTCAGAACTTCAATCACCCCCTCTTAGCCATTTGTTATCAGCAGAAGTGATTCAAATTTTAAAAAGAAGTTTTTTTTGTACACAAGGATGCAAAATGAGAAAAATCAGTTTTCGAATTGATATTCCTATGCAAAAAGTCACATTATAGGGCTCCAATATATTTCAGTCCCTTGATATATAGTATCTTCAATCCTTGCTGATGTAAGGATAATTTATATCACATATGTTTCCCTGAAAGGTAATCGAGAGAAAATTTTTGAAAAATCCAAATTTTAACCTTATTGCCCCATCCATTCCATGGCCCCTTATGGAAATTCAGTATCCTCTTAATTGAACACAATCAAATGTATTGTTACTAGACAATGCTTTAGATCTCAAGTTAAACAACATATTTACCTAAATGGACAAAAAAATGAGAATTTTCCATGTTCTCATAGTATTCCTATGTAAAACTCAAATACCACTGGCAGGGCCTCTATACATCCTAATGTCCCTTGATTTGTACAAACTTTAAACCCATACTCATTTGGATAATCCATATCAAATATGAACATATTTGACTGATCGGTTGTTGAGAAGAAGATTTTAGAAACTTTTCTAATTTAACCCTTTTTTTACCCACCCTGGCCGCTTATGAAAAGTAAATTTTCCTTATTGAGCCAAATCTTGTTTCCTATGACTAGATGATACTCGGAACTCAAACTGAATAATAATTTTGTCTACATAGATGAAAATAAAAGAAATTTTTTTATGTTTCTTCGTTATTTCCCTTTGTAAAATTGTAAGTCCCTTTACAGGACCCGTATCAATGTTAACCCTTTAATTCTTATCTCGAATTAAACCCCTACACAATGGGATAATTTATTCCAAATATGAACAAATCTGACATACAGGTTCTTAATCCTAGGGACACCATTTGAACAAATCTTAAAAAATTATAGTTGGTTATCATTACTACATAAACATTTTGAAAACCTGTTGGGTCATTCATGAGAAAAAAAAAATTTTAAGTTTTAGTTTATTTTTAGTAACGACGACCATCTTGAATTTCAGATAGAAATTTAAAATTCTATATAGTCTCCTGTATTTCTATAGTTCTTAAAAAAACGATTTTTGTAATTCGCATTTTTTTTATCCTTTTGGGGCCCATCCTGACCCCTTAAAACAGTGGTACTCAGTCATTTTTACAAATCTGAACCTCCTTCACCAAAAAATGCTTCGGTGAAGATATAAGCAAAATCCTTTCCATTTAAAAAAAAATGTGTATTAATTATAATGACATGTGTCCCTAAATTAAACCTTGGGGCCGCAGTCATTTTTAATCCTTGGGACACCATTTGAACAAATCTAACAAAACTCTATTTGGTTATCATTACTCCATAATATTTTGAAAATTTGTTGGGTCGTTTATGAGAAGAAGATTTTTTAAATTGTCAGATTATTTTTAGTATCGGCGACCGTCTTGAATTTCTGAAAGACAAACAAATCTTCTGTATAGTTTTATGTGCAATAGAAATAACCATGTGAAGTTTCAGTTTAATTTGCCTAGTGGTTTCAGAGAAAGTGCTGCTAACGGATAAAAAGGATAATTTTCTGTTTTCTCATAGTATCCCTTTGTAAAATTCTAAGACCCTAACAGGACACCTACAAATTTCAGCCCCTAAATTCTTATCTTCAGTCAAAAAATAAGGATAGTTTATGCCCAATATGGCAAACAGGTTTTTAAGAAAAAGATTCTGTAATTCCAAATTATAACCCTTTTGGGGCCCCTCCCGACCCTTTAAGACAATGGAACCCAGTCATTTTTACAAATCTGAACCTCCTTCACCAAACAATGCTTCTGTAAAGATATAGGCAACATCCTTACAATTAAAAAAAATTTTTTACTATAACGACATGTGTCCCCTAACTGAACCCTCGGGGCGGGGTCATTTTTTTACCCTAGGGACACCATTTGAACAAATCTAACAAAACTATAGTTCGTTATCATAACTCCATAAATATTTTGAAAAACAGCAGCCATCTTGAATTTCAGATCGAAACAAATATTTTGTATAGTTTCATTTGCAATAGAAACATCCATGTGGAGATTCAGTTTAATTGGCCTAGTGGTTTCAGAGAAAGTGGTGCTAACGGACGTCTGACGACGGACAACGCGCCCTCACATAGGCCCTTCTGACCTTTGGCCAATAGAGCTAAAAATCAGAATCATATCACAGTTATTAAAACTATGTTATTATACTAGTTTGCCTGATATTATAACTAATTTGTTTCAGATCTCATAATAATGGTATGCTTATATAGTTTTAGCACACGGAATATCGATGATGTATATGCTGCCGTTTACATATGCATTTATAACAACTTTTCAAATGCTAATCTTATATAACTTCCATAATGTTTTTAAAATGGTTCATCAGAATTAAAACTGACGTACCTGTCTTGTAATTGCTGCATCAGTTATGTCAAATCACGATAAAGACGCGTTTAGCCTATTTTTAAAGAACAATACCTGTCTGTTCCAATATTGAGCCGATATCATCCTACATCTTTGCTGATCGCAAGTTTTGGGGCAATTCTCTGTACGCTAATAAATTCCACAAAGCTCGGTACTTGACTTTGCCGATTGTCTGGTAATGTTGAAACCGCATATTGACACAAAAACGTCTAGGATTTATATAACAAATAATTCTGAAAGTTACTAAACAATTTAAATAAAAGGTTTTGCTGTTGTACATTTTAAAAATAGTATGAATGACACCCTTCGCGAGAGCATCTCAGTGAACGAAGATATTTTTTTCTCATAATATATAACTCCGATATGTAAATATCTAACGACCCTTTCTAGAATATTGTCCCTAATTTCAAACACATGAGTCTATTGAGCAGCTCGGCACAAATATATTTTTGTTTCTTACACCAACTATGCAGTGTGTCTGTTGTAGCATGTAACCTCCCCTCGGACTCCGTTAAAAGATAAATATCGTCTGCATATAGAAGTATGGTTACTTTATGGTCGCCATTATCTATACCAAGGTTAAGGTCATGTATTTAATATAGAGTAATAATGTTGGGGAAATAGTGTTTCCCTGTTTAACACCAGTGTTGCAAGAGAACCAGTCTATTATTTTAATATTTATACAAACACACGATGAAGATTGAGTATATACTCGCTGTGGAGTTGTACATATTAACATCAATTGTGTTAGGCAACAATGCGTATCATGTCTCTATTGATGAAATAAAAACATTGGCATAGATTAATAAACGCTGTAAAAAGTTTAAACAATGTTTCTGTAAACACATAATCTGTCAAGTCTTTTATTCAGACAATATTTAGGACAAATCATATCTACAATATGCAATTCATACAAATGACTAACATGTATTGGATCACCTAACATACGCCGTGTTTATGTTTATTTATTAGACGCCATGTACTTCTGGGAAGTGTTGGTACACTTTATTTTGGTGTGATGATTATATTGGGTTAAGAAATAATTGACAGTTTTTATTGACTATCAAAGTTATGCATGTCAACACTGATGAGTAGCATATGTTGAGTTACATATATGATTCAATTTCAAACTGCTATTAACTACATGTATGTAACATGTATTACATCAATACAAATATCATGTCCCGGTTTGACTCAAATTTGTATTCAAATTGTATCGTAAAATACCATGCGTATGTTTTTGTAAATGTTTCTACTGATGGATCAATATGTCGGTAATGAAATAAAACTTTTTAAAAGTTTACATGTGCAAAACCAAGTTTCGTATCAATATACACTCTCCACATTAAAAATAGACCAATGACATGCTCGCAGGTGCTCCAACGATGCCTCGAAAATGCAACAGAACAGATATCGGTGAAACCAATGTAGTCGTTTCCTGGGAGACTGGCTTTCATGGAGGAAATAATCAGACGTTTGTCATACAATTAAGAAAAGAAAACAATCGATGGTACAATCGCACATATGTGTTTGGTGGTATGAAAACAACAGGATTCCCGATGAGTGCTACTTTGGACATGTTATCGAAAGGGACCCAATACTACCTCCGGGTATATTCTTACAATGCAAAGGGGACCAGTCCTTTTACATATATTTTGAACTTTACGACACATGGTGGTGAGTTAAGCACATGTTACATCAACATCACTGTCTATTAGATAGTTTATATTTGTGAAATAGCAATATAAATATACATGTGGGCGTAATAAATCATTACATATTTTATCAAATAAATATCAATACATTTTATTATAACAAATTCACTATGTTGCAAAACGCCTTGTTTGTTAACATTGATTGTATTATTTCTCAGCTGTTACAGTCGAAGAAGGTATCATAGATATTGGACCAATTATTAAAGGTGGTGTAGGCCTCGTCATCGTTTTGGTGGTTATTGGAGTAGTAATATTCCTGTTTAAAAGAAAGATTAGACAACACCGAAGTAAAAGTAAGTGTTAGGCAACAATTTCTTAAATGGGTTTTGTATAATTTAGCTAATTTATTACAACTACATTGCATATGAATCATTATTCTTTAATCATCTTCATTTACTTATTCAAATATACAGTTACTGGTATTATGTAACATTTAATTAAGTCTTTCTAAATATACAAATATCTGAAATCTTGATTTGGTTTTGTAAGTTTGCTAGAATCGTGATTGTGTCTACGTTTATTTCATCATGAAAACGTATTGTACTAGTTTATTTGAGTGTAAGGAACTTAGATGCTGTCGTACTATCTGACAAACATAACACGTAGAAAGTACAGCCGTTACGTTCAACATTATGATGCTTGTATATAATGTTTCATTAAACAAATTAAACATGTTGGCATGTGCTTAACGTTATTGCATGATATAAACATTTCTTTGCAGAGAAAGGTGACATAAACATAGACGCACGTGCCAGGTACGATATGCATTTTCAGTTGTGATATTAAAACAATTATCACACACTGTGGTAATGTGTACGGACATAATGTAGGCGTTCTTGTAAACCTAGCAATAATTGCAAATGTATGTTTAGAATGCTACATAAGGGTTCTATACCAGCTATATCTATTTTTGACAATCCACAGAGTGATGCTATCAACGCCGTTAGGCACCTTGACGATGATCGTGTATGAATAATCTTGTTTGTCAACAATATGGTAGTACAAATTTAGTCTAATGAGCTCAGCAATGTTAGCATCTATGCAACTATGCATTCACATATACATATATATTGATACTGCATTTATAAGTGTGCCATGTAAACACTAAATGATTTTGATTTCGATATCATTTTCCCCATTTGAAGGCGAATATGGCTGGGCTACACAAATTTGCATTTCTCAACAGTTTTTGTTTACTGGCTCATTTATTTTTTTATAAGTGCTTTAAGGTCCCGGGTCATTGCAAACTGCTCTAATTATGTATGATCTTACAATGTCTAGACATTAATTGATATTGGCTATCATCCAAGGTATGAACTCTTGAGCAAACTGCATGTTCCTTGGTTCTCTTGTTTACAAGTGAATTTTACGAGGATATACGACTCTTGGCAGTATTGGGGATTCTATGATTTCATACATAATTCTGAAACGTGCGGACGAAATTGATACGTGTCATTGTATCAATTCGTATTCATAGAAATACCCAAAATTTTATAAGGGTTCCTTGACAATTGCAGCGCTAAAATAGACAAATATGGGAGAAATTTCATTCAAGAGTTTTTTTACTTATTAAGCGTGTACACTGTTGAACGATGAACGCATACGCCAGAAACAATGTGCTCAGACCTGAATTTTCCAAGCATCATTGTTTTGGAACTCACAATTTAAACAAGACAATAATTTAAATTGTTCCAAATACATCATCAATGCCATTCAAATAATAAAATGAGCATTACATTTAGGAAAATGTTAAATTTTAAAAAGAAAAGATAGATAGATAGATAGATAGATAGATAGATAGATAGATAGATAGATAGATAGATAGATAGATAGATAGATAGATAGATAGATAGATAGATAGACAGATAGATAGAGTATTTCCTGTTTCCACTGGGTGAGTTATAATCTTAATGCATTTCTTCAGATTATTAATCTATATCGTTTACATATGTGTATTCATGTAATTTCACGCTTATTTATAAATATAAAAACATACCCTAATCATAATGAATATTGATACCATAAACGTGTGCATGCAGTTTCATAAAAAAGTGGTACTTTTTGTTGGAGTTCTATACTGATTAAATCGACAAAATATAAATATTATGCAAAATGTTATTGACAAGTCAGACTACGTTGGTGCATACAGTTGTCATCATTAATAGAATATTTGTTTTGTGTTGTGATTTTCGTAATCAGTAGGACCATGGTTTTAAAGCTATTAAACAGGGATAAGATAAAACTGTACAAATGTATCTAAGCAGAACTATTGCTAATTATTCGTGACATTTGATAAAACGCCATGTCAAACATACGGTCGTAGGCTGGCCGATATTCTACCTCTGCAAATCCCATTTCAGAGTCTTAACTATTCATAGCTATATACATTTTACATGTAAAAGTAAATGACACAAGACTTTAATCATTTATGATACAAATACTCAATTTATATTTCAGAGAACGCTTACAGGTACAACCTCGTATATATGAAAACATCAGTTATCGTTGTAAGTTATTTCATATCTAATTTTCTAATGTCTAATGCTGTTTTACTTTAGAGAAAACTTATTTATGCCCATGAACTTATTTAGTTGACTTATTTTGTCTGAAGTAGTCTGAATAAAAGGTAGTGTCTTTAAAGAATCATTGCAGTCATCTGTAGAAACTCTTGCTCCATTATGGCAAGTTGTTTATAATGATGTAGTCATGATTGTTTTTAGTGAAATAAATTCTGAAAACACAATCAGAACTGTGTTTCTGAAAAAAACGAACGTTTGAAAATATGTCCATCTTTACAATCTGTGTTATCTGTATGATTTATTTTGTAGATTTAAGAACTGACACAATAAACTAGACAATTATATATTTTGACCGCAAAACATGTTATCGTAACCATGCAACTCTGACTTATAGTTGATGCCTCTTCAATATACCATAAACATCAGCAATTACTAATTTATTATACTACATGCTACATGTTACACGTAAAACGTAACTAAACAGTTCGATAACGGCACAACGTAACACAAAACCAAAACATTAACAAATTATAACTGTTGTTAAAAAACATTTTATGTCAGGTAATTCCAGACTGAACGGTGAAAAAGTTGAATACAATGGGAAAGTCTCTCATATTTATAAATGAATGGCACATATTCCATATTCAACGAAATAAATTATCAGTTTCACGTAGTACATGCTATTTAGAGTAGAGATGGAACTTTTCTATTCCAATATATCTCATCTGTTTATTACACTAACAAAGTCAGAGATGACGATGGTGATGATGATGAAAACATTGAACAGTTGATTGACGATCCTGTATATAGTAATACGCCATTAAAACCAATCTCTGTAAAACAACTGAGAAGCCTGTGTAGAAATGCGACAAACGATCCTTTTTCTTTGTATAGAGAATTCAAGGTGGGTACGATTTTGCTATTTATAAAACCTACGGATATTCTTACATCTCTTAAATTGACAAATCAGTTTGTTACGTAGCCTCTTTCTCAAATAAACAAACGATGTCTAAGTAAACACTACATTGTATTTGATTGGGCATTCAATGCCACTAAACCAGTAGGCGGAGCGATAGACGTTTACCACGAGGAGGCATAACTTTCAAAGGATAAAATCATAAGAAATTCAGACGTACAATGTATTTTGGTCATTAACTTTAATATGCATATAATCATTTAAAATATATTATATTCATTATTATTGTAATAATAGTATTATTAATGTAATTTTATTGGTATTACTGGACGGTACATTTAAGGTCTATAAAAACTCCTTTTGATATTTCACAATGGTTATTTCACTATTTTAGTATTCAATCGACTGCAATGGTATCATCTTCTACGTAGACATTGACTGTGCATGAAGTAGTGTTAAAAAAACTGGTAAAGAACTCACTCACGCGCCACAAAACAAACATGAAAGTAACACCCCTATGGCAACATAAATATTTGTAAGAGTAATTTCAATTTACTAACAGCATCTTAGACTGTAATTTTTACTTTTCTTGAGATAAATCAATTAACATAATCAATGTGGAATATGTAATTGTTGAAACAAGAGCAACAAGGTGTGTATAATTCAATTGATGCATTTTTATTTCATAGAGAATGTTATGTTGAATCCTCCTGTTTTTTAACATTATAATTATACATGCCTTAAATGATTACAATTAAGTTACGTGATAATACACTTCACATATTTGTTGCACGGATAGACAAAGAGAACATTAAATAAATTGGTATGGTGCCTTAAAAACGTCTTGAATGTCTGAACTAATTGAAAACGAACATGAAATGCAATTAGTTGGAAATTTATGTTGGAATTAATAATTCAAAGTCAATAAATGTTTGCAATTGATTAGTTTGTGTTATCAAAAGTAGTATATTAAAACACTGAACTGCTGAATGATGCACATTGTCGACGCAAAGATCTTGTACGATTGAGTCCCGGCTCAAACAACATATTTCTAGTTTACAGATTTATATTCGAAAGAGAATATTTATTGGACCCTTCATATTAAAATCATTTTGTCATTAAAATACAGTTTGTATATAATATTGTTTATTTAGTGTCAAATGATTTCCCCCCTTTTTCTATTATTTATAAATTTGCCACAATAAAAACACATAAGTCAATATCTTGTTTAGCAGCAATTATGTTTTGTATTGTAGGAAATTCCGGCAAAGTTTCAATTGGATACCCATGAGGCAGCAAAACTGAAGAACAGGACCAAAATCAGATATAGAGAAATGTATGCATGTATGTATCGAAACAGGTTTTTAACAAATTGTTTATATAGTTTTATTGTATATAATATCCAAAGTAATTTCAAAACTTCTGGATTACTGAAGCCAAATGACCAAGCGCCGACAACTCACGAGGGTAGAAAACAAGTATACTCAAAATAAAATTTACAATTTTAATTGTACATGAATAAAATTACGACTATACTATATATACCATGCAATGTTAATTACTCAACACAAAAACACAGCTGGTTTAAAATGTTCTATGATGGAAATAACACTTGTTTACACAGTTCTTTCTCCTACACGTGCTCGTAATCTATATCGCAATTCAAACTGCTTACATCATATGAATGTTAAAACTGTATTCAAAAATGCACTAATATGGTATTTAAGATACAACTACCGCGTCCGGATTATCGTAAATTCATCATCATTCGTCCCTTGCGGCGGTGGCTATATACACTGGGTTATCTTCCCTAGAACTCTATACTGAGTTTCTGGCTTTACGTCGCCTCGTACCGACTTGCGACCGTTCTCCGACGTCTGGACCGTCAGGTCGCCCATATGACGAATATGTGGGTTGATGTCCTTATGACTGTTCTACCACCAGCTGACTTCCAATCACGTCTACACTTCGTCAACGTAGCGGACACTAGTCTCGCTTACGTCTGAAAACGGCTACAATATATATATAAACTCAGATTTACTAGTTACTCAAATATGTAATGACGTCTATTACTTACCATTCATGGTATTTTTTTATCAATATAATATGATAACAGTGCATTCAATTATTACCATCTAACAGTTTCATGGTAGATTTATCAACAGATTATAACAGTGCATTCAATTCTTACCATCTATCAGTTTCATGGTAGATGTATCAATATATGATACATGTAACGGTTCATTCAATTCTTACTATATGCAGTTTCATGGCAGTTTAAACAACATCTCATATATAGGTTATATATGAGATGTTGTTCTAACTGCCATGAAACTGTCAATCTCAAAATAGCAATTATATCTCTACATAATTTTTCATTTATTATATAAATTACCGACTTATTCTGTATCTATTCACATTGTGAATATCGGAATAAGCATCAACAAAATTTAATTACACATATCAATCAATTCTTACAAGGTGAATTGCAATACTTCATCGTAAACACAATATCAACAACACAAAACACGTTCTCAGATACCTCGTCCTATATTTTAACAAAATGCTTCTCAATACCGTGGATGTGTATTAAATTACAAAAAATATCGTCGGAATGGATATGAACAATTTATACTACTTTAATTAGATCTGATTATATCAAAATATATCTATCAGACATTTAAATACAACATAATATAACATTCACATACCCATATGCCGTTATGTTCTGGAACAGTAACATGCTCAATCTTTCTCGTCACAACCACTCCAAAGATGATTTTGCTAATACTAGACAGTGCTTCCATAATACAGTCAGAATATATAGCAAAACAGTCAACATACCTTAGTGAATTTCGAGCAAATTATGGAACAACAAACTTTCATGTGTCGTATGATAATCGTACGATTCGGATTTTACGCTAGCAGGCCAATGCACTTAAATTAGTTTTATGACAAATAAACCTGTTTAATTATTCTAACTTTCTTAATATTTAATGGAATTTGATGAAATAAACTTCAACATGTTTTATTCTTTATCAAATAATGAAAATGTAAAAATATCTGAAAAACGTTACTCCTTTCGAGCTATCGATACGTTTTAACAATTCCACGCTACCTGTTCTGAATATAGCATATACTATTACAATGGACACGTACTAGCTGACACTACTAATTTAGGCAACAACAACCTTACTATTTTGTTATAATTACTTCAACTGATATTTTCAATATTTACAGATGATAAGAATCGTGTCACACTACCGTTACAAACTGGGAACTATTCGACTTCATCAATGCTAGTTACATACGAGAAGGTAGTATATGCCTAACAATGTCATCGTCATTTAATTTTATTTAATGAGAAAATATAATATATCGTGAAAACATAATAGTATTGAACATTATTACATTTAAAAATACGTTTTTGCCTTTAGCTAACACCCAGAATCATATTTTAGATTTACTTTTATTAACCACTTTGTTATATGAACTTTAAACACATTTTGATTTATTCCATGTGTTTGTATTACTGTGTATAATGCGTATTTGCACTTTGTCTTTAAAATATGAGACCGTAACGATTGCGTTCTATCTTATATTGCCCCTTGGGCTACAATAAAGACAACTTACATGTTTTGTAAGTTATTGTGAATAATTACACATGTGTTAGAATATCTCTAATTAGATAATTAATCATACGTTTCTATGGCTCAAAGATATTTGATAAAAGTCATTTCCTGCACATCACCGGTTATATACACGCAGAATGCACATTCCTTCACCAAGTCGTCACGTTTACAAGTTTACGCGTTAAGTTTGTGGATCGAAGTAGACTACTTGGACACGGAGGAAAAATGTGTTATTCACCGCCGTAGCGATTTTACCAGTGTGGTGTATTTCCCGCACGCTATACGAATAAGACAACGTTTCAGTCACTTTAAATAACATCATTGTATTCACTTATTTTAATAACAGCGCAATTGTTACTTTATTGACACTGTCGGGCGCATACTTGATGGAAGCACGGTTTGATTAGTTTATGATTCTATGATTTAGATCTTATGGAAGACTGCAGCTTTGTAGTCTTGTTCTGTCAGAGAATGCAATGGATCTAGGAATTATATAGGTCCTTGAGTTCATTGATGGAAGAGAATCGAACTATTCAATCGATGCCTCGCGGGAGTCCTGGCATTTTATAGCATTTTTCTTGTAATCGTATTGATATAAACTTGATCTAAATTGATGGGAAAACACATTTCTTCTGTTACTACTACATATAAGTGCAATGAAAGACACTGTTGAGGATGTATGGAGAATGGTTTGGAAGCACAGAATAGCGACTATCGTAATGCTGACCAACTATAAAGAGGGTAATCGGGTATGTTGCAGGAATGATATATAAATTGATATCAGATAAATGGCTTAGTTGTATTTAATAATCACAATAATGTATAATTACTGAACATAAGACGACCATTGTATCACATGTACAACTGTGTATTGTGAAGAAATTGAATATTTGGATGAATTTTGAACAAAAATGAAGGAAATCTTTAAATGGTTTAATGAGCAGAGTTCTCCATACTATATATATTTATTCAACTGACCCCACATATACCAAAGTAACTGATTTATTTCATTGACAACTGTTTCAATAAAATTGTTATTTCGTGCCTAATTAAGAGTATTTTACTTTGCAAGTAGCCTTTACTTCTATATTTACCATAACCGTATGTTGTTGGCAAGCATGTAACCATTGTCATTTTTGAATAGGATTTTTTACCTTTCAGTCACTAAGCGCTCGATGTTATTTATCCAGTATGTGTTTATCTTATTTATTTAGTAATATTATATCTATGTTTCTCTGGATAACATACTATGTTCACTGTTTCATTATAAATAAAGAAATTCGCTTTAAAGGCCATAAGCAAAGCAAATAAATGAATATTGTTTATTCCCGTATCCCAACTATCGATCACAAAATCTTCAAAAGTCTCCCCACGTCTTAAGTTTGAAATCCGATGGAGGTTCACATTTTTTCTTTCTATTCATATATCTGATAGTTTTTCTCCCAAGTTTTTCACTTGATGTGTGACAGAACAAATAAAAACTAATTTACGACCGTCAACCCAAATCAGTATACGTCGGTCCTTCCGCTCACATATTTAATAGTCTTTCCGGCAACCATAGTCCATCCATCTATGAATTCACCCACCTATCTACCTATCCTTATATCCATCCATCCATCCATCCATCCATCCATCCATCCATCCATCCATCCATCTATCCATCCATCCATTTCGAAATGTTATAGTTTAAAAGAAGCTGTCACATCCCTACTCAACAAACATTTCATGTTCACCCAAAACCAACACAACGAAACACGTTTTTTAATTCAAAGACAAATCGAAATATAGCGCAATCATCGTGTATTGCGTCACAAATCAAGGGAGGTAACAACTTTCAATTTGTAGCGTCAAAAGGATAGTATCGATAATACTCATTTCGGAGTAAATATGATATTGAATAAAGGTGCGTATGTTAAAAATGATATTAATGAATTATGAAATGAAAATTAAAACTATACACCATATCATTGCTTATGGCCTTTAATTCAAAATGGATGATAATAGCACAGTTTTGTATAGATCTGGATTTTAAAATCAAATTTTCTAGTTTTCGCATGACTTTTCTAAGTATTATTTTCTGAGTCAAAAAGAAAAATAACGGTCCAGTAGAAATAAGCAACGATGAAATTTGCACTATAAAATGGCATTATTTCGTTACATATTGGAACTTGCACGAAGTGAAGCGGATAACTATTTTATTGTTTACAGTTTTAAAAAGTTGGGTTGTGCACGAGTACTGGTTAATCCAAGGAAACAGTGGTTAGGTTAACTGATCGTTTGTTAGCCATCGATGGCATAAAAATGACGCTAAATATTCAATCAATCAATCAACAGTTTTAAATAGGATTTGAATAAATTAAATCATAGTTCTTTAAATTGTCGAAAACGCTGATTAACAACATTTTGCTTTCCCCATCCTCCATCATAATAAAATAAACTTCAATAGACTAATAGTGAGTAAACATGTGACCGCATTCAACATTTGCATGTATATGTATGTGCTCCATGAAAACAATGATTATAGTCTATATTAATATGAGGATTAAAGAGATTTTCAGTTTAAACAAATGTACTTATTTTGTCACCCTGTGTAAATAAGGCTATGAAATCGCATCTATATTTGTATCATACATGATTCATAAGACGGTTTAATTTGCATTAAGTAAGCTTTTTATTAATTTCTTCCGTGTGTCAAAAGTAATGCTGAAAATATGTAATACATCTAGGAAATGAAACCATATAAAATAAACAAATCATTCAACATTATCATCAGCCTATCCATGTGATTAAGGCGTATGTGTGATTCTGGTGAAGTGTATCCAGTACTGGCCTGCAACGGGAGAAGAAAAACATGGTAACTTTCGTATAAAAGCTGTGTCGGAGAAAGTGTATTCTGAATTTACTGTTCGAACGTTTACTTGCAAAATGGTATGTACGCTGTCAACATAGGGTGCTACGTTTAATATCATAAAAAGTAATCTGTAACAGTTTTAATGGCTATATAGATAAAGTGTTTCGTTTGTCACACAACCGTTTTACTGCCATTCAATACTTAAAGAAACAAGAACTATTCTGATCGACATATGAATGACAATAGTTATGTTTTCAATACACATATTTATGGCTTGTTTTATTTCCTAACGATGTTCTCATCAATTCAGTCGGGCTCTGGCTCTCAGATTGAGGTCACTCAATACCACTTCACTGCATGGCCGGATAAAGACTTTCGTTGTTGTTCACTTTCCGAAACATAGTGTGTTTGTTTAAGTTACTGCCTTATAAATCTGGTACAAACGTACATTTATTGTAATTTTTAATATGTTTACATTTCAATTCAGGAAATAACAATAGACGACAAATATGCTGTGGAGAATGACACTGAAAATGTCGCAGGATTTGCAACAAGTGCGACACGGGACAAGTTCAGTGATTCGAAATTGCCAGAAAACCGAACAAATACAAGAAATGGGAATATTCTACCACGTACATGAAATAATATTTATATTTAAAATATAGAATGTATATCCAAAATTAACACAGAATTCGTTCAAATCACAGTTAAGACAATAACACCCATCTTAATCAACCATGATAATACAGTTTTCAAACTGATGATACCATTCCCTACAGTCATATATACACGTTTCTGTATCATCTTTGTTTATTTTTAGTTACTTTAACATCACGACTGCTTTACGTTTTAGCTGATGAATACAGACCAATGCTTCTTACTGATGGTACTGACGATTATATCAATGCAGCCGTACTTTCGGTAAGAATTGTAGATTCATCGAAAAAGAATATATTCAATATCCTCATGTTCCATATATTTAATAACGATTGATTAAAATGATACTGTGATTACATAATCGTTCTAATGTGTAATAGTTATTGCACCAAACTAATTACAGACATACAAGAAGCCGGATTCGCTGATCATAACACAAGTTCCATTGAAAGATACAGTTGTTGACTTTGTAAGAATGGTCCGGGATTATGAAGTATCTATAATTGTCCTAATGGACGAAATCATACCACAGGTAAATACTTTTAATTAGAATTCGATACATATACATTATAGCATTTGCATTCTAAATATTTCATACCCTACAATTAAATTACAACGTTTCATCCAGTTCAATTTCCGATATTCCCATAGTAAAGGACACAAACATACACAATGTCCATTAACAATATACAACTCTAACATTTTTGACGTATATGTGCCGGTAAAAAGGCGACAATATACAGTATATCCAACAGAATACGTCCCATTCAAAATACACAAGTATTACAGAAGCACAAACACTTTCAATAAATTTACTAATCTGAGGAAAACGTGAAAGCAAACTATTAAAAGAGCGTCTAACAAACATTGATTAGTTCTGAATTAAGTTATTTCTTTGATTGATATAAAAAATGGAAAATCTTTTTTTCGACATAAGACTTCTACTATTGATTTGCAATGTCTAACATCAATTCTTCGTTATTTTGATTTGTTTTTTATAGTGCATTTGGACACATGAGTTAATAATCGTTTTTTTTTGTTACATTTATCGCCATTCAAGTATATGTAAAAACTTTCTGTACCTGTATTGTCATTAAAGTAATCATAATAAATCAGTTTATGAAAATCATTAAACATTTAAACAGTTTTAAACATTATTTCAGGACTGCATATATTGGCCTTCGTCTCAAGATGCAATTTTGTCAGTAGGCCAGTTTTCCGTCGAACTCATACAAGAAGATGTGCTCAACAGTTATACATTGAGGACGATTAGATATTCGTTCAAAGGGGTTAATTGCCGGGTAAAGTAAACAAAGATTTTATATGACAAAATTATATGCAGCTAAGCACGCAATTAATATGTATAATATAAAATTCGACGTTCAATATAAAACCCGTGGAATATATAAACTTCATTAACTACCTACTATATATTATTAAACACGCATCAGGAGAGGGGAAACAATAAATTGAACGAAATGGATATTTAATCACATAACAAAAATGAGTTGTTCGAGTCCTTTCAAGGGCCATAAAATAATTTAAAGGGTTCATAAATGGCATAATTATTATACTTTTCTCATCTCTTTCCGATCAAAATAAAACTTATTTCAGCTGTTCTAATCTGTTCATAGAGCAAGTAATTTGAAACAGGATTGAGTTATGACTAACTGGTAATGCTTAGCTTACGAATGCTCCCAATTGTTTTCCTGAAATATTGTATGAAAACACAAACGAATATGTTTAAAGCAACACAATTACGTAGGAAAAAAACAATACATTTTTAATATCATGTCATTTTGACACATGTAAGTATTGTTTAGTTGAAATGCGTTCGTCTCGTTATGGTTTATATTGTTAAATGTGTGCTTAAGTGTAGTCATACCATAAAACCTTACCTTTATAATTGAATTCATGAACTGATTTTTAGAAACGATACTGTACTGTTAAACGTTTGAAAATATTGCGGTTAACTGTATGTTATTATTGTTGTTTAAAACTTTTTTTATATTTTCTTGCACAAAATAATCAGTACTCTGTTTACTATTAAACACTGTTTTGTTTTATTTTGCGACTAGATAAATAACTTAGTTTACTTATTGCTCCTTTCGAAACTAAATCATAGTTACAATCCAGAGATGTAAAACAGTTCCACTTCAAATCATGGTATAGTGATATTCCACAAGTCAAAGGACACATGCTGCGCCTGCTAGCAGATGTTGAAAAATCAGTAACAGATACTTCTGATCGAAGGCCAATCGTCGTGCAGTGCATGTAGTCGTGCAACTAAACAAATATGTTGTATGATAATAAATTATATCAATATATAAAATAAACTATATGATATGGTAAATAATGTTTTTTCTTTGTATTATAGTAATGTGCTAAAAATAGAGAACGAATGTTTTTAACATCAATTATCTTTAACATGTAGTTCGATTTTGGTTACTTTCAATGTGCATGTAAATGTAACACATTTGTGTCATATATAGTTATCCATTTATTTCAATATTTAATTAAAGAGTTCATGAGTTATGAACTCGCTTGTACCACACATACTATGTAAATAAAGATTGACACGGTACAACTTATACTACGGTACAACTAATACTACGGTATAACTAATGCTACGGTACAACTTATACTACGGTCCAGCTAATACTACGGTACAACTTATACTACAGTACAACTAATACTATGGTATAACTAATGCTACGGTACAACTTTTACTACGGTACAACTTATACTACGGTACAACTAATACTACGGCACAACTTATACTACGGTACAACTTTATAAGTCAAATGCACATACCACTAACCATACTATTCTATTCAAACATATTTTTTTATTGTGTTCCTTCCTGAAATATAATCTTATAATGATTGTATGCAAATCCACTTTGGCATTAAAACAATGGAAATCTTAAGGAGGTAAAATTGTAACGTACAGTCCATGTAATTCTTGCAAACTGTTTAATGCATTGTCAAGAAATATTGATTTAGATAAATACAAGGATTATGTTATCACAGTTACTGTTACTAACAAAATCATACACATTCCAATATTTCACAAAACTGAAAGTATTCTGAAAATATGTGTTTTGTAATCGTTTTCAAGAGATTATGATATTTCATATGCAATAACACTATTCAGACAAATTATATTTGTGTTTATATTTTAAACTGCCCAATGCTATCTACATTAATGCAATAATAAATTATTAGATTTTAGAAACAACATTCCTTAAATTTCTAGCTTAAGGAATGTATACATTAGCAATGTAATTGTATTTATAAATTTCAGATTTGGTATTACGTCAGAAGTCAGATATATCAAGCTAATTAAGTTATCACATTATTGTCACGTTACGTTATATATTTTACAAATCCATATTTTCTATGATTTTGTTTATTCCTTTACAATCTTTCTCTATTCAAAATACAACGAAAATATGTTACAGAGAAGGAAACGAACAAACGCAGTAACTTTAATTTCAAATTCATTCTAAAGACAATACTCTTTTAACTTCAACATACGATTATAATATTGGCATCACTTCAACACCATCATATGCATCGCAATGTAAATCAAATTCATAGAAAGTATAAGTCAATAGTACACATTTTTATCGAATGTATTTCTCTTTAAATAGTCATGGTCTTCTTAAACACGATCAAAAACAGAAATTGTAGTCAAAGAACTGACTTTCTGTTTAGGGTAGGGTACATATTATACAGTTATATAACACTTTCGTTTTGTTTTACCATGATACCTACTTGGAAATACAAAACTCTTTTAACAATAAAACCGCCAAAATTGATAAAACTCGTTTGTCACAAGGTAACAAATTAAATTCTAAATGTTTCTTTCACCTTGAAAGCTATTATAGTTTTTTTATTGTATACGTATAAATGTTTCACAATGAAGGGACGGTGCGTCTAGAAGTGGTCTATTCTGCGTCATGTGGTCAGTTCTTGAACAGTTGAAGTGCTAACGAGAAGTTGCTATAGCAGAGTCGATCAGATTCATCAAAGCAAGAAGGAGGCAAATCATCCCCAACTTTGTAGGTTTATATACTTATTCGTGTTTAGTTCTCAAATATAGTTTCTGTAGTACTTATAACATTAAGCTAAACACGTCGATGACAAACCTGATAAATTGTGTGATATGGCATGTTCTGTATATAATTGATAAAATGCAATATCTATTGTCTTTTTGTTTGTGTTATATAAATGCAAGTAGTGCGTTGTTGTTACATTGATGATATGCCTGTTGAAGCACATACAAGCTTTAAGTTAAACATAAGACGATGCATACATACATGTATATATAGTTGTATTTTTTTATCAAAAGTCAAACAATTGAACTTGTAAACTGTATATACTAATTTATAAATATCTATGCGTTTCAGGACCAGTACAAGTTTTGCTACGAATTCGTTCTCGAATACCTGGACAGTTGCTCAGTATACGCTAACGTAATGTAATTATCTACAATAAAGAGGTATACTGGCATTGTGACAACATGTTGCAATACAATAATTATTCATTGTTTTGCAATGATTCTTAAATAGAAAGACACTCATCATAGAGCCCTTGCAATGTATTTTAAAAAGTAATCATTGTTATATTATACAAACTAACCACACATAACTGTGTTACACTTAAATAATATCATATACTGTTAACTTCAGTCATACGTATACATGCCATCTATGTTTAAAGTAAACTTAAGGCAATGCAGTAAAGTGCATACAGTACAATCACAATTACGAGGGCTGTTCGAAATGCATTGTGTATTTGTTCCCTAACCATTAATAAGTAACTGAAATAATAGCTTTATTTCATACCCTCAAAGTACTCTCTCTCCGGTTAGAACTACATAATTTTAGTCTGTGGATTATTATCTGAAAACGTCACAGTAGGCTGATTGGGGTATACGAAGAATGGACTGCTTTACGGCAGAACCAGAGCCTGCCGTGACCCATATCTACGACCAGAGAGTTTTTCAATTTTTGGAAATAGAAAGAAGTCACATGAGGCAAGGCCTTTGGAGTAAAGCAGTGAGTAGCTCTGTAGCTTTACCAGACTTAACAACAACCGTTATAAGGATAGACGTGTGTGTTGGGGGCATTCTCGTGCAAGAGGCGAACATTTTTTAATTCAATGACAGGGCAACTTTTTTCAGTTTCTTTAGTACCACATCACGACAGTACTTTCCAGTCACACGTTTACCCATGTTTACTGGCACCTGTAATGCTAAACTTTCATCTGAGAAGAATATTGCATAAAAAAAAATATTCCTTACACTCAAGGTCCGTTTGGGAATGACTGGCCTTCTGCCATGTTTGGAAACCCGATATTTTGTTTCCAACTGTTGGCCAAAATTTGCCTTTGGTTATATTCAGGGAACATTTTAAACATTTTTGTGGCAGTTTCAACACATGCATTATTTTGGTTGTCAGTCAACAACAATTTGCCTAACTTTCATGATTTTTCTCAGAACGAAATGAACTGAAAAATAGTGAAACGCCTGCAATGCGTGTAATATCACACACTTTATATCGCGCATCATTTCGAACAATTTCTCAAATATTAGACCCAAATTTCTTACATGTTGCTGTTTTTGGCCGAACATATTTTGTTGCATTTCTAACTGACTCAACACAAGACTCAAATTTATTTGTCAATCTACAAACTCTCTCATAAGACACTTTCGTCAACCATTAAACCTGGGTAATTTCATCAAAAATATATTTTAGCGATACACAATACATTTTGAACACCCCTCGTATTTTACCTACTTCAATGTCTTTGTTAATATGCCAAGTAGAAAACGTATAAAGTACATGTGTTTCATTGGAATGGATTTTTGTATGCGTTTTGTTTTTATTTTAGATTTATTATGCGAAGATGAAAAATATTTAACTATAATAATGCGGACAAAATTAGATTGATTATACTATTGTTTGCATTTATAGTTTTATTGACTATTGACCAATCCTTCGCTGTATTTTATCACTTTAAATGTTAATACAATATTGAGAACTGTCAAACTTTGTAGTAGTTGTTTGAGTCATATCACGAACATAATGACAAATGCATTATTGTACAATGCACTAATAATGACACCAAATTTATCATAATCTTGATAATTACATAGTGGATATATAACTATCGATTTTGTGCTGCATCAGCTGTAATAGGCCGAGTATTTATTGAGTTATGACCCTTAAATAATCGAAATATTCGTTACTTTGTTCGATTTCTTATATCACAGGTGAAAAGTTTAGAACCAATGTGCCCATAATGTATATTATCATGTTTTAAATAACTCTCTATACAGAAACATCGTTTGGTATTTGTGTTTATATTCTTAAATCAGGTTATACATGTATATGTATACCTTGAGTAGTTGTTATTGCTTGTTTCTATCGAATATATGTGTTACGTAATGGAATGTTAGTTGTTTAAATATTTAAATTTTGCAAGTGAGATCATTTCGATTAATCGGCGAGTGTTTTTTTTTTTTAATAATTGCCTTATGACTGTCAATTAACGTAGATTAAGCACTTGATTTTTGTTTTTATTCCAGTTTATATTATAGCTACTAATCTTCTTATTATATTTAGCTTTGATATAATATATTTTTTTTAATTAGTTAATTTATAAGAGGATGAGTCAATATTACTGTACTTGCTTATTTCTTCTGTTTTATCTAATATAAAACAAACCGTGTAAGACTCAGCTTAAATGTGTTTGTGCTAAACCTTATGTAAGACTCAGACCTGAATGAAGGAATGTACTCTGACACTATTAGTGCAATGATGTTAAATATTGACAGTATAAACAGTTATTTCTTTTTAAAATTAGCATTAGAGAGGTCAGTAGGTGAGTACAATTACTTAAAGGAAATGTTCTTATTGGAAGTCAGTTTTGCATAAACCTAATGCGTTAATGCAGGACATGTAAAGTATTTTAAAATGTAGACATTTGGCTACATTTAGGTAGGATATAAATGATATCAAAAGATACTTCATTTAGTTTATAAATTAATATATCGAAAGAAACTTCATTAAGGTTAAAGATTAATATATCAAATTAATTTCACTTAAATCTGTGAATAGATCTTCTCTATCAGGTGCTTTGTAAACTATCTGCGCCCCATACGAATAGAATTAAAAATACTTTTGTACTAGTCCTCATACCCTGTATATTATTTGCAGTGATTTAATTATGTTTTGATACAGTTTTTTGTTCGATTTATTTTTTTTTTTAACTTAAAAGTATGATATTTCATATAAACAGATTTAACACAGTTAAACCTCTTAGTGACAACATGTGAAGATGTCGGGTTCACATTTATAAGGTAATACAGTTTACTTGCAGAAACATCATGAAACAAATCTTTAGTGGAAGTGATTTCCAAGATGTATACTTGCAATATTTGCCAAGTCGAAGACAACGATTCGTTAAACGATATGTGTTGATATATATTTATATATTTTTTTTATTTTTTTGTGGTTGCGCGTATGGATAAATAAGGCATTGGTGCCAGCTATGGAAACTAGCCTAAGAGAATGAAACATAAATTTGCAAAATGTATATAGCTGTCACGCCATTTCAGGAGAGACGACTATATAATTTACAATTTTTTTGAAAATTGTACTGATGCAGATTTATGTTGTATTAACCAATTTCACAACATAACATTGAGATCAATAGTTCTACTCTGTCGTAATTAATCTACTTCAGCTGATGCAATATGGTAATTTATATGTAAATTATAATAAGCGGAAGATTTAACCAGATGCCATTTTATGTATTTTCTCAAACAGCATCAAATCAATTGCCTTTGGACCTGAATACTAAATACTATTCATGATAAGAATGACCAATATTATATTGTTTAATTTACCAGTAATGAGAATAATTTCAAAATTATTGAAATTGGTAGTCAAATTCACACGATAGTAAGAACACAGTTATTGTAAAAACAAAAGTGGTGGGTTACCTGATCCGTCCAGTCTCTACGAGGATTATCTAGAAGTTCGTGGATAAATTTAATATAATTCATATTTATGAAAGAATATCGCTTTATTTTGCACAATTGAACGTAAAGTATTTAGTGCATTTCCTGTGTCAATAATAACGTTATGGTATCCAAAGCATCATGCATACATGGTTTGTGCCGCAGCTCAAAAAGTTATTTGTAGTGCGTTCTGTAGTCTTAATAGGCATACACAATACAGTGAGGAACGATACATAATTGGTGCGTTGTCCCTGTGTCAAAATCACGTTAACGTGCTAAAAGTTGCCTCAATTAGGATCGCCATAATACAATTCACGAACTGAACTGCGAACTAAGTATAGGTTACGGTACGATGCACATAATAATTGAGAATGAATAGCATGTAAGTCATTTGAGTGCTCGCATTGTTCCTCGATTGCTAAAAGAGTAAGCGGAGCGATGAGCAAGAGTAGGAAAATGAGTTCTGAAATAAACTGACGTCGCGACTTCTAGATTACTCCTCATATGTAACGTAATAATTCACAATAATGTGGAAACTGATCATAGTAATAATGTTGATTGGAAATAGAAGATCTTGGGTACATACTAATATTTAGATGTGTAGTAAATACTACACCTAATGTTTTACTATTATAAAGATTAAAAAAAGAATCATTAATTTATTCATGTTTGTGCTCCATGTCTTTAAATATTATGAAATGTCCTTTAATAAATTACCCTGACGCTGTTATATGTTATATTATTAAACGCTTTATCATCTCATTGAATCTCTTTGTTACGTTTTAATTTTGTCCCTGACACTTATTGTCGTTTAACCTGTAGATCAATGCAACAAACATTAATAATAATTTAAATATTAATTAATGTTTAATTTATTTATTTCACTTACAATTCCTTGCATTTATTTAATATTGATGGAAGTGTTAAATATGTTTGTGTATTCAACTGAACACAATTATTGCATGTATATACAATAATATATATCACACCCGATTTGGACATTTAGTAAGTAACATTACATTAATACAATGCCATGAATGATGTGGGACATATATATGTTAAGCTTTGAGAAAGTGGCGTCCTTTGATGGTAGCATATTACAGAACAACATGTATATGATATATCATTATACTATCCGTATTAACAGTGATGTTTGATATGTTTCGTTGACATGATGCAGTGGGCATAATAGCTATCTATAACAATAGTTGCCGGATAAAAGCGTGCTTAAATTTTGAATGATTGTCTCAAATTAACAGTACTGATGACTAAACATGAGATAGGCATTCTAAAACACTAAAGAAATGATAAGTAGAAAGAGGTCAATATTTTGTCCTGTAGCACAATTATCCGACGTATGTTCTTATGGCAGATATTTTATATGTTTTATAAATATATGACTAGTAGTTACCGAAAAACAAAAGTGAATAAGTATTCAATATCATATTATATAATTGGCCAGGCGTGTATATAGACAATAGACAATATTGTATTTGTATATGTATATCTGTTTATGTCAATGTTACTACAATTACTAGTGGTCCTGTCAATGATAGTATTGTTACAGCTACTGCTGTTTCTGTCAATGCTACTACATTTACCGCTGTGTCTGTCTGTGATACTACTTTACAGTAAATACTGTTTCTGTTCATAGTCATGATATTACTGCCGTTACAGCTAATGTCTGTCCATGTTACTACGGTTGTTACTATTTCTGTGATGGAACTACGGTAACTGATGTTTATGTTTCTGCTACTGCCATTACTATTGGTCCTGTCCATTACAGGACCGTTAATATTGTTTCTGTCCATGAAACTAACGTTACTGCTGTTTCTGTCCGTGTTGCTACCGTTACGATATTTTTGCCCCTGTCACTACCGTTACTGATCTTTCTGTCAATGTTATTATCGTTAATGTTGTTTTTCGTAGATGTTGCTACGGTTTCTGATGTTTATGTCCATGTTACTACAGTAACAGATGTGTATATCTATGTTATTACCGTTACTATAAGTCTTTTCCTTGACAGAACCGTTACTGCTGTTATTGTCCATATATTACTCATTTTTATGCCATGTTTCTACCATTACTGCTGTTTCTGTCCATAATATTACCGTTACCACTGATAACGTGTTGGTACTACCGTTACTGTTTATGTCCAAGGTAACACCCTTACTAATGTTTATGCCATGTTTCTACTGTTACTGCTGTTTTTGTCTATGATATTATCGTTACCACTGATTACGTGTTGATACTACTGTTACTGTTTGTGTCAAAGGTAACACCCTTACTGATTGTTATGCAATGTTTCTACCATTACTGTTGTTTCTGTCAATGATATTACCGTTACTACTGATTACGTGTTGGTACTACCGTAGCTGTTTATGACCAGGGTAACACCATTACTGATGTTTTTGCCCAAGTCATTACTGTTATTGTTGTTCATGTCCATGATGCTATCATTTATTTTTATCATTATACTACCGTAATTGTTGATAGTAGTTGTTAGTACTGTCAGATACAGTAGTATTTGTCCATGATATTACTATTGCTGATGTTGCTGTGATGGTACTACTTTTTTGCTGTTTCTGATACTACCACAACGAATGTTTTGTTGATACTATCTTGATGTAACTATTGTAACTGTTGTTACCGATAATGTTATACGTTACTGCTGTTATTGATGAATATGCTATTGTTATACTGTTTATAGTAATGTTATTAATGTCATTGCTGTTGATGATATTATTGTAATTGCTGTTTCTTTTAATGCTACTGGTAATGCTTTTGCTGTTATTGTTGATAATATTATTTCTGTCAGTGTTGCTATCGTTTCTGCTGTTGCTGTCAAATGAACTCCCGATACTGATGTTTATGTCCATGATACTACTGTTTCTGCTATTTACGTGATGATACTGCTGTAACTTCTGTTTTTTGTATATGGTAATGTCCTTACTGATGTTTCGGTCCATATAATTACTGTTACTGCTGTTACTGTCCATGATACAATCATTTGTGCTGTTTCTATCCGTGATACTACCGTTACCGCTTTTTCTTGCTAAGTTAATATCGTTACTGATTTTTATATCAATGCTACTAACGTTACTGCTGTTTCAGTCCATGCTCCTCCCGTTACTACTGTTTCTGTATATGTGCATATAACTACCGTTACTGATGTTAATGTCGTTGTTACTAACGTTACTGTTATTCATGTCCATGCACATGTAATTACTGTTACTGATGTTTATACCCATGTTACTAACGTTACTGCTGTTTCAGTCTATGCTCCTTCCGTTTACTGCTGTTTCTGTACATGTGCATATAACTACCGTTACTTATGTTATTGTCCGTGTTACTAACGCTACTGCTTTTTTTGTCCATATACATGTAATTACCGTTACTGATGTTTATATCCATGCTACTCTCATTAATGTTGCTAATGTCCGTTATACTACTGTTACTGCTGTTCATGTCATTAATACTACCGTTACTGCCTTTTCTTGCCATATTAATACCGAAACTGATGTTTATATCCATGTTACTAACGTTAGTGCATTTTCTGTTCGTGCTATTTCCGTTCCTGCTGTTTCTGTCCATGTGCATGTAATTACCGTTACTGATGTTACTACCATTACTGCTATTTATGTCTATGTTACTCTCATTAATGTTGCTTCTGTCAGTTATAATACCGTTACTGCTGTTCATGTCCTTAATACTACTGTTACTGCCTTTACTTGCCATATTAATACCGTAACTGATGTTTATATCCATGTTACTAACGTTAGTGCATTTTCAGTTCATGCTACTTCCGTTCCTGCTGTTTCTTTCCATGTGCATGTAATTACCGTTACTGATGTTAAAGTCCGTGTTACTTACGTTACTGTGTTTTTGTCCATGTGCATGTAATTACCGTTACTGATGTTTATATATACTTCTGTTATTGCTATTTCTGGCGATGCTACTCCCATTACTGTTGTTTTGTCCATGTACACATAACTACTGTTACTGATGTTTATATAATTGGTACTACCGTTACTACTGCTTCTGTCCTCTTAACTACCGTTACAGCTGTTTATGTTCATGTTTCTAAATGTTATGCTGTTTATGTCCATCTTGCTACCATTACTGCTGTCTCTGTCAGTGTTACTACCGTTACTGTTGTTTTTATCCATATTAATAACGTCACTGTTGTTATTCTACGTGTTACTACCGTTGCTGCAGTTTCTGCCCATGCTTCTCCCGTTACTCCCGTTTCTACAATGCTACTCCGGTTACTGGTGTTTATGTCCATGTAACTACCGTTACTGATATTTATGTCCATGTTACTACCGTTATTGTTATCTTTGTTCATGTTACTATGTTACTGATATTTATGTCCATATTGGTACCGTTCCTGATAGTTATGTTCATGTCACTACCGTTACTGATATTGGTGACCATGTTACTATTATTACTGATATTTATGTCCATGTTACTACCGTAACTGCTTTTTTCTGTCAATATTACTACCGTTAGTGCTATATTTGTCCATGTTACTATGTTACTGAGGTTTATGTTCATATTAGTACCGATACTGATGTTAATGTCCATGTTACTATCGTTTTTACTGATTCTGTACTTGTTACTATCGTTGCTGCTGTTTCTGAACATACTACTTCCGTTACTGATGTTTATGTCCATATCACTACTTTTAGTGCTGTTGATGTCCATGTTATTATCGATACTGCTTTTTATGTCCATGATATTACGGTAACCGTTACTTCTGTTTACGTGATGGTACTGCCTTTACTGCTGTTTATGCCAATGGTAATAACCTAACTGATGTTTATGTCCATGTTTCTACTGTTACTGCTGTTCCTGTCCATGATATTATCGTTACTGTTGTTAATGTAACTTATGATATTATTGTTGTCTTTGTTGATGATGCTATTGTTACTGTAAGTCTTGTCAATGATATTACAGATACTTCCGTTACTGTTGCTGATGTAGCTGATATTTATGGTGATGATACTACCGTTACTGTTGGTTCTGTCAATAATACTAACTTGTGAAATATTAATCTATCTAGAATACATTATTTCCTACTAAGTGCTAAGTGCTGTAAGTATAGAGGCCATCGAAATTCGTACATGAACGTGTGACGTTTGGCGTGATAGGCCAACACTTTATCAATTTTACTTCCCACTCCTTTTTTTGCTGTTACAACCGTTCCAGCTGTTTCTGCGGACGCGACTTCTGTAATTTCTGTTACATAAGGAAGATGTAGCATTATACAGTTAGATACACTGGTTGTTACATATATTTTTTTTGAATTTCATTGATAAAATTGTTACTGGTGATTATATTTATATTATTGCTGATGCAACTGCTGTTTTTGTTGATGCTACTATTGTTACTGCTGTTTCTGTTGACACTACTTATTGTAGTGCTGTTAGTATCTGTGGTTGTTACAAAAAAGTTTGATTTTCATCGAGTCATTTCTCCTTTTAATATTATAACTTTGCAATATGCTAAGACTGTTGATAACAAAGGAAGACACTAGGTTGTACGTTTGAATAGAATATATTAATTTGCATAGTTGCATGTACTTATACAATATAACGTATTATCCACCTCACCCTATTCCAGTCAAATGCATATAACTATTTTAAAATAAAGCAAATCTTAAGTTAATCGGTACAATGTAATACAGTCCATGTAAAACATATTGACTTTTATTCTCAAGATCAATACAACTCTGACTAGGTAATGGAGGGACACTTTTCGTACTGGCTGTATTTGTTATCTTTACCTAGAGCTTAAGAATCAATTATTTGTTACATTGTATAGTTTGTAATATTATGTTTAATATTCAATAACAAATAAGAACTTCTAGTTAAAATGCTTGCCTTTACTACTACTTAATAATAATAAAGGATGTAGATAACAATGTAACAAGTAAAAGTAACCAAGTTTCTGTTTAAATATTTATTTATTTGCGTTATAATTTAATGCTTTGCTTTACCCTATTTCTAACAACCATCAATAATTGATTTAAGAAAAACTATGCGATGGCCCTAAATTGCTCACTCGTGGGATGATACGATGCCAAAATAAAACGATTTTGATAATTCGATATTATAACCCAGCTTTTTTATATTCTAATTAGACCTGTCCAAACCGTTATCTAAGACTTTATCAAGTAATTACTGTGTATGTTCTAAGATAAATACAGCTGCTGAAGTGTACATAATAAGTACAATAATTGATGATTTATCGTCCTCCAACATTGATAATCAGATGCCGTAGGAAGATTAGCGTCGCTTTCACCAACATTTCCGTCATATTACGACGGTTTCTACATATCATACCAAGGACACGTGCTATGATATAACCCACCCAATCACATTTTACTGACACTAGTCCGACCAGACTTAAAGCTATTCTCTAAACACCAAGCAAAGAAGAGTCTAGTATATTGTCTTTGGTATGGCTGGCCGGAGATCGAAAACACAATTGTCCGCTTACGAGGCGTACGCTCACTCAATGTACAGCTTCGGTGATTTACTAATAAACTTTGTTCTACGTAAAGTTATATATCTATGTTTCGATTTGAGGGGAATCCAACATAAAGTGCGGTTACTACAGAACAAACAATGTCAAATAACAGTTTGTTTGCGATCACATGTCACAACTCGGACATGAAGTTCAATGACTTGTCACGTATAGTGTAATTGTGTAACTTCTGATATGAGAAAAGAAAACTCCACGTACAAAGCTACAAACAAGTACACGGTCACTCTTTTAACGAACCAAGGGTAACCATTTCCACAGCTATCATTCAATTTTATCAGTTTAGTTTACTAGGATTTAATAATTTAGTTGATATTGATTCATTTTTATTCAATGATGAAGAAAGTTTAGACCTTAAATGGATCGTTCTCCAGAATCAGTTATCATTGTTGTATTTGAGAGACCACCGTGACGAGCTGGTATTACGAACGACAAAAACAGGGTATCCACTGTACTACCGCTCCGCTTAAAACGGTATTTGTGTTATAATGGTAATATAACTACTGTAACGTAAACTGATAACGCTGTAATGTTTAGATACAGTATGATTGTTAATCATAAACACGTTAAATTTAGAATGTACGATTTAATGAACTGAGACAAATAGATCTTTAAAAACGAAATCGTAGGATATGATGAAGACTACTGCATTGTAAAAAAAGGTATAGAATACAGAATGTATCCGATTTGGTGGTACACTGTGCCATATTATGTTGTATTGAAAAGTTTCATTTTGAACAGAGTACCTAACAGGAAATCAAAACCTATCTTTATACTTAGGCTGACCTATGAAGAGACAAGCCAAAATCAATATTACTACAATATGTAGTTGTGTCTCACAATTATTGATTCAACTGTATATGCAATAATGGTGACTCTAGAGAAATGACAATATATAAACTTTGAATCGACCTACCTGTTGAGAAAACAGACATAGTTCGGCATTAACTTTGATATCGTGTCTACCTGGTTTGTTTTGAATGGCCATGTCAGGTGACTCAATATCTAGACGAATTAAGACATAACATAAACAACTTACAGCAACTTTCATTGACAATCCACACGATGTATATTATTGCAATACCGAGTTAACTAATTAACACAATATTACGTTTTTAAAGAACTAATAAAATGAATATATACATGTATGAGCCTGTTTTTACAAATGTGAAAAAGTGTTGAAAGTGTATTTCAAGCAACATTTATAACCGGTTCTAGACCTAGCAATATTATGTCCGATCTGCTATGTCTATACATTGATCTTAAGATGTAGACTGTTCCGTTAGGCATAACCGACCCATTGCCCATCGCTACTAATGATTGAGTTGCAAATAATTTTACATGTAAACATTTTAATATGAAATTATTTACAGTTAATAAATTAATATGTGTGTATTTTTTGCAGTTATTCTGCAGAAAGAGGCATGCAACTATGTCTTTATTCCTATAATCAAGAGACACTTTTCATTTAAATTTTGATGTGCTCATAAAATATTAATAATGGTAGTACAATGGATATATCATTGGCCGCTCACACTAGATGCTGTAAGTTCGAGAACCAGCTTGGCCCGATGGCATCTCAAAAACAAAATTCAGTACTTGTTCTACCCAGAGAATTGACTTAAATGCATTTCATATAAGCTCTGAGCTTATTTCGCAAATGAGCTAAACTCAATTTCTATATAAGCTATTTAGAGGATCCATTAAAAAAATCGCTGAAGAGACCAGATGCCAGCTTTATGTTTTTGAATGCAATTTTAATCTTTCTACTATACCAACTATACATTTGTGTCATTTTTTCTTCATATTACGTGTCATAACACGACGCTCAATATCAGCAGTGTTTTCCCATCGAATGCAGCCAAATAATTAATCTAAAAAAAATAAGTCCATTAACATGATATGTTGAGCGTATAATGAATTGTTTAACATACAATGTAATAACAGAGGAAACACAATGATTTTGTAACTTTCGAAAACTTCTAATGAATGTAAAATAATAAACTATATACTTTAAACCTGTTACAATCAAATTGAAAATCAGACAATGTCATGTATATAGCAGCAAAATATTTGTAAGCAGATATTACAGGAATAAGGAACACTACGATACTGTAGAGAACGTGTTCTAGGTCTGGTCGACATAATGTCAGTATAATGTGACTGGATGTCTGCGAAATGATACTTCAGTGAGGCATCGATTCTAGTATATCGTTTCAAGTAGACACCGTTGTGATATGACTGAACAATTGTTGAAAGCGACGCTAATCATCATACGACATCTGTTTATTAATTTCGGAGGGAACTCGAATCATAACATATTGCAATTATTAATGTGCACTATAGCAATCGTATTTATCTCAGAACACACACACTGGTTACTAAATACCATAATGTCCAAGACAATAGTTGCGTAATAAATCTGGGTTTTGACTCTTAAAATATAAAAAAAATCAGCCTATTACCTCGTCACTAAGCCACATTTAATCGATTAAGGGTTCTCTTACGTCTACTTAAAACAATATCTATGATGTGTATATTGCACATGTTATGCTATTGTTTTAAGGTTAAAATGACTTACACATTAGTTCAGTTTATACTTATTTATTTTAGCTCGATTGCGATAAAAGCTCAGTTCAATTCAATTCAATTCAAATTCAATTCAATCAAAATTTGCTCAGGTATAAAAGATCATTATACAACATATATATATCAGAGTTTATATGAACCGTTCTCGAGTCCGCTTCCTGGGCAGAACCAGTTCTGAGTGTTGTTTTATGAGAGGCATCGGGTCGAGCTGGAGATCGAACCCGCAACCTCTGGAATGAACGGCCAACACTCTATCCATTAGACTACCGCCCCGCTAACACATTACTTGTTCATTTTAACAAAAACGATAAAAGTATAATCCAAAACAATCCGTTATTAAAAGTTATACTTTGTAGTAAAATGTTTACCTTCTAAGGTCTAAGGACAGATAATAAAGACAAACATAAGGCAAATCGTCTCATGAATGGAGTCCGTTCCGTATATGTGTTCGAGGGTTACCCAGTATGTTTCTATTTGGATGTGCCTACAACACCTTAACATTTATATTAAACTATGAAATAAAATTAAATAAAAGAGTTAAGAAATGTTGTTTAAATAGTGAGCATTAGTACTACTATATGTTATTCGCAGTTGGCCTAATGTATCCCTTAATAGTTGATTTTGTTTTCTTTTTTCTTAAAGTTAGAACTCAGAATAGTCCTTTTTGTAAATATTTAAATCCAATCTTACTTCTATGATAACAAATTCCATAATGGCAAAATTTATTTTGTAAACTGTTTGAGTTCATTTAGATGTGATTGGTTTATTGTCCGCCTTCTATTATATAAATAAAATTGACTGATCTGTTCCTTTGAACAAAATTGTTAAAATTTCACAATTTAAATCACTTTTAGGGTATCTGCTGGTCCTTTCGTAGACATCAGTCATCCTTATTGAACTAGATCAAATTTGTGTGACAAATCACAGCTTCAGATGTCTTACTTAAACATACTTTAGAACAAATGGATAAGGATTTGACAATTATTCGTTTTCCTATAATCATCATATGTAAATCCCTTTAAAGGTCATCTATATACTCCAGTACACAGAATTGTGGAATCTTCAACTTCCCACGCATAGGGATAATCATAGCGATTATGAACAAATGTTTCTGACTGTTTGTGGAATACAAGATTTTTGAAAAGTCGTTATGTTTCCTTTTTAAGGCCTCCCTAGTCACTTAGAGACATTTGATTCTCCCTGTTGAACCAGCACTATTTTAGACAATGATTTAAATAGCAATTATAATATTATTTTAAAAAGCTTAACTATGTAGTAAATGTTTTAACACCTAAGGTCTAAGGAAAAATCATAAAGACAAAGATAAAGAAAAGCGTCTCCTCAATGGTGTTCCTTCATTATATGTGTTCGAGGGTCACTCAATATGTTTATCATTGGATGTGCCTGCAGCACCACAGCATTTATATTAAACTATGAAATAAAATTGAATAGTAGAATCCACAATAAAAAAATGTTATTCAAAAAGAGATTTTATTTGTAGTTGGCTTTGTCAAACCTTTTCATGAATCCCATTATATTTGATTTTGTTTATATTTTCTTTCATTAAGAACTTGTTTACTCAGAATTGTCTTTTTCTGAATATTTAAATCATGTTATACACCCGTTGCCGCAACTGACAAATAATTCACTTATGACACAATTTATGTTGTAAACTGTTAAAGTTTATTTTGGTGTGCTTGGTTTATTGTTTGCCTTCTATTGCCGATTGAAAATATTTCTTAATCATAGAGTATTTAGTTTTTGATTCCTTGAAAATTATTTTATGACATGCATACTATGATCAGACAATACTTTAGAATTTAAACTGCACTGTTTTTGGTACAAATGTAGGCAACGATGAAACTATACTCTTTTCCAATAGTATTCCTATGCAAATGTTCCCTTACAGGGCATCACTATAATACCCACCCCCATTTGTGTTTAAATATGTAATGTCATGCTGATGAAATAATAAATAAATAATGTATAATAAAGTTGACTAATAGCTTTTTCTGAACAATTTGTTGAAATTTCACACTTTTAATAATTTTGAGCATCATCTGATCTTTTTTTATGATTCAGTCCTCCTCTTTGGACGAAATAAAATTTGATTTGACGAAACACTGCTTCAGATGACAAACTTAAACATATTATAGAATAAATGGATGAGACCATGATCTTTTTTCGCTTCCACACAGTATTCATATGTAACACTTTAAGTCCCCTTGCAGATCACCTATATACATGTATCTAGCACATTGCTTTGTGAAAACTTCAAATACCCACGCATAGGGAACATCCAAGTCCCTTAGGGAAACTTAATTCGCCCTGTTTAACTAATTTAGACATTTAGACATGCTTTGAATATGATATAAAATATTATTTTTGCACTAATACATGTGCAAATGAGATTTTTCCATCTACATACAGCATTCCTATTTAACACTTCAAGACCACTTACAGGACCCTAGATCTATGATTTACAATTTGTAAACACCTACTCATCAGGAAGATGTGTATACAATCTAAACACATTTTACAGACATATTTGTTGAGAGTAAATAAACAGATTTCCAATTTGAACTATTTTGGGACCACACCTAACACCTTATGGAAATCCAATGATGCTTATTGGAGCAAAGCTTTATAGTCTAATAATCATGACCAGATATTGCCTTTAAAATATCTCAAACTGAGATTAAAGTTTGCATGGACATTTTCCATGTTCCACCTAAAGCGCCTATATCAATTCTAGTTTCTTCATACATTTTTAGAAAAACATAAGGAAATGTAACCTTTGGATGGCTAGTCAAACAGTATTATAAAATATCTTAAAGGGACAACAATGTAGTGTTCAAAACCTAAATACAATATAAACATCTCTGTAATTTGTTCATAGAAGTCTTTGATCTTCGAAATACCCATTGTATAAATCTAATAAAAGTATTATACTGTTAAATGTTTTATAGAAGACCTGTGAAACAGTTACATTGTACATTTAGTTTGTTTCAGTTTCATTTAGTTTATAGTGTATTTGCATGAGCTTTTTTCTCCCCAATGTTATAAATCTCATGTTATTTAAGATATAAAACGCATGTAATCTCCTGCACAATATATTATTGACAAAAAGTAATTACTCGTTACGTTTGTTATAACTAAATTCGTATACAAGTCTGCATGCTATTTGAGACTCAGAGTTATTGTTGTATGTTGTTTAGCGTCGCTTTCAACATTTTTAATATCGCGATTATGTGTACTTACACTATTCTAAGCGCTGCCATACTTGAATGTCATGCCGCAGACACATGGTATAGTACCTCATCCAATCATATTATACTGACACCGCGCCGCCAAGACCTAGAACTATTCTCTAAATGCTGAGCTCCAAACGAGAAAGTTTCTTGTACCATTCTTCAAGTCTATGTATGATCCAGCTTGGAATCGAACCCGCGAACTCCCGCATGGGAGGCGGACGCTCTTCCTCCAGACCACGCTTCGGTTTCAGATTCTGCTGTTTCGCTTTTTTCTGTTGCTTTATGTTCTTTATCCGTCTTATGTGCTTGTGATAGCTTACAAAAATTCGCTCTTCTACTTTGTATCAGTGTTAGCATTAGTTCTGACTATTTAGAATCATTGACTCATGCAGATTGAATGAAAACAGAAGATTGAATTCGATGTTTGTTGTTTTTGATTTTGGCTTTGTGTTCTTTGCTTCCAAGCGATCCTTTTAACATACATTATTATAAGGATACAGGTACAAGTTGTTGCCAATGATATATGTATAAAAGGATATTATGACTGATTCAATGGCCCTTGTTTGAAAGAATATTAATGGGTATTTACTCGAGCTACGTGTAGGTATTGTTTGAACCCAATCAGAGTTACCTTTCCATTGAGAATAAAATTCAATAAGTTTGTACTTGGATTATATTACTTGGTTAATGTGAACTTTGTATTTGCTTTTTTTTGCATTAGTTATTTGCATTGGACTGGAATTGGGTAAAACGTTCTATTGTATAGGAAGGGTAAAACGTGTATTCAAATCACGTCCACATAATTCTTTAATAATTTAAATCAATATATTGTGTAGATGCAATCTTAAAAGGTGAATTGAATAGATGAAAATCAAGATTTATCCAGGGCCAATAAGTATCAACCCTGCTTCTAAGCAGATGTTTAAACCCTTGCCATGACAATTGTTGTTGTTGTATGGTGTTAAGCGTCACTTTCAACAATGTTTCTGTCATATTGCGACGGTATTTACTTGAGACAGTATTCTGAGCGCTGGCACAATGGAATATCATGCCGCAGACACATGGTACCCCACCCAGTCACATTATACTGACACTGGCGGACCAGACCTAGAACTCTCCTATAAATGCTGAGCGTCAATCAAGGACGCTTCCAGTACTATTCTTAAAGCCATCTTGAAACGGAAGGTTAGACCACTTGGCCTGCGAGGACCCTTTCTACATTAAGCAAAAAAATGTAACTAATAAGGAAAATCCCTTTAACAATACTTAGATGATTATAGATTAGCACTCCTTTTATAAAGGCTGCAACACGAGTCTAATAAACATCTATTTACTATGCAAGTTATACTGCTTGTTTTTTTTTGTTGTATTTGTATTAGTTACCCTTATTTTTTTATTTATAATTTGTAGTGTACTAAATATTAAAAATGTTTTATAACCCGGTTATTTGTTCATTACTGTGTTTTTATATCGGAGGTACCTAATATTAAGTTTAAGTATTGACATAGACATATAAATAAGTATAAATTTTAGCTTTCCAGTAGAACAGCTCCGTTGGCTCAAACACGAATGGCTCGAACACACAGATTACTCGAACAACTAGACACTGCCGAATTACTATTTATTTTTTATTATTCTCCCTTCGATGGCTAGAACACTGATGGCTGGAAAAGTTGAACTAGATATTAGTTCAAGCCAACATACGTATATGTATTATTCGCACTTTTAATTCGAACTTTTTTGTCCAGTCCCGTCGGGTTCGAGCCATTAAAGTTATATTGAATTAATGTTTTGATAATCTCTTATTACTTGGACTCTGTTCTATCATTCTTATACAACTCAGGAAATTAATATATGATTCGCACTAGCTAACTAAGATCTGCAAAGTATAATGTTTTCAATTATTTACAAGAGTTATCAACCTTTTCCAACACAGGAACCAAAAGTATTTTCTTAATATATTCTCTAATTTTATATGTACATAGTGTGTGTATAAATTTTTCAGAAATAGTTTAAAGTGAAAATTGCAGCATGTCCCTTTAAAGAACGTTAGTAACCTTATAGATGTGAATGACTGATATATTACACAGCAGTTTTATAAAAATCTCTTTGTTTTGATTAGTCATACTGCACTTATCTAAAGCTTTATGTTCCTTCTATTGTTTCATGTTTAATGAAGTAAACATTGAACATAATCACAATGTATTTCAGTGCAAATTGCCCCATTGGTTCAAAAAGGTACTAGGTGTATTTTTATTTTATATACTTGGTACCTTATTGCACCAGTGAGACGATATAATGTTAGCACGCCATTGACACACGTGATATGTTTTAAAAACTATATATTTAACAATACATTATGCAGATTTATTCATTCATGTCACGATCGAGTCTTTCGTAACTGCTGTGAAGAACACAGACGTTATTACAATAAAACAAGGTCAATATTGGTGATAATGGTTGCATCGGCCTGTAAACAAGACGATTATATTATATATGTTTTGCTATTGTATGAAATAAACAAAATGTAGAACTTCAATTAAACTAATCGTTCTACACCCGAACAAGATAATAATACTTCTATCAGTTACAAGAAACAAAGCATTAATCTTGACAGTATATATATGCCACGGTGACATAGTTCTGTCAGCCTGATTTTAACATATCAAGTCGACGTTAGGAAAGTATGATGTCAACAAATCACTCATTATGGTGACATATTTTTCTTGAATAAGTCACCTATTCAAATTGTTATAGAAACATCGGTAAGTGATTAACTGGCTGGAAAAGCCTATGAGTGGCATGTGTTCATGTTCTGTCACTATTTTATGAGTTACTGATGCTGGCATTAGCGTCCTGCTGTCAACACAAAGCGCCCTGGTGTAGCTGGGCTAATCATATAAATTAGGTCATGCGGAATGTTAAACACTTGCTGGTGTATCAATAATCATATGAATAAGTGACATAATAAAGACGATAATATCAACATAATGAATGATATGTCGACATCATGCAGTCCCGATGTCGACATATTGAAGTGGCTATTCGACTGCCAGGCTGGCTGAACTATACCACCATAATATGATTTCAAGTACCACTTTGTACATGTAAATGGATGAATAACTGTAGTTAGTAGTATTATACCTGTGTAGTATTTGGCGACCGACTCACTAAAACGAAATCCACATTTCCCTTAATCTCTGTTTTCTAACAAAGCCAGGGTAGATCCGTCAGTGACAATTCTGACTGTCAATTCAGTGGTCGTAAGTTCAAATCCTGCACAATCAATATCTCTGTGATGATTGGTCATGAACATTGATCTACGGTCCATTTGTCCCCTATCTCTAGATATGCCGGTATTTATTCGGTAATTTGCAAAGATAGCGCTTCTAGTACCCATTACCCGCCTGGTGGATCTCTGGAATGTTGACTATGTACACTGACATCCGTTAAATAACCGATATACTGTTTAAAAGATATTTACGTACAATTAATCAATTACCCATTTTGTTTAATTAATTTTAATAAAGTTTATTTGTGAATGGCCATCATCCTATGTGAAGCGTTTGTTATAGTACATGTACCGGATCCAGTATATGTGGATCATGCGTTCTTCCCGCCACCACAATCCTCTGCTGTGACCTTAAGCATTACATGTTATTGTGCACGTTCTACAAAGGCAGATATCGATAAATAAATTTAAAACAACCATCTCTCCTAAGTCAATCTATTTTAAAGGTGTTGTTTAAACTCAAGTAATACTATGATCATTTACTTTATTTACTTTATTTTTGCCAGTGTCCCTTGTAGACGTGTTTTTATTGATAAAGAAAACATTTTTCAGATCTGAAGTAAATAGATGACCTTTATCTTAACGTAATGTGTATAAGGTTAATATTAAGTATCAACAACGTAGCTGGGAAATACCTTACCTGCTCGACACATTTCATATGTCCCGCTGTCCTTAATTACAGACGACACTCGGGGGTATTTAAAAATGATTTTATAAAACATTTTCATTCGCATCAAACACACTATTTTGCTTATATTCTGTTTGGTTATTCATAGTATTTAGAATAATGTTATATCACATAATAATGTTTACAACATCCCTAGATGTACATTAATATTATTACAGGCAACAGTTCGGCGTTTCGAAATCTTTCCTGTATGGAGAAGTAGCGCACATAGTAAGCTATAAATAGGCGGCAAGATACAGTCATACTATTAGTTTAAACATATTTTATTCACAAATAGTATACAATTACATTGAAAATATCACATATTAGTTAACACATGTGTATACAATTATGAAAGGGATTCAGAAGAAAGCTTACAGCTTTTGTGAATCTGTCTCCCAAAATCAATCTATTAAATATGTGACAGTATTACAATTATATATATATATATATATCAATGAATGATAGTATAAGGATCTGTAGATGTTCCTACATATTATATATAGAGATATAAATTTCTTAATAGAATATGTCAAGAAACTTTGCATATTGTAACAAACAGAGAGAGAGAGAGAGAGAGAGAGAGAGAGAGAGAGAGAGAGAGAGAGAGATGGGTGAAATTTTGCTGTTCGTCTCAACAGGAATAGGAATAGCCATTGAGGGACTTAATGGTATGGTCAGTTATGTACAGATATATCGAAACTAAGTTCAGATAAATGTTAGTTAAAATTAAGATTTGAAAGGATTTGAAAATATTAACTGTTAAGTGGTTTATGCGCTACTTGAATCTTTTTGATGCTATTATATAGTCTTGTACTATTAGAAATAAGCTTGTATTGATTTCAATGGATAACAAGGGATCTCCAAACAAAAGTGTATTTACAGTTGGTTGTATGTTTAATTCTCGTATTTTTTGTAACATAATGTCTCTCTGCTCCGTATACGAAGAGCAAATGAAGAGGTAATGATCTGTGTTTTCTATTAATCCACATGTACAAAGTGGGCTGTTGATTAAGTTTTTAGTGTATAGAAGATAATTAAGAGGACTACAGTATGTTCTTAGGCGAGTGTGTTGGATCTGTGATAATCTCTTCCCTGCATAATAGTGTTTTGGAGTAATAAGTCGGTTGCTATTGAGTTTATTCTTAAAAACTGTAATTGATTCTGAGTTTTTTATTTCTATTGATAGTTCGTTCCAGTCCCTTGTTGTAGAGGGAAGAAAAGATTTGTAAAAAAGCTGGGTATTACATGGTAATGTACGGTTGTCATTTGAATTTCGCAGGTTGTACGTAACTGTATTACCGATGTTTGCAGGGACTAGAGCAGTAAGAGGAGATGGTGCAAGGTTGTGAGTCATTTTATAAAATAAGGACAATTTGTGTTTTTTACGTCTATGTATTAACCATTCCCAGCCAATTTCCTGATAAAGTGTTTGAATTGAGATTAGTTTAGTAGTTCCTGTTGCTATTCTAGCTGCTTCTGTTTGAATGGATTCTAGTTCTTGTTCTTCGTATTGTGTACAGTTATCCCAGACTACATCTGCGTATTCCAAGATGGGTCTAATGAATGTTAAATACATTATTTCTAGTGATTTTCGATCTAATTGAAACTTAAATTTTCTCATAATATTAATTTTCTTCCAAGCCCTTTCTTTAATACTATAAAAGTGTTCGTGCCATGTTCCATTTGAAGATAGAGTTAGACCTAAATGTTTATGAGTGTTTACTTCGTTAATGGGTACGTTATTCATTATTAGGTTTGGGTGAACAGGTTTGTTAATTTTCCTCGAAATAACCATTGATTCGGTTTTCATAGGATTAAAAGTAACTAGCCATGTGTTTGCCCAGTGGTTAATAGTGGCTAAGTCACGATTGATCATTGTAGCAGCATTTTCGGGTGTATCTACTAAAATATATAAACTAGTATCATCTGCAAACAATTTAATTTGACAGTTTATTTGGGAGACAATGTCATTAATGTAGATTAAAAATAAAAGAGGCCCGAGCGTTGATCCTTGCGGAACTCCAGCCTCAACTGAGGTAGTGTCTGATATATGGCCAGGAATAACAACACGTTGTTTTCTGTCTTGGAGATAATTTGTAATCCAATTTAATAGAGGACCCGTTATTCCAACTGACTTTAGTTTAAGAACAAGTCCTCTATGCCAGACCCTATCGAAGGCTTTTGATATATCACAAAACACAGCACGTACTTCCTTTCCTTCGTCTAGGGCCTGGCAAAAAGTATTGTATATGTCTACAAGTTGATTAGTAGTAGAGTCATTGGGGACAAAGCCAGATTGGAGGGGTGTTATAATTTTATTATGGTTAAAAAAATTAAATAAATGTTTATGTACTATTCTTTCCATTAGTTTGTCGATAGTTGACAACAATGATATGGGTCGATAGTTCGAAATATCGGATGGGTCATTTTTTTTTAAAATAGCACAAACATGGGCCAACTTCCAATCGGAAGGGACTTCGCTTATTTCAAGCGAACGATTAAAAAGGTTAGTCAATGGAACTGTTAACTCAAGTGATAGTTCTTTAAGAATTCTATTATTTATCATATCAGGCCCTGCCGCTTTGCCAAGCTTTAGCTGTTGTAGAGCTGTTCTTACTTCTGCTTGTGAAATTACGATAACACTTAATGTTGGTCTATTTTGATCTATCAATATATCTGGCAGGACTATATTTTTGTCATTAAGTTGTGTTTGTAAAGTGAAATGATTATTTAAGAGATTAGCTTTTTCAAGACCGTCTGTATATATAGTGTTATTATGTTTAAGTGGGGGTATGCTAGATGAAGTGCAATTTGGCTTAATAAATGATTTTAGGAGTTTCCACCAGTCAGAGGTTGATAAGGAACTAGACTTTAACTTTTCAGATAGATTGTTTAATTGTTCCTGCTTGGATTTGCGTATTTTTGTTATTGTTTCGTTTCGAAGTTTTTTTATAGTTTGACCAATTCTCAAGTGTGTTGGAAATTTTAGCTTTGTCATATAGTTGTTTACGTTTTCGCATAAGTTTACGTATTTCAGATTTCATCCAAGGGGGGTCAGTTGGGCGAATTGTTACAATTTTTCTTGGAATTGAGCTTTCAGCGAGTTTAATTATTGTGTTTGATATATTTTTTGCATATGTGTCAATGTCGTTGTCATAGTGGGAGTTCCAGTCGGTGTTACGCGCTTCTTGTCTTAAACGGTCATAGTCGCCCTGATTATACATCCAAATAGTACGTTTGGAGCAATTTGGTAATGGTTTGCTTATGTTGATATGGCAGAAGATGGGACAGTGATATCTCATATTTTGATCAAGAAAAGGTTCGCCAACTCCGCTAGCAGCAATTGTAGCGAGTTTAGATACAAACAATAAGTCAATAATAGATGAAGAATATTCTGTAAAATGGGTGGGTTCTGCAATTGTTTGCGAAAGGTCAAATCTTTGCATTAGATTAATAAGTTTCCTATTAGTATTTGGTTTAAGAACATCAAGGTTGAAATCTCCCATTATAATAATATCTTGTATTCCTGTATCCACAGCGAGGCCTATAGACTCTTCAATAGTATTTAATGTAGCTTCAGGAGAATTTGGAGGTCTGTAAAACGTACCATAAAGTATCTTTTTATTATTAATGTAGATTTCTATCCATAAGCATTCGATGTTATTGGGTTCAAGTTCAGTTCTTCTTATTGCGTGTAATTTATCGCTTACGTATACAATAATACCACCATGAGCGTCTAATGGTCTGTCTTTACGAAATGGGACTAAATAATTGTCAAAGAATATATCATCGTTTGACACATTGTCTGTTAACCAGGTCTCGGTAAATGCTAATATATCAAAGTTGAATAATTCTGCATAGAGTAATTCTTTCTTTGGCAGAAAACTCTGGACATTGTAGTGAACTATTGACATATTATGTTGATGAGAAGTGTTTTCGTTATTGACTGGCGAATTAAGTGTATGGATTGGGCCTGGATTGGATTCAATATCCCCATGTTGCATTATGATTATAGCTAACCAAGACAATAGTTCAAAACTTGTGAGAGACTTAAGTCCCTTAGTCTTAGATTGAGTAAGGGCGAATGTTCCTATTCTCGCCCTGTACATATTTAAATCAACACACATTATGTAATTCCAAAGTCATAACAATCACCAGAGAGGGGCGACCGATGAGACAAAACGAGCAAAATGACCCAGACATAACAGAGATGAAGAGAGGTAAAGGAATAAAAGTCTGAAAGAAGAAAGGATATAAAAATAATAAAGGCAACTTGAAACGATTTGAGAATCATTCAAGTTGTTAGATGAAGGAAGGTGTTTGTGGATATTCTCATTTCATATATTGTCATACTATTATCATAGGGCATAAACAATACATTGCACATATCCAATAACTTACCGGGTTATTGTTCAACAAGATAGCATTAAGTACATGAATTATGAATGTGAAACGACTGGATCAATAATCATTTAAGTTATAGTTTTATATATTTTAATATGAGTGCAGTGTACTTGTATCTGTATTTGTATTGTAATTGTATCCGTATTGAGTTTGTAGTTGTATTTGTATTGCATTGTATTATATTGTATTGTATTTTAACTGTATTGTATTTATAGTGTTTGTTGAATTGTAGTGCATCTGTTTTTTATTGTATTTATCTGTATTGTATTTATTGTATATGAACTGTATTGCATTGTATTATATATGTATTGTATCGGTATTGTATTTTATATGTATCTGTTTTATATCTGTTTTGTATTGTTTTGTATTGTATTATATTGTATTGAATTTTATATGTATTGTATTTATATTATTTGTTGCATTGTATTGTATTGTATTGTATTGTATATGTATGATATTGAATTTTTCGTTTTGTATTGTGTTAATTGTATATGAACTGCATTGTATTGTATTATATATGTATTGTATACGTATTGTATTTGTATTGTATTATTGTATCATATTGTATTGTATTTCATCGTGTTATAGTGAATTGTATCTGTATTGTATTGTATTACAATGCAGTATGCATTGTATTGTATTGTATTATATTGTATTTTATTGTATTTTATTGTATTGTATTGTATTGTATTGTATTGTATTGTATTGTATTGTATTGTATTGTATTGTGTGGCTTCAAACATATCATGACGACGTATACTCGATCGATGCAGTATGCATTGCATTGCATTGCATTGCATTGTATTGTATTGTATTGTATTGTATTGTATTGTATTGTATTACATTGCAGTATGCACTGCACTGTATTGTATTTCATTGCATTGCATTGCATTGCATTGTATTGTGTTGTGTGGCTTCAAACATATGATGACAACATATACTCGATCGGTGCATCTTGCCGCACACATAATAATGGCTGCAAGAAACTTATTTAATTATTAGGTTGACGGCTCAGTGTAACTAAATATCAGTTAGTTGTTAAGTTGGTGACGACAGAACATAAAATAGAATAATTGTATTGAATTTGCTTGAATTACTTAAGATTAACTTTTTTGATACAGAAATAGCACATTTGCAATTTATTGAGAAAGTTGAATAGTTTAGGGATTGTTGGGTTATTTTGTGTACTATTTTGTTGGTAAATGGTTGATTAGGCAATCGTTTCACCTATTGTTGATTTTATGATTTACTGTTTTGTGAAGGTTAAATGCTCAATATGATCGATTCCATATTGTTTTATTGTTTGATAGATTGCTTGTTAATCAAGCGTTAATCGATTATTTATTTTGCAATTGAATTGATTTATTTGTTGATACATATATGTCGGTCAATACATTTACCTTTTTATTGAGCGATTGATACTCTGTGTCTGTCTGTCGGTCGGTCGGTCGGTCGGTCGGTCGGTCGGTCGGTCGGTCCGTCCGTCCGTCCGTCCGTCCGTCCGTCCGTCGGTCGGTCGGTCGGTCGGTCCGTCGGTCGGTTCGTCGGTCGGTCCGTCGGTCCGTCGGTTGGTCCGTCGGTTGGTCCGTCGGTCGGTCCGTCGGTCCGTCGGTCAGTCTCTGCGTGTATGTCTGTACGTTTGTACGTCTCTGACTGAATGTTTCGTATATATTGATAAATGTGATTCTGTAAGTATTATGTAAACACATATCACATCCATGTAACGGTACACGGGGATCTTTATGTTTAGACATATGAGTAGGACTACTAGAAGCTATTCGGTTATCATTTCCATTTATCGAGTACAATGAAATATTGATAACTGCTATTAAGCTCAAATATCCTAATTTGGTATATTTTCTTTTTGTATTGTAAAGTAATGACACTTACAGAAACTAATAGTTTAATTGATATGCTTAAATTAATATGATACCATAGAGTTTCACGTGTATTGTCGTTTGAAAATAGCGTCAAGTCAACAAAAATGAACACTACATAAACTGATTAAAAAGTCACAATTATTATATGTACAAGACTACAATATATTCAGTTCAAATCAATTCAATTTTCTTATTCTGACAGCACAATCATCATAAAGATTGGAGGTATTCTACTGGTACTTTTTCGTTGAGCACTATAAGACTCCGCCCACCTTGGCAGAAACCAAAGTCGAATTTGTGCTGATTGACTGTTTGACAACTTCCGGTCAAGACACTATGGCACTGTCAGTAATGGATAAACGAAAGTTAGCGACATTTTTATCTTTTAATAAGAAACTGCTGTGTAAATGCTCTGCAATACCTGATCAAATGACTAAAATCTGAATATGCTGAAAATTGTGATTCACTGTCAGTAATATCCTTTAATAAACGGTTGTCATTTATTCAATATCGTCTTATTTTTGCCAGGGTGTGACAATTCTGAATAGACATTTAACTAGAGATATCGCACTCGTAAACCAAATTTAAGAGTTGTATATTTTTTATAATGATATGGCCGATAAACAAATATATTGTGTACTTGGTATTGAATTGATGTGTACAGGGTATTGATCGGTAACATATTTAACTGTACTTGGGATGGCTTTAAGGATATATATGTTTTCCTGCATACATTGGGTATAACAATCATTAAATTTGCTTCTAAATATGCTAAACAGTAAGGTAGTCACAGTTATATGTGTACAATGTTAAAAATGGATGTGAATGACATCTCGATATTTATTGATAAGGTTAATTTGTCCCACCTCCAAGTCAAGTATTATATATTTTTAAACCGCTTATTTTATCAATTGTCCTCGATGAACATTTTGAAATATATATCATAACAATATACATAATTAAATGATCATTTTAATTGTTGCTAAGTTTGACAATTAAAAAGTCTGAAATACAATAATCTAAAATGGTTTGTGCTTGCCGAACAGCATATTGCCATATCAGAATATCCATATTTTGCAATAATGTACCTATTCTAAGATCCTCTTTTACTTTATTTATTTAAATGTACCTCGTTTCTTGTAGTCTTGAACTATGTACTCGTATATAAGTGTATATTGTTGGCAACAGAATGTGTTTAAACTATGTGAGAGCAGAAGACGGCTCAGTATCCGCTCCCCTACCAATTTCGTGTTTTAGATAGAATTATGCCATTTATTTGTGAAGACAATTATAATTGAATTTCCTTCCATGATAATAACACTCCTGTCCATGAATATTAATATAGTAACGCACACTGCTTTTGAAACATATAGCATTATTTGACACTATCGAGGCGATATCTGAATAAGCGTTGCATTTAGGTGCAATCTTTATTGATATATCAATTCTATGAACCACTAAGACATATCATAACTCTCGAATAGTTACCTTGTTTTCACTTAAGACCGTCAGAAAATTGAGCGCAGTTTCATGATCTCGTTTTTTCTATGGTCATTTGTACGTTTCAATGCTAAGTAACAACTACTTTTAGTTCTGTTGTAGATAGCAGAGATTGCGGATTCGATCTCCAGCTCCATAGTTCGGCGGATAGCAGAGATTTCGGGTTGGATCTCAAGATCCATAGTGCAGCGATAGCAGAGATTGCAGGAAAGATCTCTAGCTCCATAGTGTGGCTGATAGCAGAGATTGCAGGTCAGATCTCTAGCCCCATAGTGTGGTGGAAAGCAGAGATTGCGGGTTCGATCTCCAGCTCCAGTGTAAATGCCAGTCTTTTTGATTATTTCGTCATTCTATATCATTCCTTTTCCAGTCAAGGCTACATGCCAGGGGCGGATCCAGGTTTCGAGTTTAGAGGGAGACGCACTAAAGGGGCACAATATAAAACCGGAACGGGCGCGCTTTTCCAGTAGAAATATAGCGTATTTATCCAATATTACGTTTAAGGTGGTGCGGCGTGCTCCGTTGTTTTTAAATAGTAGATCCGCCAGTGATTACCGCCCCTCCCATATTCCAATGTAAATGTCAGTCTGTTTTATATCATTGTCATTCTGTACGATCCCTTTCCAAGTCAAAGCTATGTTACAATGCCCAGTGTAAATTCATTCGACTTAATCCCTTTGTCATTCTTTATGATTCCTTTTCCAAAGCTATGTAACCGTCCCTTAGTGTAAATGCCAGTCTGCTTTATCTCTGTGTAATTCTTTACAATACAATTTACCGCCCTCCCGGTGTGAATGTCATACTACTTGTTAATTTTCTCAGTAAACACAATCTTTTTGATTAAAAACTGTGTAATTGAAAACAGATGGATGAATAATTAAACAACAAAACACCGTCGTCGACTTTGATTATTATTATTATGTTTTGTTATTATATACAAATGTACCATATATATTTATATAGCACTCTGTCACAAAAAAAACACATAACAAATTAAAAAGACAAGTTGAATAAAAAAATATAGACATTAGTGTTAAAAAGTGGCAAATAAGAGTAATACATGCAGTAAAATCGGCTTGACATTTTGTTACATATAAGCACAGATAAAATAATGCTGTTCGTGTTTATATATAGATATAGCTGAGCGTTATTTATAGAAACATTTAAATTCAGTAAAATTTAGACAGTACAACTCGGTACGAAAACATATGTTTTTTTAAAAGTTTCTTAAAAGAAGACAGTGTCGTAGCTTCACGAGTGTTGCTGGGTAAGGTATTCCGTAGAGTAGGCACGGCAAACATGAAGCTGCTTTGTCCATACTTAGTGCGAGACCTTGTATTGACTAAAGTAAGTGAATTTTGAGATCTTAATTCTCTACTAGGCTTATGCATTTGAATCATGTCAGATATGTAATGTGGAGACCATGTAGAGCTTTATATGTATGCGTCAATAGTTTGTATTGGATCCTGTATGACACGGGTAACTAGTGAAGTTCCTTTAACAGTGGAGTGATATGCTCGTAGCGAGATGTTCTTGTGATGATGCGGGCAACAGTGTTCTGTACCCTTTGAAGTTTATTTAATACAGTATTCGAAACTCCAAAGAGGAGGGAATTACAGTAATCCAAACGTAAGGTTACTAAACAGTTCACAAGAGATTTTGTTGAGTCGATTGTGAGAAATCGTCTTATACGACCAATGTTTCGAAGTTGGGCATATACAGACCTGCACACCAAATTTGCATGCTGCTCCATATCCATGCTTGGGGTAAACAATGCAACTACATTTCTCACACAGTCAGATGATTATATCGGTCATTCATCAACCCTCACCGAGACACGATCAGCGAATTTGGCGTTGTGTTAAGATGAGGGCAACATAATTTCAGTTGTATCTGTGTTAAGCCAACTTTTAAAACATGTCATACTATGGCAAGGACAAAACGATGTTCGATGTATCATTCAATCAAGAGCCCTCAGAGGGCCCGATGATGTTCTACGGGCTTACATCTGCTATAAGAGTTTTAGAAACTTTGTAATATAAATACTTTGTGGTTGTCGTCGTAGTCATTTACAGATAACGGATAAATAAATCTACAGCACCCTTACTGAACATAAAAAAGTTATTTGTTATGAAAGGGAAATGTTAACAATTAGAATTTACATGCCATTTATTCGTAAAATGCCAAATGAATTAATTTAGTCAATAAATGTATATACGATTTTGTGTTGGAGAGTAAACTTCCATTAAACAATAAGATATTATTGAACAATTCTTTATAAAAACAATAACAAAACCATATGTTTTATAATGAATGGTATTCAAAAGGTGTCAAATACATCAAACCATTATAAGTAAAATGGTAAAAAACGTTCAGTACTTTTCAGTTTGTAAAAGCTTAGTACTTACTCGATAAATGCCAGCATACCAAATGGTTGAAACAGAAACTAAAAGCGGACAAATACAATATAGCTGATAATAATATACAAATAATAAATTTACAGCAACAAATTCTAAAAGCTAGATAATCTAAATCGTTTTTATACGAGGTATGTCCCAAAAATAAAAGGACGCATTTAGAAATAAGCCTCTTAGTATTTCAATCCAAACAAAACATGGCATGAATACTTTTCAATATTTAAACTATAAGCATGCACAATTTCAAAATCATACAACACCATTAAACTATAATTTTGACAAGTCGAAATGTATATGTATCAAAGTACAGGAGAGTTTGACGTTATTTGTGCGACGTCAAGATGACATTCAAATGAAAGTCCTTCTTTTTTCGAGCTATGAACCGCTGTGCAAAACACAATTTTTGTTGTACTGCACCCACTACTGGTACATGTTACGATACTATGATGACTCATAGATCTTAACCACAAAATTTACACCCAGGCACATGGTCCGAAGGTACTGAAAGCACTTTTTACCAAGATCTGACTTGAATCCAAGGAAAACCACACAAGATCTCGGTCGACCAGATCGCTGATGGTCAGTTACTTCTGTCTCACCATTGGAAACCCGTTTGAACCACCAATGGATAAGACTTTAGGATATGCTTTCTGTTAAAGAGTTGTGTGAAATAAACTTCAGAGTATCCTGTAGGGTCATATTACACCAAACACAAAATTTTACCACACTCCAAATTTCCACTCTAGGCGTGACGTCGTCCATTTTTTTAATATTCCAATTCGCACTTGATTTTTCGAAAGTGCGCACAATATTCAAATGTTTATCGATAACGTTGAGTTTTTAAACGACAATCGCGCATGATCTGAAATAACGTCTACTGTTATTTTAATGACATTTAGCATGATATCAATCAAGTTGTCTGCTTTCCAAGGCAATGTTATTGTTTTAAATGGCGTCTTATATCAAAGTCCCTTGTACTTCTAAACTGGCGTTACTATGGTGATTTCTGAATGAACTTAATGATGACAGAAAGTTGATTTGATGTTTTATGACAATAGAAGATGTGTCGATTTATTCATTGATACCACTGGTTTGCATGTAACGCCCTAAACACAAAAATGACAGGTCGTCCTCTTACTTTTGGGACAAACCTCGTACAACATACAATTATAACACACTCATAATAATCCTTAATCAAACAACATATTGAATAAAAATTACGCATATTAATTGGGAAGATGTGCGCACCGTACCTTTTAAAAAATATCTATTCAGAATTATTAAATAATACATCAATTTTGACTTTTGAATTTGGCAAATTCAAAAAGAAGACATCATACTGGAACATAAATAATTCATTGTTAAAATACCAAAATTATGTTGATGAAATAAAACCAACAATAAGAAGAATAAAACTATAATATTCAAAGAAAACGCAACATTTACAAATTAACACAATCGAAAATAAAATTTAGAATTAGAAAAAAATGACCAATTGTTTTTTGAAGTTGTGTTTTTAGAGATTAGAGGAAAATCTATATCATACTCATCATTTAATAAAAAAGAGACAAGACAAAAAATAACAATCACTTTATGAAGAAATAGATAAACTTGAAACAGAACTCATATGTGATCAAAATACTATTGAAATTAAGAGACAGGAATTAAATGATATAAGAAAAAACAAAGAAAATTAGATCAAGAGGAAAATGGATTCAAGAGGGGGGGAAATGTTTAGATACTTTTGTAATTTAGAAAAACAAAATTTTGTATCTAAATCAATGTTGAGTTTAAAAATAAATAATAAACAGACAATAAACGATCAAGATAAAATTATAAAGGAAACAACTGAAGGTCCTATAACATATGAAGAATTATTGGGCTGTCTGAAGAATATGTCAAATTTAAAAATCCAGGATTCGATGTTTTCCATTAGAGTTTTATAAGGTTTTTTTTGAAAGACATATGCCATTTTCCTGTACGTGCAATAAGTGATGGATTTGATAAAGATGTACTTTCAGTCACACAAAAACAAGGTGTAATCACTTGCATATCTAAAGGAAATAAAGATAAACAGCTTTTAAAAAACTGGCGCCCAATATTACTTTTAAATGTAACATATAAACTAGCATCCGCAGATATGGCACAACGAATTATATATGTTTTGCCATCTATTATAAATGAAAGCCAGACAAGCTTTTTACCAGAAAGATATATAGGTGAACACACCAGGTTACTACATGTATATGATATGAGGTATCAATTCTGATTGATTTTGAAAAAGCTTTTGACTCTGTAAGCTAGTCGCTAATCTTTTAAATTCTCAATTTCTTTAAATTTGGCCCTTCAATTACAAAATTGATAAGATTATTTTATACAAATATAAAATCATGGATTGTTATAAATGGACACCTATCTGAGTGGTTCTACTTAAACAGAGGATGTAGACAAGGGGACCCTCTATCTCCTTATATATTACTTTTATGTGCAGAAATCCTTGCTGTTCTGATCAGAAATAACCCAGGTATTAAAGGTATAGATATTGGTAAAAATAATTTTTTGATTTCACAATAGGTAGATGACACCTCAATTGTTTTATATGGTACAGAAAAATCATAAATAAATACCCTTAATGTTTTAAAATTCTATGCAGAAATTTCCGACCTTAAATAGAATATTGAAAAAACTAAGACGGTGTGGCTAGAATCAAGAAAAAAATGTCAAGAAAAAGTAAGTGAGCAATGGCATCTTTCTTGGGTAAATAAATTCACAATATAAGTTTTAAAATTCTCAGTAAAATGAAATGATAAATATCATTTATAAAGAAAACATTCAAGACATTTAAACACGTCTTGCCAATTGGTCAAGAAGAAGTTTAACTCCAATAGGCAAATATTATTTATAAAAAGTTTAGCATTATCAAAATTAAACCATCTAATTATGGCATTGCCCAGTCCAACTCGTGCAATGATCAGAGAACTAAAATCATTATTCTTTAAATTTTCATGGGACAGCAAACCAGAAAAAAATCAAACGTGCAGTTATATACCAGTCATATGAAAAAGGTGGTTTAAAAATGTTTGACATTGATGTTTTCTTTGGGTTCTTGAAATTGACATGGATAAGACGTTTTTTTTCAGTCAAACAAACTATATTTAACTATTTTTAAAACAATGCACCCCTATATAATACCTTTTTCTTCATTTGGAGCAGATTTCATTTCTCGACATGTTAATAGAATAGATAACCTAGTAATTTACTGAATCATTTAAAAATGGAATATATTTTATAAATGACCTCATGAATACAAATGGCAATGTCTTCACCTACAAAGCATTCATTTAAAAATATAGTGTTAACACTAACTTTATCGAATTTGAAGGACTCGTAGCATCATTCAGACACTACTTAGATAAGTTATCTTTTCAACATTTATTATGTATTTGCCTTAACCCTTTAATATCATATACAATATCAACAATCCTGAAAGATAAAAAGGGATGTAGACATTTTTTACCAACATTGTATGAATAATAATTATATTCCAACTTCTAAAACAAAATGGGAGAATGATTTAAATATTCGAATTAATCTGAGAGATAGAAAGAATTACGCTCTCCCTTTCAATGATACTAAAGACACACATTTACAATAGTTCCAATTTAGAATTAATCACAGAATTTGTGGAACAAACTCTTTGCTTAAAAAAATGAAGATTAAAGAATCCGATGAATGTTCCTTTTGTCAAAGAGAAACCGAAACTTTTAAAAACATATATTTATTGACTGCAAAGTAACGCAACTATTTTTTCAAAGTTTTAAAAAATATCTGTATGAAAAGTGCAATACAATAAAAACAGACTGGTCATCTTCAGACAAAATCTTTGGCAGTATCAAATTCGAAACTGTTTTGAATAGGCTGCTATACACTGCTTAACACTTCATATACTGTCAAAAAATGAAAAACAATATTCCTATTGTTGAACCATTTAAACAATATATTGAAATGTTGTATGAAACAGAACAATGGATTGCCAAAAATAACATTGAGGTGGAAAAATTTGATTTTTTTATGGAAACTATACATTCCCCTTATATCTTAAACATAAAGACTATTAATTTTACATTTTCACAGATTTATGTATGATAAAAATTGCACTATAGGATGGCGTCTTTGCTCATTTTGTTGAGACAGTACTTCAGTGAAAATCTCCTGCTGCCCCGATTTTTTCTATTGTTGTTTTTTTTTCGTTCTCTACTTATACATTGTTTGATAATGATCCAACTTCTGTTTTATTTTTCATTAAAAGAACAGGAAAGTGTTTATATAACAATTTTACATCTGGTCATAGACCACATGTGTATTCTAACTAGAGTCTATCTTATATGTGAAAGTTAATTTTGCAATAATATAAGATCTTAATTACTGTTTACACTAATAGTATAGCCTATATCTTTTGTGTCACGAATGGAATCATTATAATTATAAGGAACTCATTTAAACTATAAATATCTGCTCTGAAATAGTGTTTACACATGTACACTCTTAATCATGTTTCTTTCAAAACAGTTGTTGTTTCATTTTATTATTTTTTAATATTTGATTTTTAAAAATCAACAACAAAAAGATCCTTACACTACACAACTGTTTCTCTTGAATTCACTGGAATGTTTGTTACTTATTTTTCTGTATATTTATATATATATAATTCACATAATATTTTAGTTTGTATGTGAATCTGCTTATTTTTTATGAAATATATGGAAATGAGAAATATATTACACTAATATTCAACCAATCCAAAAACTGAAAACACATGTTTTATAAAATTTAAAAAAAAGGTGATTCTTTTGATTAGGTTTTCTGATTCTCAAATATAGTTACAATTTACTAGAACAATATAAAATGAACCAAGGTATCTTTGATATTTTTTGTAATGTCTTAGGCGGGCTTTCAATAAACACCATTAAGTAACACACAAAAAAATGTGTTTATAAACCATTCCAATTATAGATACCTATAGATACCTCTTATACATATAAACACACAAAAACAACCCCAATATAATAAAATGCATGTTATTATTGCCACGTTATCCTTTTTCTGTAAAAAGGGATACACCAAAATACATATTTATTTTTTAGTAAATATCTACACCAAACCAGCCAATATAAACTTAAGAGAGAAAAATCTCCTGAAGTCGCAAGACGACATAATTTTCTCATACTATCATCTGCTGTGTCAATTTATATTTTATTTCTGTTTGATTTTTTAGCTCGAGCTACAGTCTATAATTTGTGGAGACTGGTGTGTCCCTTTAAGATTAATATATATATTAATATATACAGACCTATTACGGAGTGATCAAATTTATCACTTTTCGGTGATTGAAATTAAAAAAAAAAATAAAAAAATAAAAAATGAAAAAAAAATTATTTATGCTAAATATTACATTTATAAAATCAAGTATATAAAAACTATTCACATGTATGTACATTTTATAAAATATTTAAAACATATTCAAAAGATAATAGGTTGCTTATTTGATGTCTTTTATTTGACAATCACTAATCCCCAGTACATCAAAATGCAATACCAAGTTTAACTTTTGTGAGAATACTCAGTACATCGGCGATTATCTAGGTCACTGTATTACAAACAATACTGAAATTTGGCTTACTTATTCTCAGTGTCTCAACAAATAAATCTGTCGATTCAAAAATTTCATAACACAGCAATAATAGAGGACTAAATTGAGTAGCATAAGCACATAACACCGGTTAACAAATGCTAAGATTGTCAGTGAATTGTCAGAGAATTGCATTTTCCATAATTCCAGCATAGTTTTAAGGTATTTCACGTGTTATAGAGCATTTAAAGTAGTTTATAAATCAAATTAATCACTCTATGTTTCACTAAATAACAGTATATAGGTTCGAAATTATCTTGTTGATAAAAATCATTTGGAATTTTGGGAAAAAATCGTATCTTTACGAACTTTCGAGATTTGTGCGTGATTGGACATTCTTTACACGTGCGTAAAAGCCAGAAAAATGAATGTGATCCTATAAACGAAAAATATGATCTTAGTAATAAATGAAATAACATTTTTCACACTTAAACAATCAAACTGTAATCAAACAATTTTAATATTCTTTTATACTTTATTTGCGAGTCGAGTTTGTTATATCGTTCGGCGACGTCTGGCGTGAGCGGCCAACAATCTGTTGCTTACCCTAATCCCCCGTGTGTGTTGTCGAGCATGATAGTGTCATATTTGATAAGTTAAACATGAATACCATTAAATTCTATAAAATGTTCTCTTCTTCGTCTTCGTTTCCCAAGAAACCCGTTTCAATGCTTGTAAAATGATGCTTTATTTTCAAAGAATACAGTGCACTGTTTGTTTTATCCTTATCTGAAACGACAATGAAATCAGTATCAAGTGTTGATATCTATTCAAACCAAATTCAGTTGAAAAAAAAACAACACAAATATTACAAGAACGAAAAATATAATTGTTATAATAAATGAAAATTTATTTTTCACAATTAATCGATCAAACTGTTATCAAATTATTTTAACCTTCTTTTACACTTTTTTTGCACTAATAGTTACATGAATTGTACTTTAATTTTGCAAAACCACATTGCATCAGAAAGACAATCATTTCATTTCTACCTAGTCAATGTGATTTGTGTTGATTATATCTAATTCAAACATATTTGAACTAGGAAGTTATTGATAAAAGTTAACGAAAAAGATAGAAATAATCATAGTCGTAAAATAAAGAATTAAACAAAATATCTATACATGGTATAGATTAACCATGGATGACGAGATGACACGAGCAAAGCCTGGTTTCTTTGAGGGACTCATTTTATTTTATTTTACTCTTTAATCAACAAATAAAGACAAGAACGTATATATGATCAACTATTTTATTTTTGCAATATTAATGTCTATGTTTTTCATTCATATCAAGTTTAAAATTTACTCTAACGTACGAAATATCTAAAATTATTATTGTTAGTTTTCCCGTGAGAAAATGTTTTTTATTATAAAAAAATGTCAAATTAACTTTAAAAAGTCTACTAGATAGTATTTTTTTCATTATATTCTGAAGCTTTTCTGTAATGACAAATAAATACAAATCATACCTAAAACAAAGAGTAAATAAACAAAACATTAAACACAAACATATTGTATATACAGAGAAATTATTTAAGGAATGGCAAATTATGTATTTTTAAATTATATCATTATAGGCATGACTTTTATTTGTTAACAGTTCACGAAATATTAATACATTTTTATTTTAGTTATTTATATGTTTAATATAATAACTCAATTATATCTACAATTTACTGCTTCACATTTATCTTATAAAAGTACACATGTAAAGTGTGTTGCGTCCTTTAGTTTAGGTTGATGGAAGGAACGTCAAAGCCGGTTCGTCACGACATCAAAACCCGTTAACAATTGTGATGTGTTGATCAAATATAAACATAAATGTCGACAACGGTTGATTTATTCAACGTACGACCACAGCTAAAATGAAGGCTCTTGTGTACGAGTTCATGGGAAAATAAACGCAAATATTCCATATGGTAATTGAAGGAGTTACATCAAATTGTAATATATTAACAGCATACAATGGTCATATACAATAAATGTAATTGAATTAGTTGCATTGAATTAGGCTATGTACTGATTTTTACCTATATGTTTCTTTTTTAATAGTAGCCGAAAACAAAACAACCTAACCTTTGTAACCCAATTAATGGAATTGTATAGGATACGTCACTTCTTTAAACATAAATATTATGTTATTTTTAATGGTGATTTAAGATAATAATAAGATTTGGTATTAAATGTGTCAATAAATAGCCATGTACCGTATATGTCAATTAAACCTAACGTTCAACAACCAAGTTTCGTTTAATTCGACTCACACTGACGTTAGATAGTTGCTGTAATTATCATTATATAAATAATACACATTGTATCTGGTTAGGACGTAAGTGCGTATATATGTCCAATGGTCCCTCCTGACATGACTCTAACATCTAACAGTTTTGCCATTGCAGTCAACGACACCAGTTCTCGACAGTATCAAAGTGGTTGTTGACATCCGGACAAAGTTCTAATTATTGTTCATTGCAGTAAACATTTGATAATCAAGAAACAAATTAGAACGACATTGGTTTCTTAACTGTTATTTTCTTTACTAAATAGAAACTAACTGGCGTGTTAAACGTCATTTGAATGTCATTTTATGTAACTCTTGGCTGAGCTACGATTAAAGCTGTGATGATTGACGTTTGCAAAACTAATACGTTGCTTGGGTTGTTTTTAATAATAGTTCGTGCGGAATTTGTAGTTTGTACATGACTCGTTCAGAATTGAATCAAGGGCGGAGTGTGTGCTATGTCATTCACGCATGAGCAGTGATGGCTGTTTACTTAATTCTAAGAATGAACGTCTTAACAACTAAATTATTTTGTATGCTGTTTTAACAAATAAGACCGACACCATTTGAAAATTGAAGCGATTCTATTGGTTGTCAAATGGAGTTTAAGTTTAATTTAATTCTATGAAGTTATTTTATTTCGTACGACCTCTTCCAACGATACAATACAATGTTATCACTTTAGCTTGGATACAACATGTCTCATCAAAATAAATGTTATATAGTTATTTTTATAATGTACCACATTCAATGCATTATTTTTGTGTAAGTAGTGTAGCTATATATTACATATATAATTACATATGCGCTGTATGCGTGATACTTGATTGATGTTTACATGACCTAACGTCAGTTACATAGACATTCACGTAAAGTTACAATATTGCCTTTTGTTTTAAAATAATAAAATTATAAAATATATATGGTTAAATAACAACATAATATTCATCATGTATGCGAATACAGCGAGCATCTGTGAAATCAGTAATGTTTGTGTGTGAGCATTTAGACGAACGTACAGACCCTAAACCGCTCAAGTACCCCATTATTGCACTCCGTTTGCGCTCAGTTTGCACTCCGTTCGCGGTCCGTTCGCGCTTAGTTCGCACTCCGTTCGAGCTCTGTTTGCGTGCACTCGATTAAACGCGGTTAATTTAATGCACTCACAAATGCAGGTATTCGCTCACGAGCGCTGTATATTTGAGTGCTCTGTTTAATACTCCTCTTATCGTTCGCTTCGTTCAGCGTTCACTCAACGTTCAGTTCGCTCAGTTCGGTTTCTGGCCAATAACCAATCGCAACGTCTCAACTCCTAAAATGATTCTATATTGACTTTTTAATTTAATCTGTTCCAATGGAGCAATAAAATGTATCCATGGGATTTAGTCAAGATAAATTAATTCATAATCCGATTGTTTGTCTACATATTATGTCACCCGCTGGGCGAAAGGTTGTACATTTCCGATAAGCTAGTATCGATAGCAGGCATGTTTAACGGAAATGTCTATGTTTTGATATGTGATCAGTGGTCTGGGTGATCAAAGAATATCGTAAGTTATACCGGCTTCTGTTATCCAGACCGACATGTGTTTGCGTCAGTATCTTCTTTGATATACCGTAAGCCGTTTGTAACAGGAAAGCAATAAAGTTTGTCCACAAAATTTACACATACATCATCAACATAAACTAAATATATTGTTATTAATAATTAAATTTAATTAATAATTCCATACTGTTGATACCTCGTTGGCCTTTTAATAATCCATAAATCTGCTCAGTGTAAGCAGTGACTTAACAACATGTGGATATATCACTGGTTTTGTTAATGTTCAAACTAAAATAAGCTTTATAATCAATAATATGCACTGCAAGGGTGATGAACAATTTATTATAACCCGTGCAATGCAATTCGACATTATAATAAATGATTTTTGAAAAATAATAATCTTGTAGTGTTTTTCTCGATTTTGGTCCAATTGTGGCTTCACTAGACTTAAAAAATATATTCTGATATTTTAAGTTTTTATAATAATTTTCGTTATCATTATGTAAATAAATATACTTGCAATGAACTTTTTTCAGCGGGTTTCTCAAACTATTATTTTACTGATAGTATGCTTTATGTTAATATATTATTTAAAATGACAAACTATATTAAACTTGTTTGAAACTACACCCACTGTGCTATACCGCTAATTATATGACACGCAGCAACACACCCGTGGTGTTAATTACGTTATGTCACATGCCAGTGAGAGCCGTGTCAATTAGGTTATATGCTAAAGCGGTGACTTATCGGTCTATTGACCACGGAAGATATGTATGGTTTCATTTTGATTGTAATTCGTGCCAGATGGATGAATCTTAATTGTGCCAACATTATGTGATTGAAAAGAAAAGATAAAAAAGGAAAACTGCCAGCCAATTAACAACAAATAAAAAAAGTATTTAAGATATTTGTTATTCGAAGTTTCAGAACGCTTTAGTATGTAAATATCATGATGTTAATATCATTAAATTAACGAACCGAAAACGCCAGTTCTGAATGAATGGTGGAAAGTGTGACATACACGTATTAAGGGATGTGTATTCAGGGCTGTCATTTTACCACAGCTGCCTTAGCGACCTCGTATAAAAAACAGATACAACTAAAAATCAGAATTGTTAATTTACAAAATAAAACAATCCTACAATTTTAAAACTAATAAAAATTAAATGTCGCTAAATAATTCCTTGTAAAAATGTAGTATTTTATTTGTGTTATTTTTTACTTTCATTATTTGTTTTATTTTTTTTTTAATATTATTATCATTGGAGCTATTATTATAATATACATATTGACTTATTGATTTGTCACAGCTTTTATATTGGAGACGTGCATCTGGTCAGTCGTTCACAATTAATATAACAATTTAATTACTGTTATGAAGGCAGAGTTGCATGGCAATCATCAAAACAGATACCCATGGTGAGAACCACATGTGTGTCAATAAAAAGTTAATTGGTGATTTATCGGTCCATTGATCACGAAGAACCCTGCCGGTGTGTAATTTTCATTTTGATTATATTTAATGCCAGATGAATGAATCTTAATTTAACTCGCGGCATGTGATTGGATAAGAAATATATAGTCAAAATCAATACTAAAATATGCAGATTTTTTTTACAATATTGTTATTATCATCATTATCATTAATATCTATTATATATTTTATCATTATTTATTACTATTATTACTAAAATTATTTTCATTATTATCTATAGTATTGTTATTATTGCTATATTACTTTATTATTATATTATAATATTATTATTCTTCTTATTATTATTGTCATTTCTTACTTGTTGCCCCTTTCACAGCTTTTATATAATGGCTTAATTGTTACGTGCTTACGTGCACGTGATCAGGCGTATCGATTTTGTAGGAAAGCGGGAAAACAATATATTTACTATTTTATAGGCAGTGAATACATGTTCTTTTTTGTTTATTTCAACCTTCCCGATGATCAAAAGCTGTTCTTTAGTCAATATAAAATCACAACCTCAGAAAGGTCACCTTGAAATTTACGTTTACTAGTTTTTATTTCCTGTGTCTAATGTGTTATTTCGGTCTATCGTGTTAATTTGGCATACATACTTTTACTTTACATTAATTTAATTTAGCTTGATTGTGAAGTAAGCTCGGAGCTTATGCATATCGTTCTCCAGTGCATTCCCTTATTAGATCTGGTACTGAATTGTGTTTCGAGAGGTCGGGTAGAGCCTGGGTCAAACTCGCGACCTCTGCCGCCTGAAGCCAGCACCCTATCCGCTGTACTACTGACCCACTTTATATTTTAGAATACAATTAATTTATTACTATTATTTTAATGAGATGTGCACGAGTATAATGTTTCCACTTTAATTGCAATATAACAGTTTTACGTACATTTGTTAACAACTAAGCACAAACTCAGTGTAACTATGTTTGGGGAAAATATAAAACTAAAGTCCAAATTAAATTGAAAATTGGTAATTTTTATTTTGCCGAAATACCCAAACAAATAGAATCATAATCATATAATTTTCCGCATATCTATGTTTTGTTTGTTTCACGCATGCTTTGATATTTTTGTATTTGGAACAGTATACGCTTAAATCGAAATAAAGTAAATGTATTGTATGTTCTATAACTAATTTATATCGAAATAACACGGCAAATATTGAATTAATATTACATCTTTTCGAATTGTTATTTACACAATATATATACATTTTATTACATTTTTAATTATTTATATTTTTATTGCGCAAACCAAAACATGCTTAAACATGCAACTAAATTAACCGTAGATAACTGTTGATGTGTCGTCTATTGTATAATAGGTATTTTAAACATTATTGTATTGATCAGCTAAATATTGATATTTATGCTATAATTGATAAATTGTTGACAAAAATAAGTTTTATCATGCGTTTTACAATAAAACATTTATATAAAATACATGGTTTATATTTATGTGAAAGAAATTTTCTTTTTAATCTCGATTTTAAGTATCGATTTCACGATCAAATGATGAAAAAAGAGTGTATCCGAATGAACGAGTGCACTCAGTAGCGCACGAATAGTTCTGTTATCAGTTATCTTACTGTGTCTAGCGTATACTGCATATACTGTGCATCTGAGTGCACTCAGCGTATCTGAGTGCATTCAGCGTGTCTGAGTGCACTCGATCTATTTCATGCGTTCAGGAGTGCGTTTATTATTAAAAATTCAGCGTTTGCTTACGGTCCAGGTCCGCTCCGTCAGTGCTCAATCTGCGCTCCGTTCGCGCTCCGTCTGCGCTACGCTCGCGCTCCGCTTACGCTCTGAGTGCACTCCGTTTGCGTGCATTTGGGGTACTTGAGCGGTTTAGGGTCTGTAATATCCTGTAATCAAACACATATTCAGTATCGTATGATATCTGACGACTTCAATTATACACTGTAAATTATACACTGTCAGTATACGAGTGTATATGGCTGTAATATCATGAAAGTAAGTGTTGTCGCAAGTGGTATTCTTATTTTTTAAACAATTCATTTGGCTTTGCGATAATATAACCATGAATATATATGCAATATGAATGCAAGAAAAAAACATTGACCATTATTCAGATGTCTGATAATTCGTTTAACCATGTCTGAATCAGATATACAGACACACTGTCAAGAAAGCATAACCGCATTTGGATGTGACAAAATAATTCTTAATAACTTACTGTTGTCACTCTCATGTCGAATATCTTCAATCTCTACATGCGCTCCTAAACTCGTAAAATGCGTATTTGGTTCATCCGTAGGTTCATCCGTAGGGTCTGAGAAATAAATATACGACAATATGAACGGTTATAAGAGCAATATCATGTAAAATAGACAAATATACAAACCTACATATAATCGCATAAGGACATAATTAAATTGATTTTAACGTAAAAATGACTAGTTAATAATACATAAAACTCAGGTGATATAGATGCAACTAACAACATATATCATTGATTAACAATATAAATTACGAGCGAACGATTGTGGATCCTGGAACCAAACACTCAGTTTCTGAGTCTTATGATACCTTATGACATAACCCCAAAGATGTGTAGATCCTAGTAATTATTTTTGAGCTTCTAAATTTAATTAAATTAAGAGGTACATTAAATCCAAATGTATAAAATATTTGAATACTACTTAGTGCATTGAATGATATAGGCCACGAAGCACATTTTAATTACAAGTTTAAAAAACTGTAAATTAAAAAATGTTCCACATTAAACCATTTACATTCGAGCAAAGGAGTGGATATAATAGCTCAAATTATAATGTATGAAAGTAATCTAAATAATGATTCTGAATACTTTGCATGCATAGTACATATTTATGATAAGTTATAACTCAATCACACGAAACAGCATTTTTCTGTGTGTATGAGTAATAGTCACTAAACTTTAGAAACATCTTTTCGGAACTGTACCTCTCGTTATTTTGTACATAATCCCGATGTTGTATAAGAATTTAATGAATATATTTGTGTTGCTTAACCGCACTCCAATGTTTGAAATTATGTAATAGCATATAAATCCATTTACTAGAATAGACAAGGAAACATATCTTAGCCTAAGTTAAGTATTCTGATGTTACCAAGCAAGCATTGATGTAGTATTGGTGGCTGATGTGATGCGTGATCAGTTCATGTCGAAGGCTTGTCTGTTTTATGTATAGATTTTGTCCTGAAGAACCTTAAGGGTTCTGCATCGTCACCATCTAAGAGAGTGTTGCCAAACGATGATGTGGACAATGAAACCAGTGCCAAATAGCCTAATGCATCACGTATGAAGTCTTACTGTCCATCACTAGTTTTGACGCGTTCTTTATTAACGGTACACAACTACCTGTTGGAAGATGTATTTTTAAAAATGACTGCAATAGTTTCTTATTTCCAGGATATGTTCTCTAAGTGATTGATTTAGCTAACTGTATGTGTATATAATCATTTGGAGCGCACAGAGATTTGTTTATCGCACTGTAAATCAACCGATGATAATAAGCACTGAAAATTGCTGTTTTATGGCAGTTTGAATGTGTTAATACCTGTACAATACACACATTTTTACTTCATCATGATGAATGGTTACATCAACTATTCCAATGTAATGACATTGAATCGTCTCACCCAACTGTTGTGTGTTAGGGGCCTGTAGCCATTCCCGAGGAAAGCTTATTATAATCAACGAATAAAGCGCAAGCAATTCGCTGATTTATAACATTATGCGAAATAGAGACAGATACACACCGACATATGTACACACGAGGACACAGCTAATGCATTAGTATTGTGTGTGGCATCAGCGAGAGACACAAGACAGATAGGTGGACATATAGACATATACGGATAGGATGCCAGACGATAAACGCCGATAGACGTCGAGATCGAGCCTCTAACAACACCCATCTTCATACAGAACAAGTACTACGTATAACTGTAACTTTTTATCAAACTAATTTTATCGATCGAAATCACAACCGAACGATTGTGGATCCGAGATGTCTGCCTGCAAACGCTACCGTCTATGTTTACATACTTAAAGTATTTAGATGGACATTTAAACAATATCACAATGTGTGTGTACGCCTTTTAGTATGAAAAAAAAAATATTGCCGTGATAATTTCCAATCACCAGTTTTGATGCATTTTTTATTAACGGCACAAAACTTCCTGTTAGAACTCGTATTTTAAAAATAACTTTCTGCAACAGTTTCTGATTTCCAGGAAATACTCTTAAAGCTATTGATTTAGCTTACTCTATGGGTATATAATCATTTGGAGCGCACATAGATGTTTAGTTAATGATAAGCACTGAATCGTGCTGTTGTATGGCAATTTGGCAGTTTGAATGTGTTAATACCATGGTAAATGGTAAATGGTTACATCAACTATTCCAATGTTATACCCTTGAGTCGTCTCACCCAACTCTTGTGTGTTTTAGGTCAGTAGCTACTCCTGAGGGAGTCTTATTATGATAAGTGACTCCAGTGAAAGCAAATAGCTGTTTTTATAATACATACAACAATGGCTACTGAACAATTTTTTTTTTCGGTTTACGTCAAGTACCGATCCTCAACTATATTATTGAAAATTATATTTATTATGCACCTTCTTTAGTAAACGATTCAATATGACATCAACTCAGACAATGCCAGCCAAAAGGTCAGTTCTAAACATAAAATAGAGATTCAAACATCTAATGACATTTGTAAGAATCAACATTAATCGATACTTTTCTTTTATATGCTATATACAATTTTGAGACATACTTCTAAATGTAGAAAAATAGACATGGACCATTATTCAGATATCTGATAATTTATTTATCTATATCTGAATCAAATATACAGATACACAGTCAAATATGCAGACGGGCGTGACAATCAGACACAGTAATTTTAATAACTTACTCATTTCTGGCCATTGTCAAATTTCTCTATCCGCTTCACTTGTACAATGAATGTGTACTTCATTCAACGAATCTGAGTAACAAATATAGAACAATATAAACATTTATAAGACGACATCATGTATAATACAGACATATATGCACCGACATATGTTTGCACAAGGAAACAGAGAATGCATGGTGCGTATTATGTGTGGCATCAGGAAGAGATACAAGACAGACAGTTAGACATATAGACATGTGCAGATAGGTAGCCAGATATGGAACGCCGATAGTCGCTATCAACTGTTTATAACTGTAACTATTCATCAAAATAATTCTATTTCAACGCTATGATAACTGTATCATGTATATAACTAAGGTGATATTGATTAAACAAACAACACATATCATTGATTAACGATCCAATTACGGCCAAACGATTGTGGATCCGATGTGTCTGCCTGAAAACACTACCGTCTATATATACATGCCATGCTTAAATATTTTAGATGGAATTTTTTTACAATATAACAATGAGTGTACAATTAGAAATATAACTTTGAATAAACAAATGCAACGTTACATGAATAAATTAATTCGATTATATACGTATTACGTATAGTCTATGTGTTCAAGAAAGAGTAAACCAGCATTACTAATTTCCTCTTTGTTTTTTATGACAGAATCTGAGCAAAATCTGAGAAAAATACATTAATAGTTATTTATACTACGACTAAATATATTCGAATTGAAAATATTTATTTATTGATTTATGTGTTATGAATTTTCTTAATTTCAACCACCAAAAGGTGATCCATTTAATCACCCCGTAATAGATGTATTAGGGTTTGGGTTGGCCATCTCTCTATACACCCTACAAAATTACATCATGTGGCATAGATATAATTTTTAAAGTAATAATGTATAATAACATTTGTTCTTTTTATTTAACAATTCATAACTAATTAGTGTTTTTTTCCACTCTCATTATGCTGCATGTATGTTTTCCTTTGGAAACAATATTTCTAAAAATTATTACAGATATTTTTATCTCAGAATTTTTTTTTTTTTTTCAATTCTTTCTGTCACCATGCAAACTGGAGAGAGAGGATTTTTTTATATACATTATCTCATTATCAGATGATATTTGTAACAAACAAAAGAAACAAATAAACAAGGTTTTCCGAAAAATTAAAACACATTTTCATACCCTCATGATGATTTAAAATGTGTTTGTTTCATTGTTTAATGAAGCAAAAATTGAGACGGTGTAGGCAGAAAAATTGACATGTTATTTACATCATATTGTGATAAGCACAAAAAAACATTGTTTTACATAGACAACAGAAGAAAAAAAGGAAGGGAATCACAGACACTCGTATCAAAATATATACTTATAATATGTATGTACAAATGTACATACTTACTCAAACAATTCATTGTAACAATAGTACACATAATATTTATTGTCAATGTAATGATTCTAAATTTTGTTAAAGTGCAAATCTTTTAGTTTAGTTTAAAGGCTACATATTTTTCAATTTTGTAAACTTATTTTAAGTTATCTTTACAATTGGCACAATATTGTTCTACCTTTATTGGTTTTGATAGAATATGTGGTATTATCCCAGTATAATTGTCTTTAGTATTAAATCATAATTATTATTCCCTATTATTATATCTGAAACTGACCAATAAGTTATTACATTAGTACATTTTTTTTGGTTTGTCCAAAAAGTCTCTGATATTTCACAAACATAGAAAAAATGTTTAATGGTTTCTACATATTTATCACAAAAACAACAATTTTGGAAATGTTAATTTCTTTAAGTGAATAATTTGTTCCTAAAATTCTGTGGTTAATTCTGTACTGGAACCATTATAATTATGTATCATGGTTGAAAATAGTTATTGATTTCTTTCAACAATATTCACTGAAACGAAAATGGCTCACATGTCTATCTTCAGTGGTATTCTACTTACTTGATTTTCAAATCGAAAGGAACAAGAATATGCATTCGGTTATATCCCTATCCATTCTGTTATCTACTCAGATGTTCTGAATTCAGAGTTTCTCCGTGGTATTAAGCGCCGTCTCAAGATCACTTATCGCTCTACCTACTGGCCACGTGACGGTGTTTTATAATATATACAACAATCAAGTCAATAAAATGTATTGTTTACTTAGATATCGTCAGTTTATCAACACGTATTCAGAAACACATATCAGTCTCGGGTGATATCTTACGCCTTTAATTGTACACTGTCAGTATACGAGTGTATATGGCTGTAATATTACAAACATATATATATTTAAGTATTGTCGCAGGTGACAACATTCACTCCAACAATTCATTCGGCGTTACGATCATGTAGCCATGAATATATATGTTATATGAATGTAGGGAAACAGACATTGGCCATTATTCAGACATCTGATGATTCGTTTAACTATGCCTGTATGAGATATGCAGACACAAAGCCAGAAATCATAGGCACAGGTGGGCGTGATTTTCTGACAAAATAATTATTAATTACTTACTGTTGTACACATCTTCTAAAGATCGTATGATATCATTTATAGACGATAAACTCAGTGATTGATCCACAGGCTCTGAGCAATAAAAATAAAGACAATATAAACGGTTATAAGAGTAACATCATGTAAAATAGACATAGATACGAACCGACATATACTCGCGCAAGCACATAATTCAGTTTGTTTTAACGCCAAAAGGACAAAGATATTTAAATTGATATAAAGCCACAATGACTTATTAATACTGCCTTTAACTAAGGTGATATAGTTGCCACTAACAACACATATCATTGATTAACGATTAAAATTACGACCAAAACATTGTTGATCCTAGAATCAAACACTCATTCAGTATCATATGATACCTTATGACTTCGTTAATGCACTATTATTACATTATCAAGGGCTGTATTATGTATGTATGCGTTGGTGCATGTGATATCAATGATATTTTCCCCAATACAGTCGGCTTTGCAACAGTATCCCCATAGTTATGTATGAAGCATAAACAGTTATGTATGCAGTATTAATAGTTATGTATGAAGTATAAATAGTTCCGTTTTCAGTCGACTGGTGACGTGTTAAAATCGCTGTGGCTCGTCTTTTTTTACATATTAGGTTGAACAATTCTAAAAACAGCAAAACATCGCTAGACTAAACAAAGCTGGACTACTTTTACTGCATACATGTTTTTATCATCGATGTACAACTTAGATATGAGTCCCATTTAATCAGGATTTTGCTGATACCATAACAAAGCAAGTGCAAACAATGATAGAGGTCTTAGTACCGAATGAATCGAAAGCACAGTTGCGGCAAACAAACAGTGAATATGACACAATTATTATGATCTTCATATAATGGAAGAATAATCTTCATTGAAGAATGTTTTTGATCGATTTAAAAATATAAATTGAAAATATGTTTAGTTTAGACACAGTCAAATATTTATTCCGATGGTTGAACTAATGTGATGTTTCGAATACCCTGATCAATGGTGACACTATGTCGACTAGGGGTGTAATTGTGGCATGTTTTTATGCTATAGATAACTTCAGGTGATTACCCATGCTAATTGCCACGTTATTATGTTTCCAAAAGCACATTCACAAGTTTACAAAGAATATCAATTAAAAATTGTTCCACTCTAAACCAGTCAAACTTGAACAAAGAAATGTGATGGCTAACTTAAATCATGATATACAAAGGCAGACTTAATAATAATTATGAACACTTTGCATGCATAGTAATGAGAAATAACTCAATCACATGAAACAACATTTGTTCTGTGTGTATCAGTTTCGGTCATCGAACTACTCGGAATCATGTTTACGGAATGGTACCTCTTTGCACTTGTACCTGTAATTGATGTTGTATATGAATTTCATGAATACATTTGTGTTGCTTTACCTGCTCTCCAATGTATTAAATTATGAAAAAGCACTTACACGAGTGCATTTACTCAAATAGGCAAGGAAATATAGCTTAGTCTAAATTATGTACTCTGATGTTACCAAGCAATCATTGTTGCAGTAATGGTGGTTAATCTGATGTGAGTGTCGTTCGTGCCAGAAGCTTGTCTGTTTTATGTTATGTAACTGTCCAAGAACCCTTAATGTACTGCATCGTCACCATATAAGAGAGTTTTGACAAACGATACTATGGACAATAAAACCAGTGTCATAAAGCCTAAAGCATCACTTGTGAAATGTTATTTTCCAATCACTAGTTTTTACACGGTCTATATTAACGTTACAAAACTTCCTGTTAGAAGATATATTTTAAAAACTGACTTTCTGTTATAGTTTCTGATTTCCAGAAATTATTTTCAAAGCGATTGGATTAGCTAACATTGTGTATATAATTATTTGGATCGCAACAGGATTTTTATATTGCAATGTTAACCAACCGATACTTAAATAATTAGCACTGAATCTTGTTGTTATATGGCAGTTGGAATGTTGTTTTTTTGTGTGTTTTTTTCAGCTTCCAAATGGTAACTCATTTATTCACCTCGTCAATGAGTGTGTTTGGGTCGAGGAGGAACATCCCACCGCACACTTTACAATATCAACATATTAATCAATGGTGACTCGCACACAACACTCTCATTCTCAATCAATTTAGTATATTTCGACTATATTATAAATATCGTACATATGTGTTTGTATTGTCTTTGTTTATGTATTACTGAATGTCATTAACACAATAATAAAAAGAAAGGAGAAAAAGTAAATGTTCTTTTCTGGTAAACTTGGGAGAGAGGGGGTGGATTTGTAAGGCGCATATGAGGCTAGTGCATTTGTAACATCACTAAATAAAGGAATTGGAATCAATGTATCGGTTATAATATACATAGCATAGTACAAGGCTACCAAAAGTCATTAAATAGTAATTGTAAGTTTTGCAAGTGACCAATGCTGGTCAAATGTTTCTATAGTTATATTTTTTAGTGCAATTTTATTCTTTATTGTGTAAAAATTTGATATATATTTTTTGAAATCTTATTTAGATGCTTGCATGAGTATATATATATCTTTTCATTTCAAGAATCAAGATATTTTTGGCTTGCGATTTACTTCCTTTGAAACCAAAAATGAAATTCTTTTCATTGAACTCCACATATATATTCTCTGATAGTAGTAATATATTTATTTCAGTTATCAATTCTTGTGTTTTGTTACATTCCCAAAAGATATGTTGAAGAGTTTTTCATGTTAATCCACAAAAGGTGCACAAAGCATTATATTTTAATTTTATTTGTGTAAGATAAGAATTATATGTTTTTGTCTTGCTTGTTAACACTGTAGGTATGAATATTTTGTTGTTTTAAAGGGCATTACATGAACTGCTTTCCATTCATTATCTGCTAAGTTAAATATTTCATTCCATTTTCTCTGACTCGTCGGTGTATAATTATTACAATTAAATATGTTGTAAAATTGTTTTGATCCTTCTCAGTTTTTTACAATGATGTTCATGTATGTTGGTATATATGGTTGGAATGTGTTAATACCTGTACAATACGCATAATTTTACTTCACCATGGTGAATGGTTACATCAACTATTCCAATGTAATGATTTTGAAACGTCTTGCCCAACTTTTGTATTTTTTTGGGACAACAGCCATTCCCGAAGTAGTCTTATTAAAATCTATGGCTTCAGTAAAAGCAAATACATGTAGCTATTTATAATATATACAAGAAGGGCTGCTAAACATAACCTTTTTCCGTTTTACGTAAAACACTAATACTAAACTACATTATTGAAAATAATATTTACCTGTCAATTGATTATATATTCATTTTGTAATATAGGCACTCTCTTTAGTAAACGAATCAATAGGACAATGCAAGTCAATGGATCAGTTCTAAACATAACATATATATGCACCATAAATTTTAGACGTACTCTTAAATGTAGGGAAATATACATTGACAATTATTCAGATGTCTGATATTTGTTTAAAGACGATTGCTACAGTTGTTGTCATATTTTTACTATGGATAGAAGTTTATGAAACTTTCCAGTATTTAAGTTTAATGTATGTAAAATATCAGACACAAAAAACCACATGTTATCGTAACTACCTTTTGGTATCACCTCCTCATATACATATCCGTTCTCGACATTTGGCGAACAAAATTAATGTACATATAACAAGCAATGCCAAAACAATATTCAAAATTGTTTAAATCTAGTATTTTATTAAAACTAATACACAGATGCATTCATATAATAAAAATTGTCATGGAAACGGTAATTATAAGCCTAAATAAAACGGTATAGGGTTTTTAAAAACAAAATCTTTTCGGCAGTGTCAATTGTTTTTCAATTTTGCAATAAAATGTGGCGTTTTTTAATATTTTGATATAATGTAAAGATAAAATGTCCTTAAAACCTCACAAAATACCCTCTAATACCTATTCTAATGGCAATAAATATAAAAAAATACATGTTACCGCGTAATTTGAGACAAAATAGCTCCCAAGGTATGCCATCATTAAATAAACTGCATTTGCAAAATTAACGCTTTTATACTAAGTGTGCATATTTGTATATATATTTAGATTTCTATTATATTTTATATTTAGGTTAAATTGTTACAATGATTTCATACCAGAATGCATATTTAATATATTGAACATAGTATAATAGACCAATTTTAGGTGTATCCGTAATGAGAGAGTCATCCGAAATAGGGTCAGTTGTAGTATAAAATCATGTTGTGACACTGGCTGATCTCGACAACATTGCTTCTTATTGTGCGCGGAACTGGAGCGCATGAAAAACTATAGCTATTGCCTTAACTATATCAGAATCAGATATGCAAATACACCATCAATCATGCATGCCCGCAGATTGATGTGACAATCAGACACAATAGTTTTAAGTAACTTACTGATTTCATTCCTATGTTGAATGTCTTCATTCGCTTCATTTGTTAAAGGCCAAAGTTCTTTATTCAACAAATCTGAGTAATAAATATAAAACAATATCAACGGTTATAAGTGCAAATCATGTCAAATAGAGACAAATACGCATCGGCATGTGTTCACACAAGGACACAGATAATTCATGGTTAGCAATATTTGGGGCATCAGGAAGAGATAAAAGACAGACAGATGGACATATAGACATGTACGGATAGACAGCCAGACATGAAACACCGATAGACACAACGATCGAGCCGCTAACAGCATACATATACATACAGAACCAAGTACTATGTACAATAGTAACTATTTATCAAACTAATTACACTTCAATGCCACGATAACTACTTCAATACTATATGCATATAACTTAGGTGATACAGACTAAAGAGGCCTCGCCTATACATTTGGTTTAAACAATATTTATTCGTTTTCAACATATTACATATAAATATATTCAAATATAGAGCGATACATAACAATAGAATTGAGAAGAAAGCTATTTATAGCTTATACAAAGTTTCTCTTCTGAACGTCTTGCAAGGACTATACAATGGTGTTACAAATGCAATGAAAACAAATTAATTACTACACAAACGGATTATAAGCAGCGCTTGAGATGAATAATAAATATGTGCAAGTATCTTGATCGTTGAGAATACAGATGTAGCTGATTTGGAATGTATATAGGTTGCGGCGTATGCGACGCTTCAACTACTGAGAGTTGTGTATACTAGCATTGAACAATAATTGCCGTATATAACTTAAAATATTTTAAAAAAGAATCACAGGATACCTTTTGAGGTGTTGTGGGTCACTCTTATGGAATAAAGGATAGTTCAATTCAATGAATAAAACGCTTGGTCTTCGAAATGTATGTTTTGACATGGTGAAATATTTCACGATTGACATCATCAGAAAGAGAGTCGTTGCCGAACAGTAGTGTGTTTAGGTCTAGACGAGTAATAGGACGAATGACGTCATGGAGTAGAGTTCTTTGGCGTTGATATAAGGGGCATGTGAAGAAAAAGTGATACGTATCCTAAATTTCTGCACAGATACAGGTAGGGCTTTCTACAATGTTTTTGGAAAACATATGCTCTTTCAAGGAACTGCAGTGCATCCGTAACCGCGCATGCTGAATTGGCGAATCTCTTCTACCATCGTAATAAAATTTTGGAACAGTCTTCTTGCTAGAATTTAGATCGTGCTTGAAAGACAAGACAAAAGCAGCAGACCGGGTGGCAGGGGGTAGTTTGTTCCATTCTGATATAGTGATGGGGATGAAAGTTGCAGAAAAGTGTTGTGTACTGAAGGAAACGTTCCTAATGTGGTCCGAATTGCGTAGGCCATAGGTTGCAATATTACCTACTGTCATGGGGATCATATTGGATAAGTAAGAAGAGGTAAAAGGACTGTTGAGCATTTTATAGAAGTGGATAAATTTGTGTTTTCGTCTGTGGGACTTCAAAGGCTCAAGAGCGGATTCTTTGTATACGCTATTAGGTGATACCAGGCTTGTTGCTCCCGTAATGATTCTAGCTGCTTCGATTTGGATTTTTTCGAGGTCTTCTTCTTCAGCTTTCGTTATATTATCCCAAACGACGTCAAAGCATTCGAGTGTAGGTCTAATGAAAGATGTGTAGATAGTTTCAAGCGACCGACGATCAAGAATGAACTTGAGAGAGCGCAGATTGTTGACTCGGTTCCAAGCTTTTTTGGTGATGTATTCAATGTGTTTGTGCAATGTGCCATCGTTAGATAGAGTTATTCCAAGGTGTTTGTGATTGTCAATGGTCCCAGTGAAAGATTTATAATATATAAAAGAAGGGCTGCTTGGCATTATTATTTTTTCCGTTTAATGTAAAGCACCAATATTAAATCCATATAAATGGTATATACAATTTTGCAATTAAAGTACACATGCACCATAACTTTGAGTCATACTCTTCAATGTAGGGAAAAATACATTGACCATTATTCACGTTAATTCACCATTAATTTGTTTAATTATATCTGAAACTTATATGCCAATACACAGTCAAGCATGCATGCCCGAAGATAGGTTTAACAATCAGAAACAATAATGTTTGATAACTTACCTGGCTTAGGAAGAAACAATGTATTTTAACGAGGAATACTTGTTTCATTCAACTAAATGAGTAATAAATATAAAACAATATCAACGGTTATCAGAGCAACATCATGTAAAATAAAGACATATACACACTGGCATGTGTTCACACAAGGACACAGATAATACATGGTGAGCATTATGTTGAGCATCAGGAAGAGATTCAAGGGAGACTGTTAAACATATAGACATGTGAGAATAGGCAGCCAAACGATAAACGCCAATAGACGTGACGATCCAGCCGCTGACCACAAACATACAGAAACATGTTGTATGTATAACTGTAACTATTTAAAGGGGTGGTTCAGATGTGTCGTTTTGGGGGGTTCATATATCTACTTTAACTAACATTCGCGTCCTGACCCCCCAAAATTAGAAAATACGCAAGGATTAATCCTCTCACCCAATATGTTTGTGAAAAAAAACCTCTTCTTTTTTCAAGATATGACACCCGCAAACTAGTAAAAAACAACACACGTCTATTTTCAGTTATAAATATTTATTACAAAATATACACATTGACTAATCAAAACTAAAATTAAGATAGAACCTAAAATATGCAATCCCTATTCTGGCAGAAAAGGATTAATCCTTGCTATGTGCGATTTGGAAGTATCTTAATTGATTAAACACAATATATGCAACCCCTTCTCTGGCGGACAAGGATTAATCCTTGCCATATCAAATTTGGATGTATCTTAATTAATAAAACACAAAATATGCAACCCCTTCTCTCACAGAGAAGGATTAATCCTTGCCATTACAATTCTGGAAGTAGCTCAACTGATAAAACACAATATATGCAACCCATTCTCTAGCAGACAAGGATTAATCCTTGCCGACTTTGAAATATCTTACTGGATGAAATACAAAATATGCAAGCCCCTTCTCACGGAGAGAAGGATTAATCCTTGTCATACCAATTTTGAGAGTATCTCAATTGACAGAACACAATATATGTAATCTCTTCTCTGACAGACAAGGATTAATCCTTGCCATAGAAGCTTAAAATCTAACTTAATGAAATACAAAATATGCAACCCCTTCTCTGGGAGAGAAGGATTAATCCTTGTCATACCAATTTTGGAAGTATCTAAATTGATAAAACACAAAATATGAAGCCCCTTCTCTGTTAGAGAAGGATTAATCCTTGTCGATTTGAAACTGAATTGATCAAACACAAAACATGCAACCCGTACTCTGACAGACAAGGATTAATCCTTGCCGACTTTGAATTATCTAACTTGATGAAATACAAAATATGAAACCCATCTCTGAGAGAAGGATTATCCTGGCCATAGTAGCTTAATTGTTAAAAAACGAAATATAAATTCCTACTCTTGCAGACAAGGATTAATCCTTGCCATATCAGATTTGGGAGTATCAAAATTGATAAAACACAAAATATGTAACCCCTACTCTGGCAGAGAAGGAATAATCCTCGCCATATCGGATTTGAAAGTATCTATATTGATAAAACGCTAAATATGAAACCCCTTCTCTGGCAGAGAATGATTAATCCTTGCCATAGTAGCTTAATTGTTAAAACACAAAATATAAACCCCTACTCTTGCAGACAAGGATTAATCCTTGCCATATCAGATTTGAAAGTAGCTTAATTGATAAAACACTAAATATGAAACTCCTTCTCTGAGAGAGAAGGTTTTATCCTTGCCATAGTAGATTAATTGTTAAAATAAATAAATACCTACTTTGGCAGACAAGGATTAATCCTTGTCATATTAGATTTGGGAGTATCTAAATTGATAAAACACAAAATATGTAACCCCTACTCTGGCAGAGAAGGATTAATCCTCGCCATATCCGATTTGGGAGTATCTAAATTGATAAAACACAAAATATGTAACCCCTACTCTGGCAGAGAAGGATTAATCCTTGCCATATCAGATTTTGGAGTATCTAAATTGATAAAACACAAAATATGTTACCTCTACTCTGACAGAGAAGGATTAATCCTCGCCATATCCGATTTGAAAGTATCTATATTGTTAAAACGCAAAATATGAAACCCCTTCTCTGGCAGAGAATGATTAATCCTTGGCACATCAGATTTGAAAGTGGCTAAATAATGATAACACAAAATATAATACCTATACTCTGGCAGAGAAGGATTAATCCTCGCCACATCAGATTTGGGAGTATCTAAATTGATAAAACACAAAATATGTAACCCCTTCTCTGGCAGAGAAGGATTAATCCTTGCCATATCAGATTTAGGAGTATCTAAATTGATAAAACACAAAATATGTAACCCCTTCTCTGGCAGAGAAGGATTAATCCTTGCCATATCAGATTTAGGAGTATCTAAATTGATAAAACACAAAATATGTAACCCCTACTCTGGCAGAGAAGGATTAATCCTCGCCATATCCGATTTGAAAGTATCTATATTGTTAAAACGCAAAATATGAAACCCCTTCTCTGGCAGAGAATAATTAATCCTTGGCACATCAGATTTGAAAGTAGCTTAATTGATAAAACAAAATATAAAACAAATACACTTGTAGAGAAATTGAAGTATTTGTCATAATAGTGTACAGTGGGCTACAGGTGCCACATTTATTGTCAGAGGAACTAGCCTGCTATATCACGAACAAATGTTTTTACATTTTTAACCTCAGTATGTTTAACTCTTCCGAAGATACCATCTCCTTGGTACTTTATCGAAAACACTGAAATGAAACAAAAAATGGCTCAATTTGGTGAAAGATATTTTTCAAGAGTTAATATATAAATATGTGATAAAAGTTTCAGAAATGGCAGAATAAAGTAATTAAACATGTATGTAATTATCAAAGGGCCGTACGTAATAACCCCGTTTCAAGTCTGGACGCCCAAACCATTCCAATCTTTTAATGTGGTCCTTAACGCCATTATGATTGTTCTATATATAGTATATGTTATTATATTACAATGATCAGAATTTAAAGAACATATTCGATTTGACATATTTATTTCAACATTAACAAGAATAAAAAATTAGATTGTGCGTATTCATTTTCAAATTGCGCATGCGCCGTCAATACCAAATAAATGGTTGAATCTTGAATAAATTACATCTTCCTATTAGCGAAAATTCTGTAATATTTCACTTGTGGCTAGCTTGTCAAAACAGTTGTATCATTTTATTTTTCGTAGTTAAATTGATTAGGGAAATTGCACATCATAAAACACACTTGACCGAGATTTCATAACTTTTAAAAAAAATATATATATTTTTATCTTGGAGTGAATCTTGTAAAGTTTAAATTTTTCGGGACCTTAACAAACAGAATACAGACTTACCTGTGCCTAACTTATGTATAAGTTTATACACTTATTATAAAACCATGATACCTCGAGTTACGAACAATAAACAGATAAGGAAAACGCAATTACGTGTCATAAACAACCGCATGGGAATTTCGCGGTCCAGTGCATTCGTGTCCACTAGCTATCGGACAGGTGGTATCCATGGAGACACACTTTATGATCGAAAGTTAAGGACAATGAAGAGTTACTTTATGAACAAATCATGGTCATATAGCTAAAATATTGGCATATTTTGTTGGCGCCAATCACTTTCGCCAAACTGAAAAAAACATGCACAACTTTGATTTTTATCATATTTGGCGCCTTTGGCAACCGACAGCGTGAGCCCTGTAATATTATATTAATTAATAGTAAAATATGAAAACACAACAATACCATCCACTGCAAATTCAAATTCAGTCTGCAAAGCGTGTGAACGACAACAAGCGGTCGTGAGTTATCAATGTTGCATCATGAAGTTTCCCTGCGTTCTTTTAATAAATATGGTCCATATTTCAGAGCTATATGACAGAACACTGTATGTTGCATAATGTATAACTGTGCGATCATTTAAACGTTTGAAATTTTACAGTAAAAATCAACACCAAAATAATATACCCGGTATAAATGAATATGTAAGTGATAGCTCGTGAGTGCGTGCATGTGTTTTTGTGAGTGTGACCCTTTCATGTGTATATATGTAACGAAAACTTTTGGTATGTATAAGTCAAATAAAATATACTTGTCAGTTCAGTCGGTTAGTTAAATATATTATTAAAGGTATGAGTGGGTCAACCAATCAAACGTTACGGTTTGACCAACTTAAGCCCTTAGATCTGCTGTTATATAATAAACTACCCAAACAGGCGCACCATAAAGTGTGTGTATTCTATGCGTGGGGCGATTGCAAACTTAAATTATCACAGTTCAACGTGTGTTTTACATGTGATAAACGCATGTTTGATAAGGCTACTATCATCTAATTTATATAGGTCTTTAACGTGCCCATGGTATTATACATACACACACTTACGTTATGATAAATGTATCAAAAATAAAACATGGGCTGTTTAATCATGTAATTACAGTATCCCTTACTTGTGTTTTAAACTGAATTGATATTTGATTCATATCTATATTTAACTTGCTGAAATATTTTTAGTTCGTCTTGAACAATTTATGGAACCGTTACACTACAACAGAACGATCCACGATGTACAGTGTAAAACCTACTCTCTTAAACCAATATATTTATTGATAAAACTAATACCCGAAATATATAAAACTGTTCCCGAATACTTGATCGTTTTTGGAATTATAGTTACTATATATCGAATACTTAGACAGTTCGTGATAACAACTAATTACCACTACGTTAAATTATGACTTTATATGCACGTGTTCTCAGAAGACCACAGTCAGACACAACGGGTTGATCGATAAAACTTTTGTATATCATCAGTTAGTTTTACATTTTACATTATGTTTTTTTATGAAACAACTAATCAATAATATTTTCTTTGTTAATAAAATACTCCTGAATTGATAGCGTTCAATGAGAAAACAGAAAAGGGAAATCTTTAAATGTATATACAATGTAAACAATAAACTTTTACTTACAGTCTATAAATTATCCCTAACGGCAGAATCTCTGTTCAATATAATCAAATGGCCTGTTGATGAGCTTTGATGTGCCGATTAGTGGTCGAGTCCATTTCTCTAATCGGGTGGCCGGATAATGATAATTGTGTTTGCACTATTGTATATTTTAACCGAATTAAAACACTTATTGTTGAACAAATAGTGTTAAGTCACAGCTATCGCATCCAATTTGAACATGTTAACGAACTTAGCTTTGTGGTGAAATACATTTGAACAAAACGACACCCCTATATCCGATTAGATTCGTTCAAATTCGTTATCGATTTAAGCGTCAATCAGGCGTATCGTCATCTGAGTGGAAAAACAGCGTGATATTTAATTACAAGATACATTGTTGACGTGAAGAAATGCCACTTTGTTATTTTACATGGATATATCGACCCTGCTTCAAGCGGTAAGTGTTTTTGTTCTTTTTAGTAGCAATCAAAAAATAATGATACAATGTATATTCTGTAATACTGACGATTTTGGAAAATATTATGTATTTGATCATTAGTTTATATCATTGTCTAAATCCTTTTCGTATATTTCCTTTTTGAGAAATATGTGATTGATTGATTAATTGAATATAAAGAGCGTCATTTTTATGACATCGAGGGCTAACAGAGGTTAACCTAACCACTGTTTCCTGCGATCCTGATAGGTTAACCAGTACTCGAACACGCCCCATCTCCGCAAGTAACTGATTACTTTCCTACTTGTATCATCGGAGATAGACAAATGGTAATGAGACACAATGTCGTATATCAGTCATCACGGGGACTGTTGCCGGGCGGGGATTCGAACTTACGACCCCTGGATTGATAGTCAGACGCGTAACCGATTGAACTAATCGGGCCCGGTTTTGCGAACTGTATGAACAAATAATATGCTTTGTATAGAATAATATACAGCAGAGAGAGAGAGAGAGAGAGAGAGAGAGAGAGAGAGAGAGGGAGATGGCTTGTTGATGTGTTTTTACTCCGCATATAATAGTTAATATAATAATAATACTTCATTTTTCTTGGAGATTTGAAATTAAATACATGTTATATAATTTAAAAAAAAATAAATTGAACTAATTGAACGACGGACACGATATATATTCAATGAGTTTTAAAATAGCATTTAAGATGTCACACTACCTTCATAATATATATACTACATACATGAACTGTACTATTTCTATCAAATTACATAGATATGTTTGGTATAGCTGGTAACATTCTATCTACCGCCCTGGTTTTGGACAGAACATAATAATTTCAATTTAAAGTGTATTACCTTATTTCGCCATAATCTCTTTCCACTAAAACATGACAATGTTTTCAAAATGTTAAAAACACATCAATAATGCCATTCAACTCCCCACACATATACACACGAACGTACGTGCGTCCGCGCCTGTGTGCGTGTGTCGTGGTTAATGGCGTTTGTATATTAGCTGTACCCAATTGCTACCATTACAAACCGCCGATATGTATGTCTCAGTTCTTTATTGAGTGACACTTTAACAGGGCTAGAATTATATGCAGCTACTGCATGACTGGAGCCCTGATTTCTCGATTAAAAGGCGACTAAGCGTCTTTGGGTGTTTGTCTACATTTTCAAACGTTACATTCACACTGTGACAGTAATATTGTAATAAATGCATGACTGTAAAGTTAGTAGGTAGTTCGCAGTTGGTAGTTGGGGATTCAAATAACCAACTACCGACCAGCTGCCAGTTGGGAATTGCTCTCAGCGGTGAGAGACGAATGATAATGAGACACAATGTCGTATATCAATCAACACGGAGATTGTTGCCGGGCGGGGGATTCGAACTCACGACCCCTTGATAGATAGTCATACGCGTAACCGACTGAGCTAATCGGGCCCGACTTACCGTACTGAATCTACTGGTTTATAGTTATCAATGAGTGTCTTACTTTAATATCATTTTCGTGTTTACAAGATATGTGAACAGAAGTCACTGACTAATTCCCCACAAAATTAAAACCGGAAGATTCATGGTCGTAGGACAACATCCTACTGAATCATTACAGATTATGTGGTTGAGCTCGAATTCAAACTCACGACCGCTTGTTGTCGTTCACACGCTTTGCAGACTGAATTTGAATTTGCAGTGGACTGTATTGTTGTGTTTTCATATTTTACTATTAACTAATATTCTTGTTAATGTTGGAATGGATATGTCAAATCGAGTATGTTCTTTAAATTCTGATAATTGTAATATACTACATACAGAACAATTATAATGGTGTTTAGGACCACATTAAAAGATTGGAATGGTTTGGGCATCCAGACTTGAAACGGGGTTATTACGTACGGCCCTTTAATAAAAACAAACCTCTTTAATTGCTTTATTCTGCATATTTATTTTGCCATTTCTGAAACTTTTATCACATATTCATATATTAACTCTTGAAAAATATCTTTCACCAAATTGAGCCATTTTTTGTTTCATTTCAGTGTTTTCGATAAAGTACCAGGGAGATGGAATCTTCGGAAGAGTTAAACATACTGAGGTTAAAAATGTAAAAACATTTGATTGTGATATAGCAGGCCAGTTCCTCTGACAATAATTGTGGCACCTGTAGCCCACTGTACGCTGTTATGACAAATACTTCAATTTCTCTACAAGTGTAGGTGTTTCATATTTTGTTTTATCAATTTAGCTCTTTTAAATCTGGAATGACAAGATTAATCCTTCTCACCCAGAGTAAGGGTATCATATTGTGTGTATTAATTATTTAGCCACTTTCAAATCTGATGTGCCAAGGATTTATCATTCTCTGCCAGAGAAGGGGTTTCATATTTTGCGTTTTATCAATATAGATACTTTCAAATCCGATATGGCGAGGATTAATCCTTCTCTGCCAGAGTAGGGGTTACATATTTTGTGTTTTATAAATTTACATACTCCCAAATCCGATATGGCAAGGATTAATCATTGTCAGCCAGAGTAGGGATTAATATTTTGTTTCTAAAGCTACTAATGGCAAGGAAAATCCTTCTCTCAGAGAAGGGTTTCATATTTTGTGTTTGATCAATTTAGCTACTTTCAAATCTAATATGGCAAGAATTAACCTATGTCTGCAAGAGTAGTGTTTTTATATTTTATGTTTTAACAATTATGCTACTATGGCAAGGATTAATCCTTCTCTCCTAGAGACATAGACTTAGACATATTTTATTAAGTAATATAGGCCTCCGGCCCAAAATACAACATGTAAATACATCATATAGAGTGACACAAATTAAATATTATACATTTATACAAGTCAATATTACAGAATTCACATATTAAAGTGAATATAAGCTTATAACATGCCATATAAATCCAAAAATAATAACATTTGTATTAGATCATTTCAGGTTTAAGCATTTCAAAAGTTTTATAAAGTAACAGATGTGACATATATTTTTGATGATATATGATTTGAAATAAATGTAGCTATATATAAATCCAAAATTAACACTATAATGAACAAGACTATTAAATCATATCATGAATATTTATATTCAAAATAAAGTGAAACTATTTATACTGTCTAATTAATAATACAGTAGTTTACTCTTGTTAATATTTCTTTAAATTGGCAAATCTAGAATTTCTTTTCTTCTTTTAAAAGCATTTAAAAGATATCTAGCAATACTGACAATGCTTTTCTCATCTTTCAAGCTAAATATTATGTAATACATGTTAAGCGATCTATTTCTTAACCAATTAGATTTGAAAAAAGTTTGTCTAAAATGTTCATACTCATTACATTCAAAGAAGAAGTGAAACTCATCTTCGACTACAGAAATATTATTTTTTATACATATAGGACAGAATCTTAAATTTTTATCTATTGATAAATGTCTTCCCTTCTCGATCAATAAAGTATGGGTCGAACAACGAAAATTTGACAACGTTTTTCTTAAAATATATGATAAATCAATGTCTAAGTATGATTCTGAATACAGATGAGATTTAAAATGTTTATAATGCAGAGATTTAGGAGAATCATTTAGACCTGCGATCCATCTTTGTAAATAGCAGTCTTTAATGCGTGTTTTAAATAAATGAATAAAATTTATGTCATTTCCAACATCTTGGGCAAGCCAAGCATATCCAAATTCATATGTAAAAAGTAATTCTTTAATATGACTAGCCCAAGTTCTTCTGCCTGCTTCATCTAATTGTTTTAGCATTTTATAACATTGTTTAGGGTATCTATGGTTTTCCATACGTATAATTCTTAGCCAAAATTTTACACAGTTGGGAATATAAGTAATACATGTACATAACGGTAATCTTCCGCATTCTCCTAGCGCTAGAATATCAGATGTATTTTGTGATAAATTACAATACTGTTTACAGAATTTGATTTGCACTTTTTCAATTTTTTCAACATACTTGTATCCCCAGATTTCAGAGCCATAACAAAGTGTAGGTTTGACCATAGCATAAAATACTTTAAACATATCTACTGAATTTAGATGTCCAAATTTACGTTGAAATCTAAATATACAGGCAACAGACTTAATACCTTGCAATGCCAACATTTCTTGCGTTTTTGACCATAGCAATTTTGGCGTGAAATAAACACCTAAATATTTATAAAATTTGACAACATCTATAGTTTCTCCACAATAAGTCCACTTTTCTGTAAGCTTGACGATGCCTCCATTTCTAAAAACAACAATTTTTGATTTATCGAGATTAATTTTCATATCAACAGATGCACAGAATTGTTCAATATAATTAATTTGTCTTTGAAGATGTACAACAGTATCTGAGAAACTTGAAACATCATCAGCAAAACATTAAGGCTACTAACTCATTAATATCATCAGAAACAAATATACCACGATCACATTTAGAATGTAGAAATGTAACTAAATCATTTATAAACATAGACTCTCCTAGAGAAGTGGTTGCATATTTTGTATTTCATCAAGTTAGATTATTCAAAGTCGGCAAGGATTAATCCTTGTCTGCCCGAGTACGGGTTGTATATTTTGTGTTTTATCAAGTTAGTTTCAAATCGACAAGGATTAATCCTTCCCTACAAGAGTAGGAGTTTTATATTTTGTGTTTTAACAATTAATCTACTATGTCAATGATAAATCCTTCTCTCTCAGAGAAGGGGTTTCATATTTAGTGTTTTATTAATTAAGCTACTTTCAAATCTGATATGGCAAGGATTAATCCTTGTCTGCAAGAGTAGGGGTTTATATTTTGTGTTTTAACAATTAAGCTACTATGGCAAGGATTAATCATTCTCTGCCAGAGAAGGGGTTTCATATTTTGCGTTTTATCACTATAGATACTTTCAAATTCGATATGGCGAGGATTATTCCTTCTCTGCCAGAGTAGGGGTTACATATTTTGTGTTTTATCAATTTAGATACTCCCAAATCTGATATAGCAAGGATTAATCCTTGTCTGCCAGAGTAGGAATTTATATTTTGTTTTTTAACAATTAAGCTACTATGGCAAGGACAATCCTTCTCTCAGAGATGGGTTTTGTATTTCATAAAGTCAGATAATTCAAAGTCGGCAAAGATTATTCCTTGTCTACCCGAGTACGGGTTTTATATTTTGTGTTTTAACAATTATTCTACTATGACAAGGCTAAATCCTCTCTCTCAGAGAAGGGGTTTCATATTTAGTGTTTTATAAATTAAGCTACTTTCAAATCTGGTATGGCAAGGATTAATCCTTGTCTGCAAGAGTAGGGGTTTTTATTCTGTGTTTTAATAATTAAGTTACTATAGCAAGGATTAATCCATCTCTCCCAGAGAAGGGGCTGTATATTGCGTATTTCATCAAGTTAGATAATTCAAAGTCGGCAAGGATTAATCCTTGTCTGTCAGAGTACGGGTTGCATGTTTTGCGTTTGATCAATTCAGTTTCAAATCGACAAGGATTAATCCTTCTCTACCAGAGAAGGGGTTTCATATTGTGTGTTTTATCAATTTAGATACTTCCAAAATTGGTATGACAAGGATTAATCCTTCTCTCCCAGAGAAGGGGTTGCATATTTTGTATTTCATTAAGTTAGATTTTCAAAGCTTCTATGGCAAGGATTAATCCTTGTCTGTCAGAGAAGAGATTGCATATATTGTGTTTTGTCAATTGAGATACTTCCAAAATTGGTATGACAAGGATTAATCCTTCTCTCCGTGAGAAGGGGGTTGCATAATTTGTATTTCACCCAATAAGATATTTCAAAGTCGGCAAGGATTAATCCTTGTCTGCTAGAGAATGGGTTGCATATATTGTGTTTTATCAGTTGAGCTACTTCCAAAATTGTTATGGCAAGGATTAATCCTTCTCTGTGAGAGAAGGGGTTGCATATTTTGTGTTTTATTAATTAAGATACATCCAAATTTGATATGGCGAGGATTAATCCTTGTCTGCCAGAGAAGGGGTTGCATATATTGTGTTTTATCAATAAAGATACTTCCAAATCGCACATAGCAAGGATTAATCCTTCTCTGCCAGAATAAGGATTGCATATTTTAGGTTCTATCTTAATTTTAGTTTTGATTAGTCAATGTGTATATTTTGTAATAAATATTTATAACTGAAACTAGATGTTATGTTGTTTTTTACTAGTTTGCAGGTGTCATATCTTGAAAAAAGAAGAGGATTTTTTTCACAAATATATTTTGTGAGAGGATTAATCCTTGCGTATTTTCTAATTAAGGGGGGTCAGGACGCGAATTTGAGTTAAAGTAGATATATGAACCCCCCAAAACGAGTCATCTGAACCACCCCTTTTAGACAATATAGGTCCTAAAAGAGTACTTCATTGGCAAATCCCTATTTAAAATGTCTTCCATTAATGGTTATTTGTACTACGACTAAATATATTAGAATTGAAAATATGTATTGATTCCTGCAACAGTATTTACTGAAACGGAAAGGGCATACAGGTCTATTTCCATATGGTATTTTTACTTACATAAATTTCAAATCGAAAGAAACAAGAATATGCAGTCGGCACTATCCCTATCAATTCTGCATCTTACTAAGATGTTCTGAGTTCAGTGTGTCCTCCGTGGCCTAGTGGTATAAGAGCACTTACCTCTCACCGCTAAGGTTCGAAAAACGCTCACTCCAAAAACTTTAAGTGAGAAAATGTGCCAGTTACATACAGAAGTACGGTGTTCCTACTCAAATTCATTCTGAAGTCTTCATCCACTTATAAAACTCGATATGCCATTTACACCATATACAACATAAAATCTATTTAAAACGCCGTTTAACCCCATTAAAAAATTAGGTTCAGAAACTTGAAAATGAAAACTACTTTCAGAAAAAATGAAAACTTTTATCAATAGGGTTGGTCGATGTGCATCGGAAAGTAAAGTATTTGTTATTGTGTTAATTATTTCTGTAGTAACATATTAAATACTGATGATGAAAACTCCTAAGTAAAGACACTATTACAACACTAGGTTGATACATTTATATAACGTTTTCTTAAACAATTTTGGAGTAATGCACCTGAAACGAATGTTTGCTATTGGTTCCATGATAATAGAAAAATATTGAAGTGGACTTCATCATAGCAAAATGCCAAACATAACCATTAAAATGACATGTGTACACATTTTCGTAAAATTATCATGAACAGTTTTTTAAATTATGACAATTTTATAATGTTGGATATTTGTTTCAATCTATGGTTTCAGAAAGTACTTAAAATAACCCCATAGTAAATTGCACTACTAGATCACGAGGTTAACATGTGTATAATGTTTTACGATACTACCTTGAACATTGGTTTTTAAACAAACTAAATAAATTTAGTGTTACGTGATAACATGAACTCGTTAATAAACATAGTACGTATGGTATGTGTGTAGAAAAAAGAGTATACTCACCACCATTACTGATTTTCCTTTTCGGATTTTTCTCATCAAATTTCGTGGCAAAGTCTGAGCAGAATATATTTATGGTTACTGCGACTAAATATTTTGGAATTGAAGTTGTTTATTGATTATTCTATGATGTTACCTTGAACATTTTATATTTAATAAACTAATATAGTGTTACGTTAACACTTAAACTCGTAAATAAACATCGTACATATACGTATAATATATATGTAGAAATAGAGTATACTCACCATCCTTGTTGCATTTACATTTCTTTACACAATCTGATACAAAATAAATAAAAGTAATTTAAACGACGAGAAAATATATTTGGAATGGAAATTCTTTATTGATTGCTTTCGAGAATATTTACTGAAACGAAAAGGACACATACATTTTCTTTATAATTTATGTATGGTATTTTACTTATTTTAAATGGATAATAACAAGAATATAAAGTGGGTAATATTCCTAGCCATTCTGTATTTTACTAAGATATTTTGAGTTCAGAGTGTCCTCGCATTGTTGTGTTTACTCAAACAATTACATCGTGTATCAAAATGAATGAAACTGATGCCGTGTATTTAACTTATTTACTTATTTACGCATTCAAATAAGTCATATATAATCATATATATATATATATCCTTAAATGTATGCAATCTAAGGCTAAAAGTAATACCCATTTATACCTTTCAAACACTGAGGTTGGCGGTAAACGCCATACATAATCGCAGCCACCACACCAATGGCAAGTACTACCAGTACTATTGCCCACCGTGGAAATCCAGTGTTACATTCGTTAACTGAAAATTAATTTATTGTAATATCTGTATCAGTGTTATAAAATTGAAACCAGTATTTGCCATGTGCACCTTTCGTTTTGCTAGCAAATGTTTATATATATTATTTTTATAGAATGTTTACACCTAAAAGAGGAATTTAAAATAGAAGAAATATATCGTTTGTCAGTCGGTTGCGTATATTTATATTTAATGTGGTTCTTCCGTCTTCACATCACAAAATCGTGCATTATGCATAAATATAACCCCGCTATAATTGTCTCATACAATCGGCATATGAGGTTATATGTATATGGTCATTATATGAAAATATCCATGAGCACTCGGTCACGGTTGACGTAGTTTTTAATCGATACATGGACATAGTTTGCAATAATTTGGTACATTTCATATAACACTCTAAGGTGTCGTTCAAACATTAAAATTTTAAGCCGTCGATACTATGAGGAGAACGAAAAGAGTAAATGAATAGTTTCACTCAATTGGGTTGTATTATTATTATTATTTCTGATCCATTGCTGTAATGGAGGTCGATCAGTGTTATTTGATAATTGAATAACGTTCAAACTGGTGCTAAGAGCATGGTGGTATTGCATGATCTATTATCATTTTATTTCATTCGCTTAATTGTTTTCTGTGCTTGTAAAGTGTCTTTTTATCATATTTAATAGTAGTTATATATAATCTTGATATGTGATAACAGCATTGATAACACTTTTGTAATTTTTATTTAGTATATGCTAACAAATAATTCACAAACCTATAAGACAAATATAATAAAACACAATCACTACACATTTTAAATCTTTTTTGTTGTTAGAAAATATTCTTCACTGATTTTCAGAACAAATGTTTTGCCAAACATATACCTATAAACTCCTTATAGACTGCTATTTGAAAACATACAATATAAATCACATCGATCGAAATATGTATTTCTTAAACGAGCGGTAAGCTCGTATATCGTATTTGTTTGAGAGTACACAAATGAATACATGTAGTTTGGTGCGCATATTACCCTGATTTTCAGTTTCGACTATTAAAAATTGAGAAGTTACAGGGAGACGTTACTTCGTAATTTGATTTTTATCACGCGGTTGAGGCATAATGTAGTGTTATATATTTAAGTGACGTATCATTATTTAGAATAAGCCAAATTCAATGGTAGTGTGGGAATTAAGACCGTTAAATATTGGGTCCATTTGTAAGATAAAAAATGTAATTACTTCGGGCACATTAGGCATCGTTTTTCATAAAACAATTACATGCTGGTGTCAGCGATAAAATTAAAATGGTATTGATTTCACGAACGTAGTCAGGATTATATTATTTATACGCAATGATAAATAATGAGTACCGAATATAAGTTTGGTCTGGTAACTCTTGCTCAGGACTAGGATCCGCCCTCGCATATACACTTGATGCTCCCGCACGAGCTATTACGTAACGATCACTTTTTCGCAGTCAATATTGAGAGTATCCCCAAGGTTTTTTGTTAACAATTATCAAAAAGTGTCTATATAACTGCAAGTGACTGTTTATATTGTAAGTGCATCCCCTACTCTGATCAAATAAACATGTACTTTATTCTATCGAATAATAAAACTGACTAAAATTATAACTAAAAACAACCGTGTTGGGAGTTTAATGAGCCTTTAACTTGGACTCTGACATATATTGTATTCAGAAGCCAAAATTGATTTCTGCGGATTTGATCATCTCTGTAACCTGTAGCAACATTATGTACATGTATAATACTAAAACAGTCCCATATAAGAATCATTCAATGGGATAACCATGACTGTGAAATGTTTTATAGGACTACTGCTATAAAATAATAATTCATATATATGTAAATACAATTTACACTATTACTACAAAAATAAACAATGTGAAAAATATTAATGTGTTTTCATGAAAAAGACAATTGGATGAATAGTTATGTGGAATAATGTTTAACAACAACTGCAATGTTATATCCAACTTTCAACCTCTGCAAGCCACTGATGACTTCCCCACATATTCCCAAACTACATATGTCATAAATAATGACAATGACATCGCAAAATGAAAAAATAATGTCATTTATTCAAATTAGAATAGCCTGTTCTTTAAATATAGAATTTCAAATGTAATCAGTATGCAAAAATACACTTTTTTGGGTAAGAATATCTTATTAAAACAAATTACTTTTAAATGTTAAAGGAATTGAAAGACTAATCTCACTCGAGTTTAAAATCTCTTGCACTCGGAAAATGATCGTCCCAACATAGAATTTATTTTTATAAATATTTCATTAAATTTAATATTTCAATAAATATTTTCAATAAAACTTTGATATTTGTACAGATTGTTTATTTAAAGAATTGTAGCAAACAAAACATATCCAAGCCAGAAATGAATAACAGAAATGACATGCATACATAACTCATACAATTTGCTGTAAATAATGTATTTTGGACCGAAGGCCTGAGATTATGAAATAAACATTAAACCTTATATTTATCTACTGGAAATGTTATAATGACAACATTTGGATAACAATGTGAAGTGAATGAATGTTTGAAAAATATAGATGTGACATTAAGTTACATTGCATATAACGATGTACATTGTGTAAACAACGTTATCAAATTAGGGATACCCAGCTTAACGCTACACTTAAACATCAGTCACTGTTGTATTCAAGCAAACAAGCGATGGATAACCTAGCTGCCAAACCAAATAAATTTGGTGTCGACCATGACTTATATACTATGGAATTACATGCAACACATCTGGACAGGGTGGACAAATTTAAATGCATGAAGTGATAGCTTTATATGAGTAGGATCCAGTTAAGGATTCATGACGACTCACATGCTATATAAAGGACAGATTTATATATATATATATATATATATATATATATATACAGAGTGAGAGAGAGAGAGAAAGAGAGAGAGAGAGAGAGAGAGAGAGAGAGAGAGAGAGAGAGCTGCTAACAATAGTTACAATGATCCATTAGTATGTATTACTTAAATATCAGCATACGCTATGTTATCCTTTGCTTGTTTGCTTGGATACTACAGTTTCTGATGCTTACTCAAATTCATTCAACTTCTAAACATAATAAATGTTTTGACATTTGACGTAACGCGGTGATGGTGTCGCATTATATATATATTCATATATATATGGCGAAAATTATTTGTGTTGCCTTAAATATATATGGAGATAATTAGAGAGAGAGAGAGAGACAGAGAGAGAGAGACAGAGATAGACAGAGAGAGAGAGAGAGAGAGTTAGAGAGAGAGAGAGAGAGAGAGAGCTGCTAACACTATATACAATACATACAGTTTGAAGTTAATTGAATTGTAATAAGCATCAGAAGCTGAAATGTCCCGGCTATTTAAAATATACACCTTTTAAAATCAACAAAAACTTGCACTTGTTATTAGTACATAATTCAAAATAATTTATTTTCAATAGTTACAATACATACTATTATTATCGGATATTCAAGGGTGTAGATAGTATAATCACTACTTGCAATATAATATTTCCATCGGTCAATAACAGGTGAAGATCTATAGCATTATTATTTTTGGGAAGATACAATAACATAAGTAAGTAAACATGACAAACCAGATAAACTGAAAGACAAGACATCGAATCGGTGTATATATGTATACTTACCAGTTTCGCATTGAGTAACAGTTTGTTGTTGTCTTCCACTTGCTGTCGATCCAGTTAATAAGGAAAAGTCAACTCCCCAGGTTTTATTAAAATCTGCACTATCTAATGTTTGAATAGTCAGACGGTATTTAGGTGCAAATAGACAATCGTGTGACATTCTGCCATATGGAAAACCAGACGGTATAGAAAACGGGGAATATTTGAGAACAATTATAAGCATAATGGATGAACCCCCAGTAACAGTCCACATAACACCATCAATCGTTGTTGAGCCTTTGTATTCTGCCTCTAACATCATGTTATCATTAACGTTATAACAATCACTCGTAGCTGTCAGAACAACATCTTGTCCTTTGCCTAGCAATCAACAAAAATACACTATTTTACAATTATGCAACAGGAAAATTCTATTAGATAATTTTATTTCGAATTGATTAAATACCGATTTCGTTTATCAAGATGCTATACATTATTTCAAAATAAATGACTAGAAATAGAATGTGTATATGCTTCATATCTATTCAGGTAATAAAACAATTGAAACAAAAGTGTCGTGTGGTAAAATGTCATTGAGTATTATCTACAGACAAAGCGACCGACTAACATGTAAACAATAGTTTAAACCACGTTAAAGAAAAAAGTACTGATAAAGCTAGTATTATAAATTTGAATATAAAGGAAATATTTACAAACTCGTTGGATCATAAAGATAATTTGAATTTCAATATACATATATAAAATGGAATAAAGAGAGGTAATTATATTCCCAACAACGGAATTTACGATGTTTGTGATCTTTTCAGATGCTCATTCACAATGTATGATATATATATGGAGATAGTTATTTGTGAATAACCAAGACATAAATGTACATACCAGACAACGGCGAGCGCGCCTAGCTACAATGCAAACCATAGACACAATATCAAAACCACTGCCAAACCAATAAATTTGGTTCCGACCATGACTTATATACTATGGATTTACATGCAACACATCTGGACTGGACGGACACTTTGCATACATGAAATGATAGCTTTATATGAGTAGGATCCAGTTAATGATTCATGACTACTCAAATGCTATATAAAGGACAGATTTATAAACACGTAGGATAATATCCAAACACCATTAATATATTCATTCCTAACATGATATTATAGTATTTTACAACATAAACAAAAGGTTATCAATATGTGAGTGTTAACTTACATTAACATGTGAGCGCTAACAGTAGTATACCGTATATGACATAATACATTTTGTTTTCTTCTCCTTGAGTTGATTTCACTGAAAAGAATACAGGTAAAAAATGGAAAATGTTCATGAAGTGTCTTGTTTGAGGACACTAAACATAACCCTGGGTATAGGTACGTATACGTGTCTTTCCCAGAGGATATTACACATAGCCGTGGCTATATGTGCTGATAAGTGTATTGCTTCAGAATACTTCACATAACTATGGTTATAAGTGCTGATATGTGTCTTTCTCAAAGATACTACAATTGGTCGCGGCTATAAATGCAGATAAGTGTCTTGCTTTAGATCACTACCCATAAACGTAACTATTGATAAAGATACGTGTCTTGCTCAAGGACGCTACAAATAGCCGTGGCTATAAGTGCGAATTAAAGTCTTGCTCAAAGACACTACAGATAGCCGTGATTATAAGAGCGAATAACAGTCTTGCTCAAGGACGCTACAGATAGCCCCTGCTATAAGTGCGAATAACAGTCTTGCTCAAGAACACTACAGATAGCCGTGGCTATAAGTGCGAATAACAGTCTTGCTCATGTAAACTACAGATAGCCGTGGCTATAAGTGCCAATAAGTCTTGCTCAAGGACGCTACAGATAGCCCCAGCTACAAGTGCGAATAACAGTCTTGCTTAAGGACACTACAGGTATCATTGGCTATACGTGCAAATAATAGTCTTGCTCAAGAATACTACAGATAGCCGTTGCTACAAGTGCGAATAACAGTCTTGCTCAAGGACATTACAGATAGCCGTGGCTATAAGTGTGAATAACAGTCTTGCTCAAGGACGCAACAGATAGCCGTGGAAATAAGTGCGAATAACAGTCTTGGTTAAGGACGCAACTTTGTTATGTGCAATAAGTAAATGTTCATAGATCTAAGACTAGGCATATAATTAAGATAGCGAACGAGACACAAATACTATTCATGTAAAAGTCGATCAACGACATATGCATCTTTCATGGGCCACGCAAGCTGTCTTACGATTATCTTACGATAATTGACAGTCAAACTTCTTCCATTTTCCCGTCTTCACAATCAAGTTTCAACAGCTGCTGTGGTAGCTACGGCAATGGCATCGGAAGCATGTTGCTTCAGTGGCATCAGCTTTTGTGGCTTAGATTGCTATGGTGGCATCGGCTGCTTGCATAGCAGCTTCTGCTGTGGTGTCGGCTGTTGTAATGTTTGTTGCTTCAGTGGCATCGTCTACTGTGGTGGCATCGGCTGCTATAGCATCGGCTGTTGTGATGACAACTTCGGCTGTGGTATCTTCTGCTGTCGTGACAACTACTGCTGTGACATATGCTGATGTGGCATCGACTGCTGCGTACAGATTGCTAATGTGTCTGCTGTGGTGACTACTTAACTACTACTGCCATGATATTAGCTGATGTGGCGGCTACTGCTGCGATGGTATTGGCTGATGTAGCATCAACTGCTTTTGTGGCTTTTACTGCCATATCGTCTGATGTGAGGGTTACTGCTATAGCTTGAAATCGGCTGCTGTGGCAGAGTGTGCTATAGCAACAAACCCCCACACACAGAGTAAGAAACAGCATGGACAAGTCGACAAATATGACCTATAACTGCGACGCACACTGGTGTATCCACCATGTTAATGTACATACATAACTACATGCGTTGAAATTTAAAGTCTGTGGCGTTTAAACAAACCAAATGACAATAGTCATTATAAACAATATACCGAGACATGACCGTTTAAACAACGAGGAAAATAAAATATAGACACTAATCAAATCATAAAACAAATCGGATGTGGTGACAATATAACTATGTGCGATCAGAAAGTGTCAAGAGTAATGACTAAGACAAAGGATCTCAACTGACCCGGCAAATGACAAATCAGTGACAAGCTAATTTGACACGCTTCCAAAAGAGATAATTGCATCTGTGTGAAGATCCTTGCGATAAGACCTGATTCAAGTTTACCACAGAGCTATGCGTCTGTGTGGAAAGACTGCGATAAAAACACTCCTCCTTTAGCTCAAATTATAAAACACGCTACGATTGTCATAGCTATTATATACATATATCGGACTTTTAGGTCATGTAGCTGAACTTCATTTGTGATACTGTAGATATCTTCCTTCTATATTTATTGTCTAACAAATAAAACACTTAATATGGTTTAAGTTTAATCATCTCTTGTTTGACGTAACAATGTTATTGTAAAGGAAACTTGTGTAACATGGATTAAAAAATAAAGTTTCCTCTGCAGATAATGATTTGGACTGTTTAGATGTTAAATGTAACGTACACGTTGTTTCAAGGTAAAAAACATTTTTATTAATTGTTGTATTATTGTTTTGAAGAAAAAGTCAATAAAATCAAATGCAGACATAATTGAGTACCTGTGTTATGTTTAATTCACACGCACTCCCGATAGTATAGGCGTGTGGATATGCCTGGGTGGTCATGAGATCCACTTGCGAAAATTATCTCACGAACTTTGTATTGTTTGAATCGTTGATTGATTTAATATTTAGCGTCATTTTATGCCATTGAGAGCTAACAGACGTGTTTTGAATCGACTGAATATATTTGTTGTAATCAATCGACATACACATAAAATACACATCTGCTTTGTTAAACGTTTTTTTTTATTCTAACTTAAGAACAGCATCGTATTGCATTGTATTTTACACATAACATATATGTAAACATGTATATATATATATAAATGTACACACCAGACTTCGGCGAGCGCGGCTAGCTACAACGCAAATCATAGACACAATATCAAAGCCTTTGCCAAACCAAATAAATTTGGTGTCGACCATGACTTATATACTAGATATACATGCAACACATCTGGACTGGACGGACAATCTACATACATGAAGTGATAGCTTCATATGGGTAGGATCCAGGTAAGGATTCATGACTACTCACAAGCTATATAAAGGACAGATTTATAAACCCGTTCGATCATAGAGACACTTTGAATTTATATATATCTAATTTCATAAAAGGAGGTAATGAAATTCACAACAACGGAATTTACGATTGACGTTTTTTTTCAGATGCTCATTCAAAATGCATGATATATATATATATGAGATAATTATTTGTGAATAACCAAAACATAAATATACCCACCACACTATGGTGAGCGCGCCTAGCTACATCGCAAACCATAGACACAATATCAAGGCCTCTGCCAAACCAAATACATTTGGTGTCGACCATGACTTATATACTATGGATTAACATGCAACACATCTAGACTGAACGGACAATTTACATACATGAACTGATAGCTTTATATGAGTAAAATCTAGTTAGGAATTAATGACTACTCACATGCTATATAAAGGACAGATTGATAAACCCGTTGGATCATAGAGATCCTGTACATTTATATGTATTTATTTAATAAAGGGATATAATTAAATTCACAACAACTGAATTTTCAATTGTTGGGATCTTTTCAGATGCTCATTCACAATGCATGATATATATATGGGAATAATTATTTGTGAATAATATCTACTCTGTGTCAACCATGACTTATATACTGTGGTTTTACATGCAACTCATCTAGACTTACATAAATATATATATATATATATAAAGGGAGATAATTGAAATCACAAGAAAGGAATTTCTGGTATTTTGAATATATTCAGAAACAATTCACAATGTAAGATTCAATTAGGGAGATAATTATTTGTAAACAACCAGACATAAATAAGAATCACCGCGAGACAGATACTATAGCATTAGGTACACAATCATCACTAGGCAGAAAATATATATGCATTGAATTCAAATGGGATAATTCCACATTTACAAAAGGACACCAAGTTGTTTCCTTCAGCTGTAAATATGGCTAACTTCTCACTACAACAATGTGACAATGAAGCTTTCACAGACACCTGCTTTCTTTGTTTCATATAATAAAGGCAGTTTGGTCAATATCATTCTTAAATATATTTTATTTGGTTATTTTTTCCTAATTGCAACCATTCTGATTTTCATCTGCTTTATCTATCTGCCATCTATATCAGCTGCATTTGGAGAATGAATAGCTTTAGACCAAATAAATATAATCTAGAGCAAGCTCTTCTTATTAATATATAGGTGATAATCGTTGGAGGTTTGTTATCAATTACATCAGCACATTTAAAATATTTTTTGGCGTTCGTATGAGCCAAGACTCCAATATGAATATATGAGAATATATTCTCTGCAATGACTTGAGTTCATATTTGTTTTATTCAACTTAAATGTAGTGTCATTCACATCATCTTCATATTCATTTGCACTAGATATATCCATGTCACTGTCATTATGTTGTTAGCTTAAATAAAGATCTCAAACTGTGTTTTTTATAACAACAGCAGGTGGAATATCCATATCAGTATCACAGTTTTGATTATTGGAGTCCTTACTTGTTTCAAGAACTTTATTTGACATTAAGCTGTCACAATCCATATATTTGTTAACATAACTTATTTTCTATTTTATCTAAGTTTAAACTTATTTATTTTACTTCTATTATGAAACATGTTCTTACAACTAAGACAAAATCACGCTCAAAGTCTTCCTGGGTATAACCAGTACTAAGCATATGCGGAACCAAACATAGCCTTGGCGAAGGATTGAAAACCCATGACACTCCGATCACGGGTTGGTGCTTTGCCGCTAGACCACGCGCTCCACATTCTATTTTATATGTATGTAATCTTAATTACAATAAACATCGCCTCACCATTCTTAATTACACTGTATGTTTCTTTAGTTCTGCCATTTATATCTAAACTTTAGTTTCCACATATTATATAGTTTTTGTATTTGTCTTTATCTCCACAACTGGTATTTATATTTTGTTTCACTGTATGTCCTCCAAATGTATTTTACCTGCCTGTTATTATATCTCTATTAATTTTTTAATACATCTACTACGATTTTTCACCAATTAATGCTAGCTTTGTTTTTTTAAACATATTAAGTGCACATACCACAAAACTTCTTACAAACATATTGGTATATTTTGAAATACATCATTTTCATCTCATATATTTTGTGAGATCCAGGCAAACCAAAGCCACATTAAAAAGGTAACAGTTTAACTTAAGTATCCCATATAAACTTTCTTATTTTGTCTAAGCTATGTAGTAAGAAATGTAGTTTTGGACACCCATATTTGTTCATGCGTAAACAGCGTATACAAAGGTTAAATAAAGTAAAAACACTACCACACTCGCCTCTAATTGATAATGAACGTGTTATATCTGTGCTGCGTATTGAAACCCTAAATTCCTGACCCATAAGATAGAATAGATGACACCATAAGATTTAATGTTAAAAACGTTCAAATAAAATTAGAAATTACTTTACTTTGAGATTGAAGTAGTCGTTCAGTGTCGATGCAGTTGTGCATGCCACCGGCATGTAAATATGCAATTACATCTTGAACACCTTTAAAATATGAATACCATTAGCACAGTTTTGTTCAAGTTACTAGTATCTGATTAAACGTTTTATATAAATATTACATACAATCGTACTTAATTTACAACCTTGTCAGCAACCGATGTTACAATTGAAGAATTGTGTTTACAGCTTGTTGATGACTCTAATACATAGTGTAAGTGTATTATTCACTTTTTAAAGATAGCATATCAGTTTGCTGCCTATTTGCTTACGTATCAGGCTATTGAACATACTAATATGATTAATGCTATAAAATGTTTTTGAAAAAAAACAACAACAACAAAACAACAACAGTAAAAGTTTCGTCTATTGTACAAAGGGAGTTTTTACCAAGAATTTCAGAAATGAAATCACTTAAATTTATAATTTTATCATTGATTAAACTTTTGTCAATGTGTTTATTTCATACCATGTTCATACCATGTTTTCTCTGATATTGCTACTTCGTATTGCTAATTACTTTTATCTTTAAATCTAAATTTCGTAACAGTAATCAACAACAATCTATTTGAACGAGAATCTCTCAACTCTATCAACTCGTGTCTATATACTGATTTAGTTCATTAGGTTGTTATAAACAGTATTTTCTGAAATTATTTCTTATATGTATATTTTTAAATAATTGTATACTGTGTTTAGAATTAAAAAAATCTAAATATACATAACTTAATATAACGAGCATTGAAGTCACCTGTTTTCAAACAAGTATGCACTACTTTAAACAAGTTTTCACACTTAAACCAAGTTACACATACAGCATATATATCAAAGTTACTTAAGTATGATAATTATATTTCTTTGCTACAATTTTAGTTCTTATCAATTGAATAATATTATAAAAAATCAGTATGTACACATCTTATCAATTCACACTTAGTTTTGTAATATAAGTCAGTAAAACTGTATGTACATGCAAATTCAGTAAAAACACAAACACATGAAATTTCACTTGCTTACAGTATTTTTAGTTCACACTTAATATGTCTTTAAGTAGTTTAATTTGTTGAATATGTTGTTGAAATAGCATTATTAATTTGTTATGCAAGCGCTAACATTCATTACAATATATACAGTCCATTCTTATATGCTGAAACATGTACGCTAAACGAGTAAATCACTCATGAGAAACTCAACGGTACCTTTTAACAGGAATACGAATTTACGTTGATCTTGACAAAAGTACACTGTAAAATTGCATGATCTCATGAAGAAAATGATGAACAATTAATAATTCTCAACACTCATTAGTTAGAATAGCAGTCTCAAAAGACATGCCAAAATGTACCGAGGTCCCTGAAGAGAAAACAAAATCTATGTACGAGGTAAGAGATGGTGTAAAAACATATGTTGAGACAAAATAAAAGATAACTACAATATGATCAATTAGAACAGAATTTGTGTGTCTTACTGGGTAAGGAAGCAACAGATATACCATGCATAAATATGTGACAATGTGCTTGCGATTATGTATTAAGCCATTGTAGATAACTTCTCCGTTGATATTAAACCGGCAAAAATGATATTTCTGAACCTTATTCAATACTTCCTGCTTAATTATATATATATATATCACCAATGTTGGTGAATTACATACATAGGTGTTTTTTCAAGCATCATGTGCAAGGATTTGCTCATATTTTTGGAATATTTTCAAATGGAACTAATACAACTAATACTATTACATTTACTACTTCATTTACTACTTCTACTTCTACTTCTACTTCTACTACTACTACTACTACTACTACTACTACTACTACTACTACTACTACTACTATTAGTATTATTATAACCATTATCATTGTTAATTCTACTACATTACTACTACTATTTTGATACTTTTACTGCTACTACTACTGTTGCTACTATGAATACCATTACTAATACTAATGCTACTATACTACTATTAATAATACTACAACTGCTTCTGTTATTGTTACTTCTACTACTACTTCAAATTATACTATTACCTTTTTCCTTCAATCTACTAGAACTACTTTTACCATCAATACCAATACCACTGCTACTATTACAATTGCTTCTACCTCGAATTTAGTATTGCTTGTTATATTTCAGCCGTTTCGAAGTCAGCAATGGGCTTAACTTTGTTCATGATCCTCTGTTTTACACGTTCTGTGCAATCAGGTAAGTGTTCATAGATTAAGTCTAGGCATATAATTTTGATAGTGAACCGGAAACAAATACTATTCACGTAAAAGGCGGACAACGAAATATGCACCTTCCACGGGACACGCAAGTTGTCAACCTAAACTATCTTAGGGTTATTGAGAATCAAACTTCTTTTCCAGTACGAACAATCAAGTTTCATCGGCTGCTTTGGTAGCTACGGTATTGGCATCGGAATCGTGCTGCTTCGATGGCATCAGCTTTTGTGGCTTCAACTGCTATGGTGACATCGGCTGCATGCATAGCAGCTTCTGCTGTGGCAGCAACTGTTGCTGTGGAATCGGCAGTTGTGGTGACTACTACTACCGTGGTATGGACTGCTGTTGTAGATATTACTGCCGGTGTATCTTCTGCTGTCGTAACAACTACTGCTGTGACATATGCTGCTGTGGCATCAACTGCTGCGTACTTGCTGCTGTGGTATCTGCTGTCGTGGCTGCTACTGCCACGGTATCGGCTTCTGTTGCAGCTACTGCTGCGATGGTATCGGCTGCTGTAGCATCGACTGATATTGTGGCTTTTACTGTCGAGGTATCGTCTGTTATGGAAGCTACTGCTGCCGCGTGGTATCGGCCGTTATGCTATAGTTTGCTATGGCATCGATAGGTGTAGAGGCTACTACTGTCGTAGCTACGTCTACTTTGATGACTACTACTGCCGCTGTATTGGCGTCGTTATAGCTACTGCTGCCGTTGCACTGGCTGCTGTGACGGCTACTGCTATCGCGCTGTATCGGCTGCTATGGAATCATCTGATGTAACATCGACTGCTGTGGTGGCTACTAATGCAGTAGTTACTACGTCTTTTGTAGCTACCTCTGCCCTGGTATTGGCTGCTGTGTTGGCTTCTGCTGCCATTGCATTGACTGCTGCGTGGGCCACTGTTACAGCATGTTTTTGGCTGCTGTGACATCGCCATCTATGGCATCGACTGCTGTTGTAGCTACTACTTCCGTGATATCCAATCAATGCTGTGATGAAAACTGCTGCTGTGGCATTGGCTGCTGCGGTAATTGCTGCTGTGGTATCAGCAGCTGTGGTGACTACCGCTTTCTTAGTATTGTCTGCTGTGGTGGTCACTTCTACCAAGTGGTATCGGCTGTTGTGGCATTTTTTGCTGTGTAATCGACTGCTATTTTGGCTACTACTGCCGAAGCTATTGCTTCATTGGTGGCTTCTACTGCCTTCTTTGACGACTACTGCTACCTCGTAGTATCGCTGTAATTTGTTTTTAAATCATTTTAGACTATAATTGTTCATAAGTGACTGGTTTGATCTAAATCTTATGTTCATTAGCAGTTTTGCAGGTAAATCTAAATCATCAATTGGCTTATTCCGATAATTCTAAAAGCCATTTAAGGAGCTTATCCTTCTTTGACATATGTTTAAGGATTATTTGTATCATTTTAACAGTTTCTCAATAAGTCAATTCGATGTTTCGTGTTTAAATCCCAAGTATATTGCATATTTTGCAAATTCTGAAAATTAACAATATAATGCATTATCTGACATTATCACAATCGGCGAACCATTACGAGCGAATATTAACTTAATTAATTAATTAATTTATGACCGTTCTCGATGTCATGTTTTCTTACTTTGCTGATTGATAGTCTACTAATAAATACTTTTAACGTTTCCATTGGCACAGTTCTGTTGCAATTTTTGCCACTTAAAGTTTTGAATAGATAATGACAGTGATGGTTAAGTTTGATACGAATATCTATATTCGAAGCATATACTACAATTGTTTATATATTGGTGAATTTCTCCATTCATTCCTGGTCAAAAATCTGTATCTTGAATATCCAAGTGCCCTCATGGTAGCTTACATAACATGCTATTTCTTAGCAATTTTGCTATCATTAGGTCATTAAATCCATTTACATTCTCTGTATGTGAAAATAGTTTGACTTCAGACTGTAATGCATGATTTATTTCTGACAAACCATTAATTATTACATCATCGTGTCAGTATTTGATTTCTCCAATCTTTTATCTGCGACTGGTGATTTACTAATCACATATTGCACAAATAACTGAATGTTACTGTTGACATTTCCATTTTCACAATTATCCAAATAAGCTCGACATAGTATATTTTTATATATGCTGTTGTTTTCCTGGCACATAAGTGAATTAAATCATATTTCTGGTATCTCTATAGCATTTTTGTAGCATGGGTGGTGTACTGCTAAGTGGTGTTTTCAGTATAAAATCCAGCGGTTTGTGATCAGAGTATATACGTAGTGTCATTTTATTTCCATAGTATATTATATATTATATCGTTCTAGCGTGAATAACACAGCATTTGATTATTTGTCTACCATTGCATATATCGTGTATGCATCGGTCATCGACCTCAAAGCATATGCGACTGATTTGTTATCTTGTAATCATACCCATCCCATAACATCTTTGCTACAGTCACAGCTGATTTTGATGGATTTGTTTGAATCGTAATACGTTAATACAGGTTATTTTTGTCAACTTCTTTGATTTGCTTGCGTCCCTTTTCTTGATTATCTATCCATTCAAATGTGACATCATTTCTTAACAATTATCGTATTGTATCCGTGATATGTGACATATCCGAAATACACTTTGCTCAGAAGTTGACTTTCAAGCAAACTTTGAACAACTTTTAAATGTCGGTGCCGGTATTTCTAATTTAGTATGCCGATACATAAGTATCACTCAAATGGTGCCCTAAGTAGATGACGGAATTGACATCGATCACACAGTCATTTTGCGTCAATTAAATTGCGTTATGAATGGCGTAAGTAACTGGTTGTCTTCATGTAATTTCAGTTGATATATTAGACTTGATTAGCATCCTGAGACAAAAATGTTTTCAACAGATGGCAGTTTATAGTGTTTATGGCCTTATTTAGCTCTCTTGGATGAAGACAAATTCTTCTGTATTATGAATCTGTTCGAGATCATTTGTGTCAGTTTCTTTATTTTCTTGATTACTCCTAGAACTCTAATCTAGAAAGTTATGTCCTTAATCATAATCTCGTAATGCTACTGCAGTTTTCGGGGAGGACTTATACTTTGTATTACATCGAAGACAATATGAATTTTGACTGTGTTTTATAGATATTTCAGTCTATGAAACACCTTTTTGTGTTTTCTTTAATCTAAATATGCTTATCATTAATGTTTCCACTTGATTTGTAACTTTGATTAATCCCAAACTTTTAAATCCAATGAATGATATGTGATTTTGTCACAAAAAAAACTCTTTATCCTGTCCCATATTTTTTAAAATTATATTTTCTAGAACAGCTAGTGAGTTTCCCGTGAAACTTGCGAGCCTTGCTCTTGTGAGTTTTTTTATTTTTGACTAATTTGTACATAATTTATAAAATAATTTTTGCTTGTAATCTAGTGTCAATTTTGGTTTCGCTTTGTTTGGCGTAGAATTGTTTTTCCGAGTAATTGAATTGACATCATATATATCTTTTTATGCTGTTGCGTCGATTTGCAGCATTAAGCATATATTTTTTTGCATTTATGGTATGTTTACCATATGCATGGCAATTTCCTTTTTATACGAAATTCCACATTTTGTGCACTTTATGCTTGCTGTCATTGATGAATTTTGTCTGGCACATTATTTTAAATGTGTGTTGTGTTCTATATACGTAACTTTCTGACCTTTAATTATGTCCACATAGTCGGTATGTGAGATTTTGCTTCCTCGTCAGCTTTTTGAAGTGTGAGATTGTCCTCTGTTAGAAGTAATTATTATTTTATAAGATTGTTCTGTTCAATTCTGTTTCTGATAAAATTTTCTTAAATGTCACCAATTTCACAAATTAATGCAATGCTTCTAAGTTCAATGGCATATTGACAATTGTTGGATTTGATTAATCGTATGGAATTGATGTTTCATTTCATTGTGACATTTCCCTTTGGAATAAAATATTTCTTAAACTATTGCAGTAAATGCTTAATTTAACCTTCATCTCCATCACTTAGCACATCACGAAAGTGTTAAACATGCTTCCGCCTTCCTGTCCCGTGATTTAGAAATTGTTTTGTATTACTTCTTTTCATTTTGGTCACTTAAAGCACAGTCTTAAATATCTATTTTGTATTCCTCCATTTCTTCCAACTTTCAGATTAATGTCCTTCGTATGAAAAATCCATTTCCGGTGTTGCTTTAAATGTTCCATGTTCGTTTATTCTTACGCCAAATAATGTTCATATGAAAATACTAGGTCAATTTATATATGTTTATTATTCTAGCTAATGAAGCCAATACATAAGCATTCATAGATACAAGACTGATCACAAAGCTGTTTTATAACAACATATGATACAACATTAGGATATAGCATTATTGCAGTTACCACTGCTGTGTAATTGGCTGCTATTTTTGGTAATTCCATGTGGTACCGGATGCTGTGGTGGATACTACTGCTGTTGCATCTACTGCTGTTGTAGCTACATATGCTGATGTGGCATCTTCTCTTGTGGTGGCTACTGCTGCCGTTGTATCGACTTCTATGATGTCTACTATTCATATGGCATCGGTTACTAAGGTCACTATTGCTGCTGTAGCATCTACTACTGTTGTGATAACTGTTGTTGTGGTATCGATTGCTCTGGCATTTCCTACTGTCGTGACTGCTGTGTTGTCAACTACTGTTGTATTTAGCTGCTGTTGTTGCTACTGCTTCCGCGACATCGGCTGTTGTGGTGACTTCTGCTGCGGTAACATCGGATGATGTTGTAGCCAATTCTGCCGTCGTATCTACCTTTCGACTTCCATACATGTTTAATTGCAAGGCAGCATATCAGACACGCATATTGGAATCAATAAAATGAAGGACAAGACAATGATTATAGTTCAACTTGGTTCAACTTCAATTGCAACTTCTAACAAGCATTCACGTATATTGCATGGTGCATGTGGTAAATGACAATATGCTTTTTTTCCACTTGCAACTAGATAATTACATTCACTAAATTGAAAACATACTGATTTAATTGATGTCAATATCAGATACGATTAGTATTTGTATAAATTGCATATTGCACAGTAACAATAAATTGCATCACAAAAACTGACAGTCGTGTAAATTTGCAAACATGATAAGCTTTTTTTATTGCAAAGTATTCTTTACTGATTTGAATTTGACAAGAGATTGGAATAAAAATAAACATCCGTGTGATGAAAACAGAGATTTAATTGAAATAAACTAATTCAATATAGTACACTTTGTCCAGCTTATATTACTGTCCATTTCATCTTTTATACCTGGCCAGAAGAAGCACACATTCAATAAATTTATATTTTAACTTCAAATGTATTGTTTATGTAATGTAATAATAATTTGAACAGTAACAATGTTTCACAGTGATGATAAACTCGGTACAGATACGTGACAATGTAGTTCCAGTGATGGGGTCATCTATACAATTGGTGTGCAGCGTTACTGGCTTCACATCTAATACAACTGTGGACTGGTTTATGACAGACACGCAGGATATTCCCAGGACAAGTTCATCTGCCCATGCACAATGTAAACGAAATGACTGTTTTACGTTTGTAAAGGGACACACATACACAGCTGATGACAGTCACATGTATGTGAATATTACTCGACTTGGTCAAAGTAACGATGGAAAGTGGTGGACATGTAAATATGGTGACAGCAAACAATCGTTGAAGTTGATGGTTTACAGTAAGTTAAACAATATATTTTCTCACTTAATTGTAGACTGATTTGTTCTGTATGTTAAAAACGGTATGCCTCATTTAACATATTGGAATGTTTCAATTCATGATTAATACTGTTGTTTTGTTTATCATGTCAAATAGTATTGCAAATATAACTATTATATTGCCATTTATTTAAAATTATTACTTTCTTATGCTATAATGTTATCATTATTACTTCAATCTGATTGTTTGATAACTGAAAAATACTGATCTATTTACCATTTATTCCTTTAACGGTAACGATTGGCCACTTTACCATAACCAGTTTCAACCGATTACCGAGTCTATAGTTCAAATGAAAAGTTCTATCCATTCATGTAGGATTTATTCAACTTTATTCAACTATTATTTTCTGTTTATAATTCTGTTTATATTGAAAACTTTAATAACTTACAAATAAATTGATAATAACATTACGTGAATTAAAACTCACAGTGAAAACATATACATTTTTTAAATGCTGAAATACTCGTACAAACCGAAATACATACTTAAGCATTTTTTAAAATTGATACAAAAAATGACGTCGAATATTGACACATATGACTTTGCATTGTTTATCTCAAGATCGGAACCTATATAGATACTTTTGGAATTGTAGTGGAGAGTAGTGAAAAGCATAACAAAAATATATACATATTAGTTATACACTACAATTCCAAAAGTAAAACTTGCATAATCATTTACATACTATTGATACGAGTATGTAATACGCATATGAAATGACAGAAAACCATTAACACGCTCGCATACGGACCCACAAGACGTGTAAAATATCATATTAACCACATCGACAAAAAATATTAATCCATGATATTACTGCTAACATTTTACTTGCCGTTTAATCAATCATCTGATCCAGACGAGATAGATATTGTTGAACGGTCTTTTTGTACAGCTGTCTGAATAAAGGCTTTGCGTTCTTATATTCCTGGTAATATGTTGGTGGTCATTGCGCGGGCGCATTACGTTTTGCAACCATATCTTATCTCGTAAAAAGTTCTTAAACTTGCTCACATGAAAGCACTTGGCTGCTTTATACACACACTGTTAAGTACGAACAGTGTCAAAAGTACCGGTATTGGCAGTAATTGTTTTTTACTGATAAGAGTTATAACTTAGATTTTATTGCCTTTTTTAAATAATCGCTTCCGGACCCTGACATTATTGTTTTGCTCAGACGATATCCACGGAGGTTCATGCGGCTACATTTTAATCATTTATATTATGAAATAAACCGAAATGTTGGCATATTTTCTTTAAACCATGCGATCAAAGCACATTCAGTATATCATTGTTGAAGTAATCGGTAACAATTAAATCATATGATTCCAGTTTCGACAACAAGGTTTAAAAAAATCATCAATTAAATTATCATAAACAAAGTCGGATATTTGGTGTCTACAAAATACTTTTAAGAAAAATGTGTCTGAATTTAACAGTAATCTCACAACCTCTATGTATTCCAGACGATTGGCTTCTAGATGTCTACAAGAAAAAATGTATTGACTCTTTAATGTTCATTATAACACCACGGTGGCTATCTAATGGTTTACAGAACGCCCAAAAAAATCTAGATCAGCTGACGCAACAGTGTCGTTAAGTCAATTTCAATATACCAAACTCATAAAGTTCAGAGTAAGTTGTACTTTGAACATTTCAATGAACAAGATACATATTTGCGAAATGTATAAGGCTTCGAAGCTATATGAAATATATGAAGAAGATGAATCTGAAATTGTACCTAGAATCTGGGACCTGGAACGTAGAAAATATTATCAATATAAAGACAATATTCAAATACAAGAAAACATGGTGATTTCTATAATTATAAAATTAACATAAGTATTGAGATCGAACCGTCGCCCATGGTATCCAATCATGAGCTTATAAAATCTAAAAACAATACTAAAGAAAATACTATTAAAGTAAACAAAACATGCTTTGATCAGCTATGTGGGTCAGAAGGCGAATGTTATATAAATAAGAAGTAAATGATTAATGTTCACAATTCTACGTAACTGATTGTTTGGGAAAGAAAATGTCAAATTATCAAAACAGGACTGACGACTAGTCATAATTAAATGACATTCCTTCTGATACACAATGTTAAATATTTAGATACGTACACACATTTGATTCGAATGAAAACATGAGTAGCAGTCATTAGCAAATATGTTTAAGTACAATTGAATACGCTAGGACAACCGTATTATATATAGTTTGAATGAGTCTTATAATTGTTTAATACTGTTCATCTTAATCATAATAACAATTATCATTTTCGCCAAATCAATTTACTTTTTAAATTTGTTTATTTCGTATGTTTTGTTTGTTTCACGCATGCATTGATTTTTGTTTGTATTTTAAATGATGATGAACTGTATATGCTTAAGTCAAAATAAAATATATAATCTGTTATGCTATTAATATAAATTTAAGATATCAGGAATATATACATATTCACAAACATCATTAAGATATAATGTATTATGAATTAGATGTATATCATTATTTGTGGTTGTCATGGCGATGTATACAACCATGGGTACTCTTAGGTATAAAAACATATCGTTGGTCGAACTTCCTATTTTGGGTATTTTCGGTATTTTTAATTAAAAGGTGTTAAAGTTCATACTTCATCTTTGTGTGAAACAAGAAAGCTGATATCCAATAAGAACAGGTCATCTTAACTATGTGAACATGTGCAAAATATAAAAATGACGAGCAAATACCTTTTTACGCTCAGAAGCCGAAGTAAGATCCAACTTGGGGACATTTTTCATAAAAAAGCTCCTGAAATTGCTAAAGCAACAAGTTTTTTTTCTACCAGCTACCAGATTACTTTTACTCTTCTGTAAATCATAATTACAATAAAACGTTGGAATACCTTATATTCAGGTATGTTATTATCAAACAATTTGAGAAAATTATATTTTTGTCATCTTGCAAAGTTTTCAAATTTTAGTAAGCACTCGTTTGTTTGCTTGTTAAAGTTGCCCTTAACATCATTATCTTTTATAATTACATTTGCATGTTACAGTTTTCCTAATATCAAAAACTAAAGTTTCAATAATTTTGTATGTACAGATACATTGACAATATAAAGTATGTCAAAATCAATATTAGACAAATGTGTACGTTACAGATGTCTTAGCAACAGAAACTGCAAATGGTCGTATGCATACATTTGCATGTTACAATTGCCATGGTAACACAACTTAAATAAATATTATAAATATATGTGCATGCTCCTGTGTCACTGGCAATTGGAACTGCAATGGATAACTACATTTGCATGTTATAGAACGAGAAAGTGCAAGGTTCATCCTTAATACGTTCCGTCCATGTTATGTTACAGTGTCACTGACAAAGTAATTGTGGCAGAATTTATATGCACGATTCAACGCACATTAATGTTCATTGTTCGTAGTTGACACTGTTTACCTTTCTGTTTTATACGTAAATATATATTTCGAACTTATATATCATCGCCAATATGTTCTGGTGTTTAAAAGCCGTTTGCCCATAACTAATTATTAATAAAAAATGGAGTCGATTCTGCCATGGTATCGCCTCACCAACAGTAATATCACTATTTGCGTTCAAACACTGGACATTATTAATTTATGGATATACACGGGCTATTCATAACTGTCAGGTGCCCGTTTCACTAACCTTTGTAAGTCATACGATTTCCATTCTAACACATCGTGACACGTCAGAACGTTTTATTTGCGCAGTATGTTTGACAATTTTTGAAAACAATTATATTTAAAATGCTTGCGGAAGTTCGTCAAATTATGTAAGTGAAACACTAAATGAGTTATCATGATTCTTTCGTAACTTTAAATTTTACACTAATACGTTCTTAAACTTACGAACGTTGGTAAAATGGACACCAGGTGAACACGTACGGGCAGCATCTTTTGATTTATCGGATATTATGAAAAAAACATCACTTTCCACGCAAAGGCTTACATACAATACAATAACACAATCACCATCCAATTCCAGTCATTTACATGTACCTCCAAAATGTTAAGCTATATTACATGATGTTTTACGCTTGAATACTGTTTGTAAGCGTGTTAAAAGGTACAACAAATGTTTTTGTTGAAGATATTATTGTTGCTTTTATATTGTTGTTTTATTATTGGGAAGTTGTTTTTTTTATCGACACTGCTTTCATGATGTGTAAATGTTTTGTGCTTCCCATTAGCCGTACCAACATCCATACAGTATGACCGTGTACCAGATGGACCCCAAGACTTGTCAGTTAATGCTGTGACACTGGAATGTAGAACAAACTGTGTCCACCCTCAACCAGCTATTACATGGTTCTATGTCACGGTAAATCAATTGATTTCTATAGGACCTGGTGTTATACTGTAAATCTGTTTACTTAAAGTTCGTAAGGTGGATCCATTACATGGTGAAAAGGTTTTGAATACGTATTGTCAATAACAGGTTTTAAATAGTTAGTGTCAATAACAAGTTTAAATAAACAATATAACCACATTTCAGATATTAGATATGTGTCACACTAATTTTATTATTATTAAAACTATTTTAATAATCATACACTTTAACTTGTGAGATATCTTATAATAAATTGATACTAACAACTTCAACCTATAATCTAATCTATAATTGTATTTACAGCCACTTCTGTAATACAATTTTAACAATTTTAATTTGCAATTATTAAAAGAATCTTAGAAAATGAATCAATTATAATGTATTAATCTGGAATAGAAAGCAAATTCACGTTTCGGATGTTGGATATGTGTCGCACTTATTTGACAAGGATAATCCCGTTTCATTAACACAATCAGATTATATAAAACATTACAAGGTCACCAAAAAGAATGTAACTACTACTACACAAACACACACACACACACACACACACACACACACACACACACACACACACACATATATATTTGACTTGTATATCCATAACTGTTACAATGCCTTTGCAGTGTAATTAACTTAAAGCCGATGATACACATACCTGTATATATCTCCTTATTTTACAAAGGCGGACACGTTATTGTACTTTGCCAGGAGAGCAAGGGCTGTTTGTTTTGTTTTTTTCTGACATACAACAATTGTTATAGTAAAGTATCAGTTTGAAAACGAAAACGGTGTGTAAATTTAACTATACTTCATAGAAAAACACTTAATGAGGTGATAGGGAGGCGTAAGGCGTGTTGATTTATTTCATTGAATCAAGTAGAAACATACGATTTTAATTCGGTGACTATTTACGTAAGTGGTTCCCTTCATCTATTACTTTACTAAAACACATTTTGCATATTAGTTGCTTTTTAAATAATGTATAATCCGTAATGTACTGCAAATAGGGGAAACTATGCAATAATCGAATAGTTTTGCAGTTGCTTTTCAAGTAGTAAATAATGAACAGCATACAGAATTGTCGAATGTTTTCTGTGATAATCATAGCTTTGAGAATCGAACGTCATCTTATCTGTACATACTATTTAAAAGTGTTCTAAATATACTTTCAGTCACCAAAGTATGGACCACGAAAACAATATCTGTCCATCAGTTGCACTATTCTTGTAACATATGATCAAAAACCTTCCTTTTCTTTTCGTGTAACCGTAGTTGGCAGGTTCATTGTTCATGCACATGCAACTTGATTTTTTAAGTTAGGTTAACAATGCAATAAAAACGCCATTATCGACTATCATTTTACAAATTCGATAGCATGCTCACGTGTTTATTGTATATAAAAAATGCTATTTATACATAGAAAGCAAATTATGCTATATGTATACGCAGATGTACTCGAACAACAATAAATCAATAGTTAAAAGACGGATTTCAGTACCATTATTCAGCACATTATCCCGTTTTAGATTTTTAACAATTCGCAATCATTGATATTCTGAATGCCATACATTAAGAAAGATAACACTTGTTAACGTATATTGTAATCAATAGTGACATCTTTTCGTTCCTTTCAATTAATATGTATCGTATTTTTAAATAATTTGCCAGTATATGGTTATTTAAAATGTGCGGTATATTGGCGAAACCGAACTTTAAAGTCGATGTTTAAATGTCGCCGCCTGGCAGGAGTAACGTACATCAATAATAAAATAAAACGTTATGAAAACTGAATTGTCTACGTATTAATCATATCTATAATATTTCATGATTTTACAAAAAAAATGCTACACAGAACGCCAATGGTATGATATTTCAATTCTCGTAAATCGAAGTGCGTCAACCAATAATATCAGGGTGTTAAAACTAATATTTATATGATAAGGAAATTCGACATATATATATTTCGGAGTTATATAAATTAAATATTCATTTACTGTTTGCAACATAAAATAATTAATTTACTCGTTAGAAAAAAATAACCAACAGATTAACCGAGGAAATATTGATATATGTAAATATATATGCAACTATTAGGACGGGACGGGATAGGTTACACAACTAGATTGCTATAGCAAAACACTTTTACCAAAAGATCATACTGACAACAAGCTTCCAGACAAAGCGGGGCGGTAGTGTAATGGATAGAGTGTTGACCGCTCACGTCAGAGGTTGCGGGTTCGATCCCCCGATAGACCCATTGGCTCTCATATAACAACACTCAGTACTGGTTCTACCCAGGAAGCGGACTCGAGAGCGGTTCAAATAAGCACTGAGCTTCCATCGCAATCGAGCTAAAATAAATTAGTATAAACTAAGCTTCCAGACAAATTATGATAAAATGTGTAAATCTTAAAAGGATCACAATGTTTATTTGATGTTATTTATTACCTATTACAGTCAATAAAAAAATTAAGGTTAGTATTGTTGTGCTCTGACTGGTTGTGAAGACAAATATGAAACGGCATTGATGCCAGTTGTTTTCGAGGTAACATTAAGATTTACTAACATTAACAAACTTTCAATAAACTTTAACTGTTATTCAATTATATTAAATAATAACGTCGAATATACCATATTTGTACAGTAAACACTTCTAGATACTGTATTAGAAATTACATATCATCGAAAGCAACTATTTGACACTTCAGGTGTAATTATTTGTTACTGTATGTACAGATTCCATCAGAAACACAATCGTAACCACTTTCAGATGGAATATCAATTGTTTTAACAGGAAAGTGCATTACAATATCAATACACTTCGTCAGGAGTTACGAGCAGCAGAACAAACATCAACTGTACCAGTCCAGAGAAATATTACACATCAACGCTAACCCTGGCGAGGAATACAACATTTACTGACAACTCAGACACTACTGTCAGGTTCAGATGTGGGATAGAATCTTTCCCGGGATTGCTTACCAAACTGTATACACCATTTTCCCCGAATGTTACATTTGCAGGTCAGTATTACACATAATTTATTATAAAATCGGTAACAAAAGTTTCACAGAAAACACACTTTTAGAAGTATTTTAATAATATGTTATATCTGAATGTAATTCAAACATCAAAATATATTATAAGGTTGAGATAATGTACATTTATTTTGTCGTAAAATATATCAATATTTAATATAGTCTTATGATACCAAAAACGAGCTTGCCGATGATAAGTATCGTTACCAATTGTATTGGGATTAACATTCCGTTTTTGCCACACTAAGTGTTACATTAGTTGAAATTATCATGTATGTAATAAGAGCTTCAGTTCTGTTTCGGATTCCTTAAGACATTCGTGATCTTATCGGGTATTAGCTACGGTCTGTAAATGATCATTTATGTGCCAGACAATCAATAACATATTTTAGAAAAATGCTTAGGTGTTGTGCTTCATAAGAATTATATGTAAAACTACCCAGGTAAGACAAAACTGTACCGATAACAGATTATAAACAACCCTCCCAAATTAGCGGATTGCTAATTACTTTGTAAATGCACATCTTATAAAGCATTAAATGTATACATGTAATGTTTCAATTGAAACTATTTCAGCAATATTACAGATAACTTTGATTATTTTTTTGTTATGAAAGTATTGCCTTTCGAAAGTTACTATTTAAGAAAAAATGTAGTATGTAGTAGTTTATGTTTTAAATAGAATTAGATTAAACTACGGCATTTTATGATATGTACCTATTAAAACAAACGAATCTTATTTCGTTATAAACGATTTTGAATATATGTTAGGACAACAAATATGATAACAAGTGTGTTAATTCGTTCAAGTTTTTTTTATCTGACATAGCTAATCTAATAATAATAGCTAGCTTTCGTGATTAATATCCAATATAAACGTTCAAACATCGTGGATTCACAAAACCTTTTTCAGTACCAACTACAACACCAGAATTAGCCAACAAGACAGCTTCAGGAAGTTTGATTGTTCTATATGGTGATGTAACAAGAATTGTATGTATAACATCTGCTACAAGACCTGCAGCGAAAGTCACCTGGAAGATAGGGGAGACTACTTTACAAAATGTAACAAATACTTTTACAATTACTCCCAATAATCTGACGACAGTAACGAGTATTGTGACGTTCACTCCTGACAAAACAGACAACAACAAGAACATAACATGCATGACTCGCATCAGTGGACAGACATATTCTCCGAGCGTCAAACATAGTCTAAATGTGTGGTGTAAGTACATACATGCAAGATTAGAACATAATAATCATTCTCTCTAATTATAGCAGTAATATCGTCTATATATTAGCAATGCAACCATGGCAACAGTGTTAGAATGGTGCATGTTTATTAGTCGATGAAATGAAAACGGCGTTTGTCAGAATACAACAAATATACAACATTTATATGATGACAATAATTCATTAACTATATAATATAAAGGATTATCTGAACATATTTTAGAAAAAAATAATCAATATTTTCTAAACATTAAATTATACTTATTGTTACTATGTATCTATTTTGAATTAAATTTGAAATATATATCTCAGATATAACAAACAGATGAATAGCCTTTCAACACCATCAATATTT